>CM069405.1:515322875-515761938 GCA_035609135.1 Eleutherodactylus coqui | reverse complement strand
AATCGGCGCTCCTTTACGTGGGGCTCAGAGGGTTCACATGAACGATCATTGGTGCGACTATTCGTTCCTCCCTCTTGTGCTACTTCTATGTTACTGTTGGCAGCAGATCTCCTGTTTACACAATGAAGAGCGCCGCCAACAGTTATTCTTGCACCCGCATAAAAGATACCGTCAACGACAAATGAACAACTACAACAAACAACTGTTTTGTTCTTTGGTCCTGTGACATGTCTACATTGGGCAACAATTGAGAGTGAATGTGTATATGAGCATCACCCTGTGTAGAACGCCCTTTTCTATCTATACTGATCTTGAGTTACATCCTGTATTATACTCCAGAGCTGCACTCACTATTCTGCTGGTGGGGTCACTGAGTACATACATTACTTATCCTGTATTATACTGCAGAGCTGCACTCACTATTCTGCCTGTGGAGTCACTATGTACATACATTACTTATCCTGTATTATACCCCAGAGCTGCACTCACTATTCTGCTGCTGGAGTCACTGTGTACATATATTACTTATCCTGTACTGCTCCTGAGTTACATCCTGTATTATACCCCAGAGCTGCACTCGCTATTCTGCTGGTGGAGTCACTGTGTACATACATTACTTATCCTGTACTGATCCTGAGTTACATCCTGTATTACACTCCAGAGCTGCACTCACTATTCTGCTGGTGGAGTCACTGTGTACATACATTACTTATCCTGTACTGCTCCTGAGTTACATCCTGTATTATACTCCAGAGCTGCACTCACTATTCTGCTGGTGGAGACACTGTGTAGGCAGTTGCCCAGCTTTCCCTTGAACACATGTTAAAGTAAAGTGTATTTGGCTTTTAGGTGGAAGTTGCACTTTACCGCCTGCTTCTGCCTGACTGTACACAGGGGCGCCGCCACATGTTCTCTCTGTAAAAGACTAAAATTAGCCTCCCCTCCCCGCTGTGCATTCACCTGCGTTACGGAGCTGCAGATATTCGTACATTTTGAAATTAAATATTTCATGAAAACCATTTCCACACGACGACACATTAAATAAATAAGAGGGCCTCGCCGTTACACGGCGGCTGTACAGCAGCGCAGTCAGACCCCCCTCCTGTTCAGCTGCTGCAGGATTCTTAAATCCAGGCATTGTTGGCTAATCTGCAAACCACGATAAACGGCGTGACGCCCATCAGTCTGCAGCCACTCCACAGCGCTGCGTCGTAAGTGGGACAGTCACATAGTTAATGAAGCGGGAAATGGGACCCGCTCGCTGTCTGCTGAAGGGTTTATGTCAGTATTTATGTCCTTACATCTCGCAGCTACTGTTCTCCCTTCTACAAACCTTCCACAGAGATCCATACATCGCCCGGAGCGGTGGGAGTTTTATTCTTTGGGTTTTCTCCAGTGACGCAGCTGCTCCTCTTATATACTGTAGGCTCGCTTTTAAAGAATACGTCTCCAGAAATTTACCATTTCCGTATAGAATTGATCTCTATAAAATGTGTGCATACATTACTTAATACTGCTAATATCTGGAGCCTTCACTCAGGTAGGAGACATAGAGTGGTGAGTATAACCCCCTGGGGGGATGGGCGGTTCATGGGCTGGTATTCCCAGTTCACCTCTCGGACAATGCTCTGTAATACTTTATAAGCTACCGAGAGACGTGATGATGTGTCTGAGATCCTTCTGCTTCCCCTCCATGTGGCTGTGGACGGATCCCATCATCTGCTCATGAGCCGCCGTTGTTTAACCCCTCCACCCCTCTCTGCACATCAGTCATCAAACTCCACACAGGCCAAGACAATAGGAAGTCCTCGCTCTCGTCAAATAGTTTCCTCGCTTCCTTTATAAGTTTTGCGTGTGCTGGAGAAAACCCATAGACGGATGCAGAATATTCTGTTATCTCTGAAGGGGCCGCCTGGTTCAACAAATGCAAAATGCATCATCACAGTCAGACACTATGGAGGCCGATCACATCCCTCACGTCAATGGATGAAAACATCGATTTCAGATTACAAGCAGGAAAAGGTTTTATGGACAAATTAGACGAGTAATTCTGAACACACCAGAAAAAATGTATTGTGAAGTGTAAAATGTTAAATTCAATCATAAAATATAGTGGTTGTCATGAGACTATCTAATACCTGCAAAATAACACAATGCCCATAGAATTACAGCAGACACAGTAGGAGTTGTACAGACAGTGTAGACCTTATACACTGTAAATACCAAGGGGGTGTAGAGCCACTACCATGTAGATACCGGCCTGTAACTGTGACTACAGGGAGGGTAGAGCCGCTACAATGTAGATACCGGCCTGTAACGGTGACTACAGGGGGTGTAGAGTAGCTACAATGTAGATACCGGCCTGTAACAGGGACTACAGGGGGTGTAGAGCCGCTCCAATGTAGATACCGGCCTGTAACTGTGACCACAGGGGGTGTAGAGCCGCTACGATGTAGATACCGGCCTGTAACAGTGACTACAGGGGTGTAGAGCCGCTACAATGTAGATACCGGCCTGTAACAGTGACTACAGGGGGTGTACAGCTGCTACTATGTAGATACCGGCCTGTAACAGTGACTACAGGGGGTGTAGAGCTGCTACTATGTAGATACCGGCCTGTAACAGTGACTACAGGGGGTGTAGAGCCGCTACGATGTAGATACCGGCCTGTAACGGTGACTACAGGGGGTGTAGAGCCGCTACAATGTAGATAACGGCCTGTAACGGTGACTACAGGGGATGTAGAGCCTCTACAATGTAGATACCGGCCTGTAACGGTGACTACAGGAGGTGTAGAGCCGCTACAATGTAGATACCGGCCTGTAACGGTGACTACAGGGGGTGTAGAGCCGCTACAATGTAGATACCGGCCTGTAACGGTGACTACAGGGGGTGTAGAGCCGCTACAATGTAGATACCGGCCTGTAACGGTGACTACAGGGGGTGTAGAGCCGCTACAATGTAGATACCGGCCTGTAACGGTGACTACAGGGGGTGTAGAGCCGCTACAATGTAGATACCGGCCTGTAACGGTGACTACAGGGGGTGTAGAGCCGCTACAATGTAGATACCGGCCTGTAACGGTGACTACAGGGAGTGTAGAGCCGCTACAATGTAGATACCGGCCTGTAACGGTGACTACAGGGGGTGTAGAGCCGCTACAATGTAGATACCGGCCTGTAACGGTGACTACAGGGGGTGTAGAGCCGCTACAATATAGATACCGGCCTGTAACAGTGACTGCAGGGGGTGTAGAGCCGCTACAATGTAGATACCGGCCTGTAACAGTGACTACAGGGGTTGTAGAGCCGCTACAATGTAGATACCGGCCTGTAACAGTGACTACAGGAGGTGTAGAGCCGCTACAATGTAGATACCGGCCTGTAACAGTGACTACGGGGGGTGTAGAGCCGCTACAATGTAGGTACCGGCCTGTAACGGTAACTACAGGGGGTGTAGAACCGCTACGGTGTAGATACGGGCCTGTAACAGTGACTACAGGGGGTGTAGAACCGCTACAATATAGATACCGGCCTGTAACAGTGACTACAGGGGGTGTAGAGCCGCTACAATGTAGATACCGGCCTGTAACAGTGACTACAGGGGGTGTAGAGCCGCTACAATGTAGATACCGGCCTGTAACAGTGACTACAGGGGGTGTAGAACCGCTACAATGTAGATACCGGCCTGTAACAGTGACTACGGGGGTGTAGAGCCGCTATAATATAGATACCGGCCTGTAGCAGTGACTGCAAGGGGTGTAGAGCCGCTACAATGTAGATAACGGCCTGTAACAGTGACTACGGGGGGTGTAGAGCCGCTACAATGTAGGTACCGGCCTGTAACGGTAACTACAGGGGGTGTAGAACCGCTACGGTGTAGATACGGGCCTGTAACAGTGACTGCAGGGGGTGTAGAGCCGCTATAATATAGATACCGGCCTGTAGCAGTGACTGCAAGGGGTGTAGAGCCGCTACAATGTAGATAACGGCCTGTAACAGTGACTACAGGGGGGTGTAGAGCCGCTAAAATGTAAATACCGGCCTGTAACGGTGACTACAGGGTGTGTAGAGCCGCTAAAATGTAAATACCGGCCTGTAACGGTGACTACAGGGGGTGTAGAGCCGCTACAATGTTTATATACCGGCCTGTAACAGTGACTACAGGGGGTGTAGAGCCGCTATGGTGTAGATACCGGCCTGTAACAGTGACTACAGGGGGTGTAGAACCACTACAATGTAGATACCGGCCTGTAACAGTGACTACAGGGGGTGTAGAGCCGCTATAATATAGATACCGGCCTGTAACGGTGACTGCAGGGGGTGTAGAGCCGCTACAATGTAGATGCCGGCCTGTAACAGTGACTACAGGGGGGGTGTAGAGCCGCTACAATGTAGATACCGGCCTGTAACAGTGACTACAGGGGGTGTAGAACCGCTACAATGTAGATACCGGCCTGTAACAGTGACTGCAGGGGGTGTAGAGCCGCTATAATATAGATACCGGCCTGTAGCAGTGACTGCAAGGGGTGTAGAGCCGCTACAATGTAGATACCAGCCTGTAACAGTGACTACAGGGGGGTGTAGAGCCGCCACAATGTAGATACCGGCCTGTAACAGTGACTACAGGGGGTGTAGAGCCGCTATAATATAGATACCGGCCTGTAGCAGTGACTGCAAGGGGTGTAGAGCCGCTACAATGTAGATACCGGCCTGTAACAGTGACTACAGGAAGTGTAGAGCCGCCACAATGTAGATACCGGCCTGTAACAGTGACTACAGGGGGTGTAGAGCCGCTAAAATGTAAATACCGGCCTGTAACGGTGACTACAGGGGGTGTAGAGCCGCTACAATGTTTATATACCGGCCTGTAACAGTGACTACAGGGGGTGTAGAGCCGCCACAGTGTAGATACCAGCCTGTAACAGTGACTGACTACGGGGGGTGTAGAGCCGCTACAATGTAGATACCAGCCTGTAACAGTGACTACAGGGGGTGTAGAGCCGCTACAATGTAAATACCGGCCTGTAACAGTGACTACGGGGGGTGTAGAGCCGCTACAATGTAGATACCGGCCTGTAACAGTGACTACGGGGGGTGTAGAGTCGCTACAATGTAGATACCAGCCTGTAACAGTGACTACAGGGGGTGTAGAGCCGCTACAATGTAAATACCGGCCTGTAACGGTGACTACAGGGGGTATAGAGCCGCTACAATGTAGATACCAGCCTGTAACAGGGACTACAGGGGGTGTAGAGCCGCTACAATGTAAATACCGGCCTGTAACCGTGACTACAGGGGGTATAGAGCCGCTACAATGTAGATACCGGCCTGTAACAGTGACTACAGGGGGTGTAGAGCCGCTATAATATAGATACCAGCCTGTAGCAGTGACTGCAAGGGGTGTAGAGCTGCTACAATGTAGATAACGGCCTGTAACAGTGACTACAGGGGGTGTAGAGTCGCTACAATGTAGATACCGGCCTGTAACAGTGACTACAGGGGGTGTAGAGCCGCTAAAATGTAAATACCGACCTGTAACGGTGACTACAGGAAGTGTAGAGCCGCCACAATGTTTATATACCGGCCTGTAACTGTGACTACAGGGGGTGTAGAGCCGCCACAATGTTTATATACCGGCCTGTAACAGGGACTACAGGGGGTGTAGAGCCGCTCCAATGTAGATACCAGCCTGTAACAGTGACTACAGGGGGTGTAGAGCCGCTACAATGTAGATACCGGCCTGTAACAGTGACTACGGGGGGTGTAGAGCCGCTACAATGTAGATACCGGCCTGTAACAGTGACTACAGGAGGTGTAGAGCCGCCACAGTGTAGATACCAGCCTGTAACACTGACTACGGGGGGTGTAGAGGCGCTACAATGTAGATACCGGCCTGTAACTGTGACTACAGGGGGTGTAGAGGCGCTACAATGTAGATACCGGCCTGTAACAGTGACTACAGGGGGGTTGTAGAGTCGCTACAATGTAGATACCGGCCTGTAACAGTGACTACAGGGGGTGTAGAGCCGCCACAGTGTAGATACCGGCCTGTAACAGTGACTACAGGGGGTGTAGAGCCGCCACAGTGTAGATACCAGCCTGTAACAGTGACTACAGGGGGTGTAGAGCCGCTACAATGTAGATACCGGCCTGTAACAGTGACTACAGGGGGTGTAGAGCCGCCACAGTGTAGATACCAGCCTGTAACAGTGACTACAGGGGGTGTAGAGCCGCTACAATGTAGATACCGGCCTGTAACAGTGACTACAGGGGGTGTAGACCCGCTACAGTGTAGATACCGACCTGTAACAATGTCTACAGGGGGTGTAGAGCCGCTACAGTGTAGATACCGACCTGTAACAATGTCTACAGGGGGTGTAGACCCGCTACAGTGTAGATACCGGCCCGTAACGGGGACTACGGGGGGTGTGGAGCCCGGCCCGTAACGGGGACTACGGGGGGTGCGGGGGAGCCCGGCCCGTAACGGGGACTACGGGGAGGGGGGGGGGGGGGGTGGAACCCGGCCCTTCACGGAATTTCCGCCCGTGTGCAGGGGGCCTTAACCCCTTAAGGAGCAAGTGCCTTAAATATACAGTGTTTGCTTCTGGACCTTAAAGGGGTTGTCCCGAGGCAGCAAGTGGGTCTATACACTTCTGCATGGCCATAATAATGCACTTTGTAATGTACATTGTGCATTAATTATGAGCCATGCAGAAGTTATAAAAAGTTTTATACTTACCTGTTCCGTTGCTGGCGTCCTCGTCTCCATGGTGCCGACTAATTTTCGCCCTCCGATGGCCAAATTAGCCGCGCTTGCGCAGTCCGGGTCTTCTGCAGTCTTCTATGGGGCTCCGTGTAGCTCCGTGTAGCTCCGCCCCGTCACGTGCCGATTCCAGCCAATCAGGAGGCTGGAATCGGCAGTGGACCGCACAGAAGAGCTGCGGTCCACGGAGGAAGAGGCCATCTTCAGCGGTGAGTAGAGAAGTCACCGGAGCGCGGGGATTCAGGTAAGCGCTCCGGTGAGCTTTCTTTACCTCCCTGCATCGGGGTTGTCTCGCGCCGAACGGGGGGGGGGTTGAAAAAAAAAAAAACCCGTTTCGGCGCGGGACAACCCCTTTAATCCTGCCCAATAGCAGAAATATAGCGCAAGATTAAAGGGGTTGTCCCGCGCCGAAACGGGTTTTTTTTTTTTTCAACCCCCCCCCCGTTCGGCGCGAGACAACCCCGATGCAGGGAGGTAAAGAAAGCTCACCGGAGCGCTTACCTTAATCCCCGCGCTCCGGTGACTTCTCTACTCACCGCTGAAGATGGCCTCTTCCTCCGTGGACCGCAGCTCTTCTGTGCGGTCCACTGCCGATTCCAGCCTCCTGATTGGCTGGAATCGGCACGTGACGGGGCGGAGCTACACGGAGCTACACGGAGCCCCATAGAAGACTGCAGAAGACCCGGACTGCGCAAGCGCGGCTAATTTGGCCATCGGAGGCCAAAAATTAGTCGGCTCCATGGAGACGAGGACGCTAGCAACGGAGCAGGTAAGTATAAAACTTTTTATAACTTCTGTATGGCTCATAATTAATGCACAATGTACATTACAAAGTGCATTATTATGGCCATACAGAAGTGTATAGACCCACTTGCTGCCTCGGGACATCTCCTTTAAAGCCTCTGCTTCAAGCAGGAACAGGCCGGGTTATCAGCTCTTAGTCACAGCTGTGAACCCGGAGGAGAAAGGAGAAACTGTTTTTAAAAAGTCACTAAATGTGGAGGTGTTTCTTCTAGTACTCAACCTGACGATCACATGACCATTGGGCCCTCCTCTTACAGCAGAGCTGCAGGGTCCTATGCGACCCTGATCAGCTCTGTCAGTGACTATGGTCTCTACAGGGGGATGGTTCCCCTGTCACTGAAGCTCTTAATGATAGTGGAAAAGTGTGGAAAAAAATAGACCATGTTAAAGTCCCCCAGAGGTCTTATATGACATCATGGGGGACAGGGATGGTAATAAAAAGAACAGTTGCATTAATAAGTGAAACAAAAAAAAAGACAATAAAATAAATATATATATACAGAAAGAAAATGACCCAAACCATCGCCGTGTGCGCCCTGTAATCCGAAGCATCCATATTTATATATCAAAGCGTCCAAAACAAAATGAGGAACCCGATCCCGTACTTTATTTTAGTGTAAATATACTAATTTAAAAAAAAAGTATAAAAATGTAAAAACTGTTTTTTTTTCTTTCTACCCCTAATAAAACTAAGGAATAGAAAAAAAAAGTCAGTGAAAAAGATATTAGGCGAATCGCTGTGTGTGTCACGGGGGAAAAACACGCAGCTAAACTAATTTTGGTACCTGAAGAAAAAAAGTCGTGCAGTAATATCCCTAAAGTGTCGGGTCCTTACAGTACAAAACCGCCTGGTCCTTAAAGGGTTAAAAGATCCTGTTCAGAGCGGCTGTGGGATCACAAGAAGCGATGCTTCCTCCGCAGACGGCGTGTGATTGACAGCTCTGAGGTCACCGCCATCACTCCGCAGGGCAGAAGCTGCACTTAAATTGCATTTTCTTAGCATTCCATTTGGCCGCCCTCCAGGAATGACGGGCTCTGTGTTGTTGCCAGCAGCCGCAATGTGAGGCCTCAGCAAGCTGTCGCTGCCCGTGTGATGGCAGCTCTGGATGGCAGCCTGCGACTCCTGTTCTGCGCTCATCCGAAACCTGCAGAATTTATTTCTTGGTTGGATGGCGAGTGTTTGTGCAAGCGCCCAGTTTGCAGCCGCCATCCGGTGCTGTGACCACTCTGGCCATTCATCGTTATCGTGCCGCGCCCCCGCCTGGTCCTTGGGAGGAACGCCTGGCGCGGTGTCTGTGCCCTTTGTCAAAGTGTCTTCTGTATTTTGTCTTTAAGCGACACTCCTGATGAAACAAGCGTGGCCGCAGACTCCTTCTTCATCCTGTGCCAACGAGGGCACGTTCCACCTGCCTGTCGATTCTGGGACGGAGAACAGGACTTATCAAGCTTCTTCTGCCGCATTCAGTAAATACCGGATTTTATTTTGTTCTTTTTCCTATTTTCCACATCATTAGTGAGTGATCTGCTGACTGCAGCGCCCTCCGGGTCTCCTCATTAACTCCATCGGTTATAGTCTCTATTTTCTGTATCCTGTACTGCTCAGAGGCTATAGTTCTGTTCATCTTTGTGAATAGAATGCAAGGACTGCAGAATAGACTGACACACTTGAACATAGCAGTGTGTTAGATTTTAGCTTATTACAATGCAGGGAAGTATATATTCACAAACTGCAAGACCTAAGCAGAAGGATCTACCATGTTTCTATAAACCTTTTATGTCTATTATGCTCCTAGTAGTATGGAAGTTGGTGGTTAAGCAGGTATCCCTCCCTTCCATCCCTGTTATGGTATACGGCGGCTTAGGACACTGCACCCCCACCCCTCCTCTAGGGGGAGCTCACTGCGTATGAAATTACACAGCTCGGATTCAGCTCAATGTTAAATCTGTCTCTAGTGAGCTCCCCCTAGTGGTGGCTGCAGGCACACAGAATTTTATCGTGTAGCTTTATGACTGTGTAAAAGAAGCTTGTAGTTTAAAGCTCTTTATATGAAAACCAACTGCTAGATATTAAATTAATCTTGATTCTCTTTTCCCCTCTAACAGGGTACACCGCTGGCACCCCGTACAAAGTCCCACCAACCCAGAGTAACAGTGCCCCACCGCCATACTCTCCATCACCAAACCCCTACCAAACAGCAATGTATCCCATCAGAAGTGCCTACCCACAGCAGAACCTATATGCCCAGGTAAGACCACCACAGCTTTACATACAGAGGGCTGTCTGTCTCTCTGATCTATCAGCTGTACCTTCTTTTATATAATCGGTTTCTATAGTGCCAACATATTCCGCAGGAACCGACAAAACCACACATTACACACAGTAGTAAACTAACTGAGGCCTCCCGATATCATTGCGTTATCCGTGGCGACAATCCGCATGCGGGTAACGCAATAAATGCTTTCTGTAGGAGAACTATGGAAAGCACAGCCCAATGCACACGAGTGGAAAATTGCCACAATTTTCCGCTCCTGTATAAAAAATTGCAGGCGGCCATGATGAAGCTATCATCAATGATGGGTTCATCGCGGAAAATCGCGGTGACTTTAGCGTTTTCCCACGGCGTAAATTTGCTGCGGGAAAACGCTACGCCCGTGGACAGGCGGCCTAATAGTAGTGAGAATCCTGCTCACAAGAGCTTACAGTCTATGGGGAATAGGCAGACACGGGCTTAGAATCTATGAGGAAATAGGGGGACACGAGCTTATAGACTATGGGGAAATGGGGGACCTAAGAGCTTACAGACTATGGGGAAATGGGGGGACGTAAGAGCTTACAGACTATGGGGAAATGGGGGGACGTAAGAGCTTACAGACTATGGGGAAATGGGGGGACGTAAGAGCTTACAGACTATGGGGAAATGGGGGGACGTAAGAGCTTATAGACTATGGGGAAATGGGACGTAAGAGCTTACAGACTATGGGGAAATGGGGGGACGTAAGAGTTTAGAGACTATGGGGAAATAGGGGGACACGAGCTTAGAATCTATGAGGAAATAGGGGGACACAAGAGCTTAGAGACTATGGGGAAATGGGGGGACGTAAGAGCTTACAGACTATGGGGAAATAGGAGGACATAAGAGCTTAGAGACTATGGGGAAATAGGGGGACACGAGCTTAGAATCTATGAGGAAATAGGGGGACACAAGAGCTTAGAGACTATGGGGAAGTAGGGGTACACAAGCTTACAGACTATGAGGAAATAGGGGGACACGAGCTTACAGTCTAGTCTATGAGGAAATAGGGGGACATAAGATCTTAGAGACTATGGGGAAATGGGGGGACGTAAGAGCTTAGAGACTATGGGGAAATGGGGGGACGTAAGAGCTTAGAGACTATGGGGAAATAGGGGGACACGAGCTTAGAATCTATGAGGAAATAGGGGGACACAAAAGCTTAGAGACTAGGTGAAATAATGGGACACGAGCTTACAGGCTATGGGGAAGTAGGGGTACACGAGCTTACAGGCTATGGGGAAGTAGGGGTACACGAGCTTACAGGCTATGGGGAAGTAGGGGTACACGAGCTTACAGACTATGGGGAAGTAGGGGGACACGAGTTTGCAAACTATGGGGAACAATGATCTGAATCTCCTGTTGACATCGGAGATTAACCGCGAGAAAATAACATTTTTGGATCTGAGTATTTCGCGTACGGAGAGACACCGCATTGAAACAACAATTTTTCGTAAAAAGACTGCGACAAACACCCTGCTCCACTGGACGAGCCACCACCCCTTACCATTGAAACGGGGGATCCCCAAGAGCCAGTTCATTAGAGCTCGACGAAACTGCTCAAATGAGACTGATTTTGAACATAAGGCCCTTGAAATGCAACAGAGGTTCCGAGACAGGGGTTATCCGGATCATGTAATAAAGGAAGCAGAACATCATGCTAAGCAATCAGTACGTACTAATCTCTTGGAAGGAAGACCTAAGTCGGCATGTAATGATGTAGTTAGAGTTATTGGCTCATTTGACGATAAATCTCAGGAAGTCAGGGGCATTCTAACTAAATATTGGAACATCTTGAGAAAAGACCCCGATCTTAAAGAGTCTGTGACAGAAAGACCGCAGATAACCTTCAGACGAGGGAGAAATTTAAAAGATAGGCTGGTACATAGTCATCTACCGCCTCTTCAATCAACCAGAACATGGCTAACACGTGACCCCGTTATTGGCTCGTATCCCTGCTCGGGATGCAAGGCGTGTAGATATATGGTGCGCTGTAAGTCCTTTAAGAGCTCCAGTACTGGAAAGGAGTACACCATCAGGGACTTCATAAATTGTCGCTCCAGTTGCGTGGTCTACATGGCATCTTGTCCATGCCCAATGGATTATATTGGGAAGACGATGCAGCAGTTGAGACGGAGAGTATTAGCACATATTGGATGCATAAACCGTAATGAACAAACTAGCTTAGCGGTTCATATGAAAGAAAAGCATAATAACAATCCCGATCTTGTCACCTTTCGAGGGATTGAGATTATGAAGATGAATGGAAGACGTGGCGATCTGGATTGAAGACTGATGCAGAAGGAGAGTGGCTGGATCTTCAGAATGGACTCTTGTGCGCCAAAAGGCCTCAATGAGTGCCTTTCTTTTTCAGCCTTTATCTGAAGTCATGGCATCCCTATCCATATACATGCTATTTATGGTCTCTTTATCTATTTTCTCTTCCATTTAATGTGCTGTACCCCACCTGTTCCATGTCTCTGGTTATCAGGTTTCTCTCTTTTTATCATCTGTCCATGGGTATATTACCATGGTAATCTTTTATTGACATGCTGTCTTTTGTGCTTGTGTCTGCAAATATAAGAACCTTATGTATCTGGACTATGTGATTTTGCTCTAGGCCTTACATTTGAAACCATGCAATAATCCCCCTGATTTGCGTTTTATTCGCAAATCTTGGAGAGGGGGGACGATCTATCCTCTAACATACTTACCCCTTGATTTGTGTTTTATCCGCGAATCTTGGAGGGGGGATGATCTATCTTCTAATATACTTACCTCTCTATAATGCCTATCTGTATGATGCGTGCTGTACTTATTAAAATTCTATATACCGGACTGTTAAAACCATGGGTCCCCAGCATATGTCTTTTATATCCTTTAGAATTCGATCGGTTGCTAACTATCGCTCTGCGCTTGCGCGAGATAATGCAGCTAGATCGATTATATCAGGATTTAACTGCAAGCCCGGGATGTGTCATGTGACGCTCCCGCGTCATCAACTTAGTGTCACATGATCGGGCTAACTTCTGCTCTGCGCTTGCGCGAGGTAATGCAGCGAGATCGAATACATCAGGTCTTAACTGCAAGCCCGGGATGTGTCATGTGACGTTCTCGCGTCATCAACTTAGTCACATGATCGGGCCGATGTACGGCATGACGCTGCAACGTAATGACGTTGCATTTACATCCGGTACACACGGGGGTGTGTGCCAATGATAGCATGTGATTGGTGCAATGGTATCCACCCCTTGGGTGGAGTAAGGCGGAGCTTGGGGAATAAAAGAACGGTGCTAGCACTGACATACCATCTATGTCCTAAGATCCCGGCCGGTGCGGCTGGTCCTGTTGCTCCCTGCATAAGGGCATTGAGCCTATACTAGCTTACTATCTAATGATGCAGTAGTGGCTCTGACAAAAATTCCTCTCTGGTCTTAGGTTCATATATATCCCAGGCATTATCTAACCTAGGGATTTGAACTTAGACCAGGGTTTGTGCTTATTTTCTAATCAGCTATAGGGAGTTACACACATGATTTCACCAGTGTGACTTATGTCATCGGTCTCTTCTCTGATTAGAAATAGTTCTTTATCTGCCCCGTAAATGTGGGTATTGGTATCTGGTGGTCCATGAGAATCTATAATTGGGAGTTATTGACCCTTAACATTCGGGTCAATTTCACCCAGTGAATTATTCTCCATCAATACAGATTCTTATTGACTAAATAGCCCCGTAAATGTGGGCAGTAGCAGGCTTTACCACGTAAATCTACAATTGGGAGTTTTTGACCCTGGTCATCTGGGGTTGATTTCATCCAGTGGTTCATATCTTGAAATTCTGTTATCAATACAGTGTTTCACTTCGCAAATTGCCCCGTAAATGAGGGCTAGGAGCATATATTTTCGTCTGAACTTACCTCTTGAGTTCTTTATTCTGACTCTTTCTGAGTGAATGACACAAAGACCAATGAAGTGCATTCAATATGTCAATCAGTCGTTGGTCTTTTCCTAACTGATTGGATAGTGCCCATCCTGATGAAATAGTGTACTTTGTTGGCACTAAAGGAAACGCGTCGATGGATGTGATGTTTGTCTAATTGAGCTCTGGCGATTAGTGATATCAGGCATAAAAGTCAAGAAATTGCTCGATAGAGTTATCTGGTTTAATTATACCTACTATGGACATAGGATATATCTAATCAAGTTAGAGGGTCATTGATAAAACCTTTGTTCCCTCTGGTTGGTTGTGGGTGCCAGCATAGCCCCAAGATTGTTGCTGGTGGAGTCGGATGACTTCTTTTATTTTTACTTACAAGCTCTTTTAAATGATTTAATAAAGGTTATTATTTTATATCTTAGTAAAGCTCTTTCCGGTGACTAGCTTACAGACTATGGGGAAGTAGGGGGACACGAGCTTACAGACTATGGGGAAGTAGGGGGACACGAGTTTGCAAACTATGGGGAAGTAGGGGGACACAAGAACTTACAGACCATGGGGAATTAGGGGGACACGAGCTTACAATGTATAAGGAAATAGGAGGACACAAGAGCTTACAGACTATGGGGAAGTAGGGGGGCACAAGAGTTTACAGACTATGGGGAAGTAGGGGGGCACAAGAGTTTACAGACTATGGGGAAGTAGGGGGACATAAGAGTTTACAGACTATGGGGAAGTAGGGGGGCACAAGAGTTTACAGACTATGGGGAAGTAGGGGGCACAAGAGTTTACAGACTATGGGGAAGTAGGGGGGGCACAAGAGTTTACAGACTATGGGGAAGTAGGGGGGCACAAGAGTTTACAATCTGAGGAAATTGTAAGCTCTTGTGTCCTCTTTATTTCATCATAGATTGTAAGCTCTTGTGTCCTCTTTATTTCCCCATAGTCTGTAAGCTCTGGAGTCCAGCCTGTTTAGCTCATAAGGTAATTGCCTTGCCATTCAGGGGTCTGCGTGACCCATCAGATATGTAATGAGCACCATGTTTGACGCCCATCTTTGTAAATGATCTTC
Organism: Eleutherodactylus coqui; assembly: GCA_035609135.1. NCBI lineage: Eukaryota > Metazoa > Chordata > Amphibia > Anura > Eleutherodactylidae > Eleutherodactylus > Eleutherodactylus coqui. The sequence continues at coordinate 515,747,069 of CM069405.1, read as the reverse complement.
CGTGGTTTGTGGACTGTTCAGTATCTCATGTTTCGTGTCCCCTAGGGTGCATACTACACTCAGCCCGTGTATGCGGCACAACCCCACGTCATCCACCACACCACTGTGGTCCAACCAAACAGCATTCCTTCTGCTATCTACCCGGCCCCCGTAGCTGCACCTCGAAGCAATGGAGTCACAATGGGAATGGTCGCTGGGACTACCATGGCCATGTCAGCAGGTAAGCTACACATCATTCTCCAACAGCCATTGGAAAACTACAACTCCCAGCATGCTGCAGGCTTCATAAATAATGTTTTACATGCCACAGATAATGTAGAGATATGCTGTAGACAACATAATTTATATTCATTGTCTCCCATCAGGTACATTGCTGACCACCCCTCAGCATACTGCCATAGGAGCACACCCTGTCTCTGTGCCAACATACAGAGCCCAAGGGACCCCAGCGTACAGCTACGTACCCCCTCACTGGTAAACTTGCTGGCCTGTCTATGTAAGTACTGCAGCCTCAGCCGTTGTGCCAATTGTCAGTGATGTTAGTGGGACCCCTGCTGGGCTTTTGGTGAACAGCAGGTCTTTATTTCCTGACGTTACATTTCTTTTGTCTGGGCTTTAGTTAGTAAACTCCTAGTAATTCTTGAGGTCTGTTTTCCAAATTTTGGGAATGTGGAAGTCGCAGTGTTTTGCAGCCCGGATGCTTTAAGGCCGGGGCATTGTTGCTAGAGTATTAAAAGATAAGGAGCAGAAGCCCCAATACATACATTCATAGATTATTCCATGTGTTGCCTCCCAATCTATGTCTAATAATCATGCATATAAGAACTTTTCTAACACAATGGCATTAGATTCAGTGGCTCAGCTCTAAAAACTGCAGTCACCATACAATATAATGGATAACAGTTCTGCACAATGATAGTGATTACAGTGCAGTTACCTCCAGTGATCACAGGTGTAATATCTTGTGTAATTGGTGACGTCCATTGTCTTTTTCTTCTTTATCTGGCCCCAGACCGACAGGACAACTTCTTCCAGCCACAACTCATCTCTGCGCAGACTCCCCATCCTGCTGCTGCTACCACCTCCTCTGTGACTCCCTAAAACAATAGTGCACCTTTTTGCCCCGTACATAGTACCTGAGTCCTCCATTTTATGCCCCACACAATAATTCCTCCATAGTTCAGGCTATAAGAAATAATGCTTCATTTGTGCCCCATAGAAATAGTGCCCTCTTTTATAACCCCCACATAGTAATAATTCTCCTTTTATACCTATCGCAAGGTAATAATGACCACTCTGTGCCCCAGAAAACTAATGCCCATGTGCTACTTTCATTCCCTTAAAAATAATGTTCCTACAAGCCAGTAGTGCCATCTTCGTGCCCTGGCAAACCAATACTGCCCCTTCATTGCCTCCACATTCTGAAACTGCACCCCTTCGTGTCTCTACATTCTAATAGTGCCCTCTTTCTGTCCCCCCCCCCAACCAATAGTGCCATCTTCTTGCCCCCACAAACCAATAGTGCCCCTTCATTGCCTCCACATTCTGAAACTGCACCCCTCGTGTCTACATTCTAATAGTGCCCTCTTTCTGCCCCCCCCCCAACCAATAGTGCCATCTTCATGCCCCCACAAACCAATAGTGCCCCTTCATTGCCTCCACATTCTGAAACTGCACCCTTTCGTGTCTCCACATTCTAACAGTGCCTTGTTTGTGCCCCCACCTACCAACAGTGCCCCCTTCTTTGCTCCCACTATTTCATTGTTTTCCTGCATTGGCAATGCCTGTTCTGACTGGTGACTAAGGCAACGCTCATTGCGGATCCTAATTCCCCCTCCTTGTCTCCTGCTCTCATACTGTCCTGTGAGGGCGCCAGAGAGCAGGAGGCGGGGAAGAGTCGGACTGTGCTGTGCACGTCACCACTTTGTATCAGGCAAGTGCGTGAGGAGGTGATGAAGTTGTCCCTGTGTTGGCTGAATTTTTAGGGACGGGGGACCCAGCAACGGCAGTGGCGGTTCAGAGCGAATATGCTTATGATCCGGGACACAAGCCCTGGATCTAGAGGCCTGCTTGAAGGGATCTCCCTCCCTCCCCCCCCCCCCCCCGCTCCCTTTTGCTGACAGCCGCTACTCACCGCTCCCCCGCGCCGGCACCCGAACCTTCAGTCTCGAGCGGGGGAGATACTCGCTTATCTCTAATAATTACATTTGCAGCTTCCAAGCAGCCATTGCTGCCCAGCAGAAGGTGAGCGGCCGGCATGTCAGTCACACAGTGTCGTACAATAACCTTTCCGTGTCTTGCAGGTCTGGAGTAAAACGTTGTATGCAAACTGCTCAAGTCTTACATCGGTGCTGGAACAACCGGCCGACGGCACCAAGTTTGTCTACAAGAACAAAAACAACGAAACACGAAAAAAAAAAGTGCAACGGTCACTTTAAATATTCTTTAGTGTTTTTGTAAAAAGCTGCTTTTTCTGTAACCTCTTCGGTTTCCCATGTGTCACACCACCGCCGAGCGCAGAGAACCGCGTCTCCTCCCTTCATCTGACGCTCGCGCCGTCACAGGTTCCTCTGCTTTAACTATCGTTGTAAGATCCTTTTCATCCAAACTTTTTTTTTTTCCCCATAATTTACAACACTAAACTTTTTTTTAGGTTTTTACTTTATTCTTTTTTTCCCCAGAATCCTTTTCATAAAGTTTTTCTTCAAGAAAATGGTGTCTTCCAAAAGTTACAATCGTCTAAAAAAAAAAAAACAGCATTTAGAAAAATTTTTTGTTTTTAATAGGAAAACTGCAGTTTTTTTCCTTTTTGTTTTAGGGTTTTTTTTGTGTTTTTGTTCTTTTCTTTTACGTTTTTAACTTGCAATGAATTTCAAGGCTGCTATACTAGTTTTTCTTGTTGGGAAAACTATCGGTATTATAATATGAGGTTGTATAATAGCCACCGGTTTCTGTAAAAGCACAAAACACCTTTTTGTGTCCGTTATTTCATTGTCTTTTTTTTTTTTTCTCTTCGGAGGGCGTAATATATGATATATATTTTTATATATACGTATATTATCGCCATAGGGAGACCTCTACGCTACCACATTTTGTACTGGGCAAACCAGACAATCACAAATACACACCACTCTATACCCCGACATCTGGCGGTTTGCAGTCGGCGCCAGGGGCCGCTCGCGGTCAGGTTTTACTCTAGTTATGACATGTTGTATTTGTGAGACGTGTTGCAGTAGAAAGCCTGAGTGTTCTGTAGATAGAACAATACGACGTTTGCATGTGTGTTTAGGCATCGAAGATTATTTAGTCATAAACCATTAGCACTTGGCCGACCAATGGCAGCGCATCGGCTGGGGAAGAAACGCGTCTTATCAATAACGGCCTTTCTCCTCGTGTCAGGGCCCGGCCCACTCAGTCACACCATTTTCATATTTGCCTCCACCGCAGATATGCAGATATACCAAGCCTCAGTTTGTGCCGTATTATTAGCCGTTCCCGACTGCAGACCAATAACCCAGAATATTTAGTTAGCTTTGTGTTAGTTTACGTGACTCCGCCCCTCGCCCCTCCTCCTGCGCACAGTTACATCGTTACCTCAGCTTTGCACTGGATTTAGAGAAAAATGTCCTTATGTCAAAAACGCAGAACCTTCGCATCTATATAGACAAGTGAGCGATTCGATAGGAATTTTTTTAAGGCTTTTTTTATTTATTTTAATTTGGATATTTTTTGTGGAAAAATTGGTCATTTTCCATCAACGTTCAGCGCCGCTCATTGGCACGTATTCTGTCTATCCTGCCCAGAGACCTTTTTTGTGATTTCCCCTCCTCCCCAATACGCTAAAGTGTCTTGTTCTCCCTGTTAACATTGCGCGATATCACAGATTTGTCCGTTTTTTTCCCAAACTTTTTTTTTTTCCCCAAGTTTTTTCACTTGAAGTCTTCAGCTACGGAATATGGAGGACTTGCAATAAAAGAAAAAAAGAATGGCGCGTAATATCGAACAAAGTGGCTGTTTTTGTTTTTTTCCCCCCTAAATCGCTGCCGCTCTTGTAGCGCACAAATCCCACTCCAGGACGTCGGGCCTCCGGTCACCTTTATGGAGTCTGTATGACAATGTGGTCAGTCGCTGCTGGCGGTCAGTTTGTAGGTCTCTGGCGGCGCTCCTCCGGTCCCGCTGTCTGCTCCTGGGACAAGTAGCGGTAGTCTTACAGGCGTATCGCACGGCTCCGAGTGTTCGTTTCCCCAATCATTGGGCCTTGTGAAGGGGCCACCAATCACCTGATGAACAACAAAGCGCTTCTTCGTTGGGCGATTTGCATCTTTCTTGTAGCACCAAAAATCATCGCGGTCGGCAGCAGATCTCGTGTGAACGTGGGATGTTCTGCCGACAGCAGTGAGACCGGCTATTGTACCACGATCGTTGGTCCCCTGTACATCCTTAGTGGGCCTTTGTTATGCCAGGTAGGCGAGAACAGATCTCATTGATCGGCGCTCATTAACAACGTTAACCACAGAACCCTTAAGGCCCCTTTGCGCAGCCCAGTTATCGGACACAAATGCCCACCGGGTTAAAGGAACGAGTCCGTCGGCCGATCGTTGCTTTTTACAAGCGTACAAATGCTCGCAGTTCGGCTGTATATCTCCGTGTGAACGTGGAGCTGTACAGCCGACCTAAGGGGGCGAACGATTATGTGTCCAACTGGCGATTATTCTTGGCCCGTTATAACTGCGCTATGGAGGCACAGAGGTCGGGGAGTCCGGGGAGCTGTGGTTGAGTCTCGCTGGACGCCCCATTCTTGCGCTTTGTCCCCGTGAAGTTCGCGATGTGTGCAGCGTGTGACTCTTCTCAGCCTGCTCTGTACTGCTGTCCTATAGAGATGAATGGGAGAGCAGACTGAGAAGAGTCGAGCTGTGCGTAAACTCGGAAAGACGGCGCAGGGACGGGGCACCCAACACCCCGGACTCTCCGTCCCCTGACCCTAGAGCCCTGTAATATAGTTTGCGGCTCTCTGGTCGTGAAAGGTTCCCTTTAAAGAAATCAGTAAAGGCGCCATTTGACACGCTTTTGTCTATCGGCGCTCGTTACATCAAGCTGACATTTGGCGCCTGTAAAGGACCCTTTGACGTGGACCTCCCCCATATCTTATTATTGGGTTGCCTTTGCATCGCGTTACGCGGGATATCTGTTGGCGGCCATAAATGTGCACGTTACATATTCGCAGTGGAGTGTGACAGCCTGGGGGAGGGGCTTTAGGACTAGAGGCGGAGTCTGGACCGGCCATGGGAACTGGCACTGATCTACAGTAATAGCAATAAATTCCTGCGAGTCGCCCGTTCAGACGCTTTCTCCAGCTGTAAAGGTACTTTGTACGCACAAACTTTTGCAAAGGTACGTGATTTAATAAATCAATATCTTACATTCGAGGGATCGGATAAAGCAATACGTTATGTGGACCGAGCAAAAAGTGATTTTTTTTTTTTTTTTTCAATGGTTAATAAAACTGTGCTGAATTTTACTGGGACTTCATTAATTTTACCAAAAAATTGTTTAAGAACTATATCTATAGCCGTATTATTTCTGCAGTTATTTGGGCCTTCTACGCGGGCGACTATCGCAGTTTTCATATAGCCCATACGTATCGTGTTACAATTTTCCTCCATTTCTGCGTTGCTTGTGTGTCGGTCTTCACTGTACTTCTAGCATTCTATTCCTGCCTAGAGCTGTATTAAGAAAAAAAATTTGGTAACGGTATTAAAACTATGAAAGGACTGATGATGATGAACTGTGAATGTGGGACGATGCAGGCGGTAACAGTAGGTGGTAAAGTGTATGAATGGCGCTAGATTCATCGCCCTGCTGGGGAAGGGGTGTAACGTTCTAATATACCGTCTGTCGCAGTTTTGCCTCCCTGGTCCAAGACTGGGGAAGGGGGGGGGGGTTGCTGCAGTGAAAAAATCCGTGCCGGGTATATAAGGTTGGCCCTTATGCTGACTGTTAATGGGGGTGCGTTCACATGGGCGATTTTCCTGCGCGATATCGGACCGATTGCGATTTGGTTGGATCTTGTGCGTGAGAAGAACATACAGTTTTCTCTCGGACCGATGGTGCGAGATACAAATATCACAAGTAAACGTTCCCTCACATCAAAGTAAGTTACTGAAACAACATGGACATGAAAATCATATGGTGGAGAAACGGGGTGCGGTTTTCTCCCGAAACGCATCGCTCTCACAGCCGAAATTGCAGGTTTAACCGTGCAAAATCAGTTTCTCGGCCCAATCTGGCACTCGCCCATGTGACTGCACCCTGAAGGTCCATATACACAAGCCGAACATCGGCTTGTGTATATGGACCGGCGCTCGTGGATTGGCGTCAGACGCACAGCAGATGATCACTTTATGGGGACGAACGATCGTTCATAGGATTGGCCGTCCCCATTCGGCAATCTTCCTGTTCATACGGGAGGATCGATCGCCGATCAGCAACCATGTTTTCCGCTCACATAAGTGAGCCAATGAACAACCATTAACCTGTTTGTGGGCTGAACTTCTGCGCATTCGGCAGACCGCTGGATGTACGCATATTGGACCTTTTTGGTTTTGCTTCCATTGAGTCTGGATTCATTGCTAGAAACAATTTCCAGACTATCAAATACCAGATTAAAGGTGTTTTGCCAATTCTAGTGCAGGGCTTCTTTAAAGGGATTGTCCGGAGTTAGAAAAGCACACCTACTTTCCTCCACACGCAGCACTCCTCTTGTCTCTGCTGCTGCAGCTCGGCTCCCAGTCGCTTCAGTGGAGCCGAGCTGCAGTACTACACACAACCTTGTGGATGGTGGGGTTTTACGAAGAAAGCAGCCATTTTTTAAAAAAATTTTTTTAAACCCTGGACAACCCCTTTAAGAGCTCATTCAGGACCCCTAGAGCAGATCTGTTCTAAAATCCCTGATGAAATGAAATGGCATGCAGCGCCTTTCCGGCCAGGAGGGCATTGTGGAAGCCATGCGGACCCCATTGTTGTCAGTGAGTCCATTTAGTGCCGATCTGTTCCGTCATAGGTCCCATCTGCTTTTCTAATTCCATGATGGAGCAGAAAAAAGGAAACAGCGGCATGAGCGAGGCCTAAAAGTGTCATAGGATAGACAGGATATGTGTGAAATGTGTTTCTGCAGGTTACTGTAAACTGCCAGTTTGCTACCTTTTTACCATTTATTTTTGAGCGCAAATCCTTGAATTGAGCTGCGTCACTACAGAAGGTGGTGCCCATATTAGAGGGTCAGATGCTGGGCTAGCGGGTGCAGCTCCGCCCCTCTGACTCCCTAGGACCCGGACTCCCTCCTCTTAGAAGTCAGACCTGTAAGAGGGTCATGTGACCTTTCATGCAGCTGAATGGCTTCAGTCGCTCACAAAGGGGAGGGGCATATGTGACAAGCTATTATCCAGCGCCCTCTTAAAGGGCCCTACGTCATTATAGTTTGCCTTTCAGAACTTGGTACAAATCCACCTCTGTAATCACGTGTGATCGACGAACGCATTATACGGTGCAGTAGATGTTTCGTTTTTGCAAAGTGTTATCCTCTAGGATGTCAGTATTATAGGGCAGCTATCACAGGGCAGGGGGTCGTTATGAAAGGTCCTCATTGTGTTATGAACAAATATCTGTTGGTCGAAACCGATCATTTTAGTAGAGTACATAATGCATGCTCGTATGATTCTATATGGTACGTGGGCAGCAGAATGTCCACCTCTCTATATAACAGAGCTCCATTGTTCTAACAATGAGCTACAAATCCCCTGCTTCCCTTCATTCAGCTATAGAGATGCATAATTAAATTCCATATTCCTGTAGCCACCACTAGGGGGTGGTGTACAGAGCCCATTTGATCTTAAGGTGTTGTCCAGTTGTAGACTATTGACAGTCTATCCTTGGGTTAGGACATTAGTAGTAGATCAGCAGGGGTCAGTCACCTGAGACCCCCACTGATGAGCTGTTTGCCAGGCTAATGTGGACTTTATGCACTGAGACAATTTCAGCAGAAAGCAAGCGGCTCCGTTCTCACTGCAGTGGCCGGGCTTGGTTTCACACACAAAGTTCCTATTCACTTCATTGGAAACTTTGCATGTAATACCAAGCCTGGCCACTGCAGTAAGAACGGAGCAGTCTGCTTCCTGCAGAAATCAGTGCATAAGCTCATCGGCCTGCTATATAGCTGATCCGCGGGGATCTCAGGCAGCAGACCCTCACTGATTTATTATTGATGCCCTATTCTGTGGATAGGCTATCTATAGTTTACAACTATCCAACCTCTTTTAAAGATGTTGTGTCTGATTGGTGGGGCTTTGAACATAGGGGACCCAGATAGATTTTGAGAATGAAGGTCCTGTGTATCCCTATAAATGGAGCATGGGACTGCTGAAGCAAAGCGGAGTACAGCTCTTGGCAATCTCTGGCAGCTCCACAGACATGAATGAAGCTGTGATGTGCTCAACGACTGCACAGTTCATACGGGAAGGACACATGACTCCCATATTGGTGGTCGGTGGGGCCCCATCAGTTAGACACTCGTCCCTTGTGCTGTGAATACGTTCATATCTTAAGACAACCCCTTTAATACTAAATGTACAAATTGATATGTAAGGAGCTCCCCCTAGTGGTGGCTACAGGCTGACAGAATTTTAGCTTGCAAAGCTATGGTTGTGTGAAGGAATCTGGTGATTTGGAGCCCCCACCCATATTATGGAATTATGGGTGCTTTTTTTCTGCGCCTCTTTATTCCCACTGCCTACAGCAGAGCAGGCCCATCTGTCCGGGACCTTGGGTGTCCATTACCTATAAGTCCGAATTACCTGTAAGTCTGCGTTCACACAAACCTCTTTTGCTTTTCTCCATGTTTGGAGACTCCTCAATGTTATTCAATGGAGCAACACCTATGAGCAGATTTTTTCCCTTTTTCTTGGCTGTGTTGGACCCATGGTCGTCCCCAAAAATATGGATCACACCCTTTTCATCCATGTGCATATTCACATCTGTGGCTGAGCTAACGGCTTCGGAGCGGGTCCTTGTAAGGGCCGAAGGAACACCAACAAAACTATTCCTTCATTGTTTGGAAAATTGGCACAAGGTTGACCACCCTAAAAACTGGCTTCAACGTGGGGCTTTCTGGTGGTCAAAAACTACCCCTCCCATCGACTATCGCAGCATGATGGGGGGTGTAGCGGCATGGAGGAAACACAAACTCATCATGACCGTCATATTTGACCCAATAAATTAGTAAATCTCCAAAAATGGATGACGACAAAGCTGCTGGGCGACCTTCTCCACAAAGTGTGTAAACCTTTTTTTTTTTCTTTTAGGTTTCAATATGCAATTTTTTTCCCATAATTTTGTTTCACGATTTTATTTTATTTTTTTATGCTTTTTATAAAAATTTTCGTTTTTTTTTTTTTTTTTTTTTCTGGAACGATGGATAATAAGTCAAGGACGAAATCCTTCCATTACCATAAAACACGTCGCTCTATATGAAGGGGAATGCAAAGTCGTTATATTGGTGCAGTGCGACATATATCCCATAACTACGCCGGCCCCTATCTATATATAATAATAGAAAATATATCTTTGCTTTAAACATACTGTAATGGCAGGACTTGAATGAAAAATAAAAACAAAAAAAATGCATATTCGTAGTTTTTTTTTCTTCTTCCTTGGCCCGAATGTCAGCGTCTCGGAGAACACGCGACCGCTTCAAGAGACCGGCTTGTATGATGAGTATTTTTTCTCTTGTATTTTATGAGCAGTTAGTACTTTTTTTTTGTTTCCTTTTTTTTTTGTTTTTTTTACATTTTTCTTTATTTCCGTTAAGTAATTTATGACACTTTTTTAACCATAAGTGTTATTTAAAGGTTTTTTTGTTTGAACTGTTGATGTTTATTATACTTATCTAGAGGAAAATTGTGGTTACAGATCATTTCAGAACACAAGACTGGGGGCGTTCACGATTCTAAGCGGGAGCAGCTAATTATTTGATAAGATTAAAAACTGTTTAAGGCCTAATGCACACGGGCGTAAATACAGCCCATAGGACATGCCCACGAGCGGAAATCAACTGCGATACTCCACGAGCGGGGTGGAAATTGCAGCATGTCCTATTTCAGTACGAGGCTCGCGTGGCCGCGTCCTTACCGGCGCGCCGGCTCTGCACTGTGCATGTGCGGCGCAGAGTGAAGACACCCAGCAGGTAAGCCGGAGGTCACTGAACGGGCACAGGGTCGCATCCCGCTGCGAGGATCTCGCAGTCGGAATCCACCCCAGTTGGCCTAAGACTGGCTTCAGTTGCCCGTAATATCACAAGAGCAGATTGAGTTCAGCCGAATAGTGTCTAGGTCTGTCACCAAAAATGGCCATCATAAACCAGACCATACCATGTTGCCCCCCCGCGAAGCTACTCCACGGTCCCAAAATTGCCGTTTTTGCGTGACGCGTGCAATATGTAAGTTTAGTTGTAACTGATCCGATGCACATTTCAAGTTTCAGGCTCTTTTCGTATATCGGCTCAACGCCCTTGGCTCTTGATTGATGTCTCAAGCTCCCTTGAGCTGCAGACGTTGTGCGTTCAGCACGCTGCAGTTCTGTAATCGGCGCACGTGCATGACGTCAGCAAACCCGATGGCTGCAGCACGGAATCACATGTGCTGATCTTGGAAGTTTGCCGCATGCACATTGGGTGCAACGCATGACCTCTCCAGCGAAGAAGGGGCAGTGAGCCCAGCACGGTCCTGTAACACCCATCGGACCAGAAACAAACAGTATGGTTCTTTATATCCCCCCTTCTTTGGGTAAAGGCTTATGGTGATCATTTTTGGCGACAGCCTTTCTTCAGGGAAATGATATGCATTATTCTTCAATTGCGCCCAAATTAAAAATCACGCTAGGTCATATGGTAATACTCCTACTTACATTGTGTTTTGCACGTTGGCCAGTAGAGGGCAGCATTTTATTATTTTTGGTCCTCGTGGTTAGCAAAAAGTTATTTAAGTAAAGGAGTTAACATGATTAACATTAGGCACCTATCATCAGGTTGTGTCTGGTATTGCAGCTCACTTCAGTGGAGCTGAGCTGCAATTCCAGATACAGCCAATGGATGGGTGTGGCGCTGTCTTTGAAAGAGAGTAGCTATGTTTCCCAAATCCTGTAAAACACCTTTAAAAGGCCACTCCCTGGGGGTACAGTTGGTATACCGTGCTTACCCATCACTTCATTGCTCAGATATCGGCTGTGCTCTGGTCCCCCGTCGTCCCACTTGACCTCCACTGTGACTAGCCAACTTAATCTCTTGATTCCTATGAGGGCTGCAAACTGTCTCCATAGAAATGAATAGACAAACGACCTCTAGTCTGCTGGAGGACTCGGCTAGTCATAGCTTGGGTCACCTGGGACGGCGAGGTACCAGAGTGACTAATTAGTGAAGTGGTTAATAAGTACAGTGTCAACTAAATTAAACTTCCCCAGCTCAGAGGCCTCTGGAGGCCGTTCTGCTGCGCCAAATGAGGCGAAATTCAGATAACAACCGCTTCAGGCATTTATGAAAAAGTTAGAAAAGTCGCTGATAGGTGGCGCTGTAGCCGTGCGAATCACGCTACAGATGTCTATTATGTACACCTTTTATTTTTAACAACGCTCTCCATTCGCTAAACCGTGTTTTCCACCACTGAGCGGAGTGAGTCGGCTTTAATCGCTACAACATGCCTGTGAATGCTGCCCTCCAGATCTGCCACTGATGCAGTTCTGTCATGGTAGACCAGGTCTACTCCAGCGCCACCTTGCAGCGACTTTTTTTAAACTATTTTTTTTCACGAATGGCTAGTGCATCGTCTGAACTGGCCGTCATCTAAGTTTTATCTCATTTGGAGAAGCAGAGCGCCCTCCAGAGGCCTTTGAGTTGAGGGGAGTGTAATTTCGCTAACCCTGTATGGTATCTACCCCCGTGTGCACTGTATGTCAATTGCATCCTGGGAAAACTTTGTGGCCATTTAAATTTACTCCCATATTTACAGATTCCATTGTCTGACTTTGCTCCATTGAAATGCATAGAACTAAGCTGCAATACCACACACAACCTGTGGCAGGTGTGGCGCTGTTTTAAGAAGAAATAAGCCCTTTCTGCCATTATTTTTAGAGAAGTTTAATTACTGCTTGGATTTCTTTTTTTGGCTTTATTGAGGAGTTAAAAAAAAAATTAGCAAAAAGTCTTCCAAGTATTAACACTCGGCTGCTCGCCGCGAGGAATGCCGAAGGCCCAGCAGTTCTTGTTTGTGAATATGAGGTGTAAATCTGTTTCTGTTACTTTTAAGGATCATTTCTAGATCTCCCTGAAACATTTAAGCCAAGAGTTTGTAACTGTATGATATTTACTGTAAGATGTAGAACATTCAATAACTATTAAAATGTTTCCATAAAACCGAATCGGGATTATTTCTATGTTCAAGCGAACACAGTGGGTCCATGTGGGGTCCGACTATAGAGCGGGCGTGATTACCACGGGGCTTCCACCAACATATGGCCTAACGCAGACGGAAGGACTGGGCAGAATGGACGGGTGTACTTATAATGGAATTACATGGACAATGGGACTATACACACGGTCGATTATTCATACAGGCCAATAATTCGCATACACAAGCTCATGGCACGGTCCTGGTCCTGTTCGTTTCACACCCAAGAAATACGACCTGCCAATGCATGTGAATATATTGCTTCCATGTTTTTCGGACAGCTCAAAAGCTGGAGGCCGGGTGCCAGCTGCGCCAGTTTTTTGGGTACAACTCTCATCGCACATAGCCTTATCCAGAGCTCGAATATGCTCCCCGTAGGCTACTAGGAGTCTTAAAAGGGTTGTCGTGGAATGCCGTCCTAGGATAGGACAATGTGGGGGCGGAGCCTAATACACTGATGGGAGAAATCAAGTGCAGACCGGTAGGGGGCAAGGCATGGGTGGAGCCTAGTATTCTGTTGAGTACTGTGTAGCTTTAAAGGGGTTTTCTGACTTAGTGACCTATCCTCTGGATAAGTAATCAGTAGTTGATGTGGGGGGAGGGGGTGTCAATCGCTCGGGACCCCTGGTAATCAACTGATCGTCCAGTGCAGGTGACCGGATGTTGAGATAAGCGGGCAAGAGAGGGAGGGGAGTGTGTTTGTCTACCTGACTATGGAAGAGCCGGCCGTTACGGCAGTTCCTGCTCTCCTGTGACGTCCTGACCAGCAGAGAAGCAGAAAGCGCCGTAATGGCGCGGCTCTTCCATTGATTTCCATGGCAGTGAATCCTGCGCATACACTCCCTGTGCTGACACCTAATGACAATGGCCCACTGTAGTGAAACCAGGCTGGATGATCAGCTGATGGACGGGAGTCCTAAGCGGTGGACCCCCATCCATCAACTACTGATGGCCGATCTGGAGGATAGATCATCAATGGAAAAGAGGTCAGACTATCACTTTTCGGCACTAAACTACTCAGGATAGGTCATCAATAGTTGATTGGTGGGGGTCCACTTCTCGGAATGCCTGATGATCAGCTGATTGACGTAAAAAGCTGCTAGGTAGCTGGTAGGACCGTATTTACCCTAGGCACTGAAGGTCTGGTGCATGGGGGTGGCTCCAGGACAGCTACTTAAAAGGAAGAAGAAAAATTCCTCTGGTTTTAACCCCCTCCTTTCCAGACTTCCTAGCAGAACTACAGGCAGAGTGGGGGTCGTCTCGCGGCAACGCTGACAGCACAAATGGTGCCTCACGGCTGTAATCCCCTGTTTCTGTTACCATCAGGAGTGGCGCCGCTGTAGGAACGCTCTGAGGTTTTACTGTGCACCCTGAATCCTCTTACCCGAACATCTCCTCCTTGGTTCCTCTAATACTCAGAGGTACGTGGGAGGAGAGTTCTGGGTGCGCACCGCATCCTCCTCGCATCTCTTCAGCAGTGCTGCCCATGCAGATAAAAGCAGCAGGGATTGCAACTATGAGGCGCTGCCGTGGGACAACCCCACTTCGCTCCTCTGCTAGTTTTTCTAGGAAGTCCGACGTTGAATGTTAAAACAAAAGAAAAAAATGTTTGGCTATTTGGTCAAAATTATGGAAAGCCAAATTTTGCTGCAAAGGGCCACTATTACTGAAGGAGGGTGTCGGGCCAGAGACACAGAGGGTCCACTGTGAGGGAGCGTTCACAGAGCATTGTCGTACATGTGTGGTTCATTTCGGCGGTTCTGTGACAGCTGCAGAAGTTGGAACTGTGACGGAATCCCCGAACGGAAAGGATCGGAGCTAGAGATGAGCGAGCACTAGAGATGAGCGAGCATACTCGTCCGAGCTTGATGCTCGTTCGAGTATTAGGGTGCTCGAGATGCTCGTTACTCGAGACGAGCACCACGCGGTACTCGTCTCGATTAAACGAGCACTGACCATTGAATTCAATGGAGCCGGCAATACAGCCGGCTCTATTGAAAGCAATGGGCTGCCGACGTACGCGGAATGAATTGTCGGGAAGAGCTTAAATATATAAGCCCTTCCCTGCAATTCATCTAGAAATGTGTAAAAATAAAAAATATATATATACTCACCTGGTCCCGGCAGACGGAGTTCAGCGCGGCCGGTGGCAGTCCTCCTGAACTGCTCTGAACAGCTGTGAGTAGTAGTCAGCAGCCGGGGATTTAAAATCCCCGCCTGCTGAATGAGATGCCTCTGATTGGTCACAGCCTGACCAATCAGAGGCATCCCTCACTCACACCCATTCATGAATTCATGAATGGGTGAGTGAGGGCTGCCTCTGATTGGCTCAGGGGCAGCTCTCAGCTGTCCCTGCGCTGAGCCAATCAGAGGCAGCCCTCACTCACCCATTCATGAATTCATGAATGGGTGTGAGTGAGGGATGCCTCTGATTGGTCAGGCTGTGACCAATCAGAGGCATCTCATTCAGCAGGCGGGGATTTTAAATCCCCGGCTGCTGAATACTACTCACAGCTGTTCAGAGCAGTTCAGGAGAACTGCAGCCTGCTGCGCTAAACTCCGTCGGCCGGGACCAGGTAAGTATATATATATTTTTTATTTTTACACATTTCTGGATGAATTGTAGGGAAGGGCTTATATATTTAAGCCCTTCCCGACAATTCATCCCGCGTACGCCGGCAACCCATTGCTTTCAATAGAGCCGGCTGTATTGCCGGCTCCATTGAATTCAATGGGCTAACATCGTTGTTCTCTGCCACAGCTGTTACAGCTGTGGCAGAGGAGAACGATCTTTACGCTGACAGTGGGGGGGGGGGGGGGGGTGTCTCACTCTTGCCGCTATTGTGGCTTAATAGTGGGACCTGGGAACTTGAGATGCAGCCCAAAATGTAGCTCCTCGCCTGCCCTATTCGTTTCTGTGTCGTTTCCATCACTTTCTTGTGTTTTGCAGATTTTCACAAATGAAAACCTTAGCGAGCATCGGCGATATACAAAAATGCTCGGGTCGCCCATTGACTTCAATGGGGTTCGTTACTCGAAACGAACTCTCGAGCATCACTGAAAGTTCGACTCGAGTAACGAGCACCCGAGCATTTTGGTGCTCGCTCATCTCTAGCGAGCACGCTTGTTTAAGGCTGATCTCTCTCTCGATCGAGCATCAGCCTTAAACGAGCGTGCTCGCTCATCTCTAATCGGAGCCATTCACTTGTATTGTAAAATGGACACATCTTTGGTGTTTGTTTTACAAGGTTTCCATCCATTTCTGTTTTATTTGAGTATAGAATAGTGTAGGTGACTGCGCTATTCTGTACTCCAAACGGAAACCTTGTAAAATGCATACCAAAGATGCGTGTGTTTCACAAGTGAAGCTCCAATCCTTTCTGTTAGGGGATTCCGTCGCAGCGCTGTCTTCTGCAGCTGTCACAGAAGTTCCTAGTGGAGTTGCACATTGGAACATACATTCGCACCAGAACCGTCCGTAGGGAATGGCATGCGAAGGGTTACCATGAACGAGTGGCAACACACATCACAGCAGTGAATGCACAGCAGCGCCTATGATGGGGCTTGGGGCGTCGGACTGTAAGTGAGTGCAACCAAGTGTTGTGGATGAATCACAGTACACCATCTTCCGATCGGATAGTGGCGGTTGGTTGGAGAGCGGTTTCTACATCACAGCATCATTCCAACAGTGACGTCTGGAGGAGGTTCTGTTATGGTGTTGAGGGGAGGGGGGTGCTGGTAAAGACAAGGGCCATTGGCTATAGTGAAGTCCACCCTCAACGCCACTGGGTACAGAGACATCCTGCACAATGTGGCATCACCTCCACTGTGGTAATACTCTGGTACAGCTCTGTGTCTATCAACATGATCGAGCGCCATGTCAAACGGCACACAGTGTTGAGAACATCTGCAAACTTAATTGCCAGCCCAAAGTTCGGATCTCAATCCCATCAAGGAGGAGTGGGATGAACTAGAACACAGTTTCCGCATACGCCTAACACACCCCCACATCACTATCTGAAGCTCCTCCGGGAATGGAGGCAAATCCCTCCACATATCCATGGGAATTTGGTGGAAAGCAGCCTAGGAGGGGGGCTGCAGTCATTCAGGCCAAAGGCGGCCCAACACCATATGGAAAATGTGAATAAAATCCCATTTCATTACCACCTATGTGCGTTCCAATGCTTTTGTCAACTGGACTCCTCCTACTCTATAACAAGCTGATGGCGGATCAGATTGTATCTTCAGCATGACAGGTTCCCTTTAAATTCACACGCAACAAAGTTTCCGCAACTGAGAAATCACTTCCATACATGCATTGCTTTTTGCAAGTCCTGTTCAAATATGCCATGTGAGATCACCTTACTGCTTTACAAAAATTATGCATTCATTTCTGTCCGCTGTAGGTGCCGGCAAAGTTACTGGAGCTTATATGGCAAAGCTATCTGTAACACGTTAGATTTCCTTCATGCTGCATCTGCAGTGTGATTTCAATTACCACCGAGCCTGCAACTACGCGCGCCGGATGCTCCACAAAGGTTAGAGCAACCCTTCGGCTCCACGCCAGTGCTGCCTGGATAACAACTGGTTAAGGTTTAATGCCTGGACGGTGGGCCTTGCGCTTGACGAGTGTGCTATATTATCACCAGCCTACAGAAAAAAATCATGGGCACGCTTATTACCTTTACGGACACCGTACAACATTGATTGATTTCAATGGGAGTGAAGCCAGCTATGGCACTTCTGCTTCCATCCCTTATGACATGCAGCCCAGGTCCCTGGCAATTAACTGTTGATGTCCTATCCAGAAGATAAGTCATCAAGAGGTTTTGTCTGGAAAACCCATTTAATGTGGCTTCTGAGATACCTGTATGTCCTCACCCATTAGGGTACCTCTACCACTATTGCTTTGGCCTTAGTGTTGACATAAGTCATGGTCTTGTGGGAGGGCAGCAGCACTGGATAATGTGACTATCAGCTAGATCAGTGATTCTCAACTCCAGTCCTCATCCCCCCCCAGGTCATGTTTTAAGGATTTCCTCAGTGTTGCACAGGTGATATAATTATTGTCTGTGCCTCAGACATTGCCATCTATGGGATATCCTGAAGACATGACCTGTTGGGGTGTAGTGAGCTAGACCTCTAATGCTACGTTTGATGCCTATTATGTGCTTGTATCCTATCTCTACCCTACCCCTGTAGTCACTGCTGTACAATCCTGTCTGCTTCCACCAAGCTACAGCTGGAATAGAATGGGTTCCTTATTAGAGACGGGCGAACGTACTCGTTTAGGGCGATTTCGCAATCGAGCATTGCTTTTTTCGAGTAACTGACTATTTGGGCGAAAAGATTCGGGGAGGCGGCGTGGTGGAATGGGGGGGTAGCAGTGGGGAACATGGGGGAGCTCTCTCCTCCATCCCATTCCCCTCTGCAACCCCCCGGCGCCCCCCAAATCTTTTCGCCCGAGTAGTCAGTTACTCGAAAAAAGCAAAGCTTGATTGCGAAATCGCCCTAAACGAGTACGTTCGCTCATTTCTATTCCTTATCCTTCAGTTTTGAAAAAATGCTGTACATTGACACACTATTCACACCAACATGTTCTGCGTTCCATAATGTACGTTTATTCTAAAAGCCGTTGTCTCACTTCTGTTTTGCTGCAAGAAGCTAACAACTCTGTACATTGTACAGTGGCCCACGTTGGTACTGCAGCCCGAGTCCCATTTACTTCAATAGGTACCAACCCAGGCCACTGCATAATGTACAGAGCTTTCTGTTTCCTGCAACAAAATAAGTGGAAGTGAGACAACCCCTTTAACCCCTTAATGACATGGCCTATTTTGTCGTTGAGAACCAAGCGATTTTTGGTATTTTTCCATCTCCATTTTTCAAAAGCCATCACTTTTTTATTTTTCCGTCGACGCGGCCGTATAAGGGCTTGTTTTTTGCGTGGCAAGCTGTAGTTTTTATCGGTGCCACTTTTGGGTATATAGACAATATCTTAAAACTTTTATCACTTTTTTTATGATAACAGGGAGAGAAAACGCATCAATTCTGACAGATGTTTTTTTTTTTTTTTTTTTTACAGCATCAATCATGCAGCATAAATGACACACAATTTTTTCTGCGGGTTTGTACGGTTACAACGATACCAAAATTGTTATATTTTTTTAAGTTTTTACACTTTTTTGCAATAAAAAGCCTTTTTTTGGAAATCTTTTTTTTTTCTCTATAGCTGCATTCAAAGTCCTGTAACTTTTTTATTTTTTTATGTATGGAGCTCTATGAGGGCTTATTTTTTGTGAGACGAGCAGTAGTTTTCATTGGTATTTTGGGGAATGGTCAGCTTTTTTGATCACTTTTATTGCATTTTTTGTGAGGCAAAATGCTAAAAATTAGCATTTTTGCCTCTGTTTTTTAGGGTTTTTTTTTACGTTTTTTGTTGTACAAAATAAAAAGCGTGTTCAACTTTTTGTACACGTCGTTACGGACGTGTCAATACCTGATATGTGGGGTTTTAATTTTTTTTTACCTTTTTTTATGCTAATATTAGAAAAAGCATAAAAAGGGGGTTTTTAAAAAATTTTTTTTTACATTTTTCTTTTCTTTTTTTTACACTATTTGAGTCCCTCTGAGGGACTTTAACCACTGCCCTGATGATCGCTGTCATAAGGCATGACAGAGCTACTGCTCTGCCATGCCTTATCGCTTATACAGCAATCATAGGCATAGGCAATACAGGACGCCAGTGTCTGGCGTCCTGTTGCCATGGTGACAGGCCGGGCTCTCGCGATGACATCGTCAGAGCTGGCCGGAGATAGAGAGGGAGCCGCGCTCCCTCTGTGAACTCTTTCCCTGTACTTAGATCGCGGCAGGGAAGGGGTTAACAGATGCCCCCCCCCCCCCCCGCTGTTGCAGCGGGACGCCGGCTGTGACTGACAGCCGGCTCCCGCTGCGGGATAGAGCGAGGTCAGTCATGATCTCGCGCTATCTCGATGACGTACCGGTACGTCATTTTGCGTGAAGTACCAGGCTCCCATGACGTACCAGTACGTCATGGAGCGGGAAGGGGTTAAAAGGGGTTGTCCAGGACCTATTCGATTGATCCTAAGGAAAGGGCATGACTAGAGGATCGCCAGGGGTCTGGGCTTGGGATCGCCAGGGGTCTGGGCTTGGGATCTCCACTAGAGATGAGCGAGCATACTCGTTAAGGGACAATACTCGAGTATCGTCCTTTTCGAGTACCTGCCTGCTCGTCAGAAAAGAATTGGGCGCTGGCGGTGGGGCGGCGGATCTCTTTTCCCAGCTCCGCTCCCCCCTGCTCACTCCCGCACACCACTGCTCACCCCCGCCAGCACCCGAATATTTTCTGACGAGCAGGCAGATACTCGAAAAAGGACGATACTCGCTCGAGTATTGTCCCATAACGAGGATGCTCGCTCATCTCTAATCTCCACCAAATAGCTGATTCCCAGGGCCACTGCAGGTGCAGCCACTGCTAAAAGCAGATATCACTATCCATATCACAGCTCCCATTCAAATCAGCTATTGATGAACTGCACTGAGGATAGGCAATAGAAAGAGTCCTGGACAATCCCTTTAAAGAACACTAAAAGCAGTCAGGTCTTGTTCACACTGCTGATTTGCTTTCAGTTCAGTTATTACATCATGCAAAATCCAGCCCAAGGCCGCTCTCACACGGGCGTTTTTGCTAAACGCTATACAAGGCTCCCATTCATTTCAATAGTGCTGCTCACACAAGGCTGAAAACGCTGTGTGTCTCCCATTGAAATGAACGGGCAGCGCAGCGTTGAAAAACGCAGCATTATTGCAAACGCCTTGTGTGAGAGGCCTAAGATGGAACAGAGGGGCGCAGGGCAGACCACAATGAGATGCATCCAGCTACATCATCCCGCCACTATTTTCTCAGATGAAATACTGCAGAATGGTTAAGTATTTCATCCGGGATTTGAGAACAAATATATGCCAGAAGCCCCAAGTGGATCCTCTGCCGCTGCTGTGAACGACCCCTCAACTGTTAGAAGGTTATCTTATTCATTGGTAATAGCACAAAAAGAATAACAGTAAAGAAGTATAAAACACATCTCATTCAAAATAGATTTTATTGAGCGAGTTAGTAAAAACATAATAATAAAGTGCAGGTTTATCACTCGTAAAATAAAATATTCAATTAAATACAAAAACACACTTAGATACATTAGAATGACTCATCTGTACAGGTCAAATATTCAGGAAACCTGCTCCTGCTATGTATAACCCTATGAAAGGTTCTGTCCAACACTCCACATCACATACACAGTCCAACTAGAAGTCCTTTTCTGTTACAGACACTGTTAATCCACCTCTTCAATAACGGGTCCTTTGTTGTTTCCTTGTCTTGCTTGGGCACTGCAGCTGGCACCAGGCATTCCCCCTGGCATCCCACTTGCAGTGGCTCCTTGGTACAGTCTGGTGATGATGGGATTGCACACCTTCTCCAGCTCCTTCTGATGATGGACATACTCCTCTTTCTCAGCCAACTGGTTCTTGTCCAGCCATGATAGAGTCTCATTACACTTCTCCACAATGCTCTTCTTATCATCAGGACTCATCTTGTCCTTCACATTGTCATCTTCCACTGTACTCTTCATATTGAAGACGTAAGACTCTAGGGAGTTCTTAGCTGCAATCTTCTCTCTTTGGCTATCATCCTCTGCCTTGTATCTGTCAGCCTCTTGCACCATCTTCTCAATCTCCTCTTTGCTCAGTCTGCCTTTGTCATTAGTGATTGTGATTTTGTTCTGTTTTCCTGAGCTTTTGTCCATGGCGGAAACATTGAGGATACCGTTGGCATCAATATCAAAGGTCACTTCAATCTGTGGCACCCCTCGTGGGGCTGGGGGTATCCCGCTCAGTTCAAACTTGCCCAGGAGATTGTTATCCTTGGTCATCGCTCTCTCACCCTCAAACACTTGGATGAGGACTCCTGGCTGGTTGTCAGAGTATGTGGTGAAGGTTTGTGTCTGCTTGGTTGGGATAGTGGTGTTGCGTTTGATGAGAACAGTCATCACCCCTCCGGCTGTTTCTAGTCCAAGGGAGAGGGGTGCTACATCCAGGAGGAGGAGATCCTGGACTTTCTCAGATGTATCACCAGTTAGGATGGCAGCTTGCACAGCAGCTCCATAGGCCACAGCCTCATCAGGGTTGATGCTCTTGTTCAGCTCTTTTCCATTAAAGAAGTCTTGAAGTAGCTTCTGCACCTTGGGGATGCGTGTAGACCCTCCAACCAAAACAATATCATGAATTTGAGATTTGTCCATTTTGGCATCTCTGAGGGCCTTTTCTACTGGCTCAAGCGTTCCCCTAAAGAGATCTGAACACAACTCCTCAAAGCGAGCCCTGGTGATGGAAGTGTAGAAGTCAATGCCCTCATAGAGAGAGTCAATCTCAATGCTGGCCTGGCTGCTGGAGGACAGGGTTCTCTTGGCTCGCTCGCAGGCCGTTCTGAGCCTTCTCAAAGCTCTCTTGTTCTGACTGATGTCCTTCTTGTGCTTGCGTTTGAATTCTTCCATGAAATGATTGACCATGCGGTTATCAAAGTCCTCTCCTCCCAGGTGAGTATCACCGGCTGTGGCCTTAACTTCAAAGACACCGTCATCAATGGTGAGAATAGACACATCGAAAGTGCCTCCTCCCAAGTCGAAGATCAGGACATTGCGCTCTCCGCGGCATCCCTTGTCCAGACCATAGGCAATGGCGGCTGCTGTGGGCTCATTGATGATTCTCAGCACATTCAAACCCGCTATGACTCCCGCGTCCTTGGTGGCTTGACGTTGGGAATCGTTGAAGTAGGCAGGAACGGTAATAACAGCGACTTTCACTGGTTGACCCAGATAAGCCTCGGCTGTCTCCTTCATCTTAATCAGAACCATGGAGGAGATTTCTTCAGGAGAAAAAGTCTTCTCTTCTCCTTTGTACTCCACCTTCACTTTTGGCTTTCCTCCATCGCTTACCACCCCGAACGGCCAGTGCTTCATATCAGACTGCACCACCGCATCGTCAAACTTGCGGCCGATCAGCCTCTTGGCATCGAATACGGTGTTCTGTGGGTTCATGGCCACCTGGTTCTTGGCTGCATCGCCGATCAGTCTCTCGGTGTCAGTGAAGGCCACATAACTCGGGGTGGTGCGGTTGCCCTGGTCATTGGCGATGATCTCCACTTTGCCGTGCTGAAAGACACCAACGCAGGAAT
Organism: Eleutherodactylus coqui; assembly: GCA_035609135.1. NCBI lineage: Eukaryota > Metazoa > Chordata > Amphibia > Anura > Eleutherodactylidae > Eleutherodactylus > Eleutherodactylus coqui. Next base: position 515,724,329 of record CM069405.1, on the reverse strand, counting down.
AGGTGGTGCCGAGGTCAATGCCGACCGCAACTCCTCTGGGAGACATTCTGCTTCTGGTAGATGTTTATGAGGTATAAATCTTGGATCTTCTCCCAGTATCTGTGATGTAGTGCCCCGCTCTCCTCTCTGCTGGCTCTGGTCTTGTAGTGCCGCCGCTCTCCTCTCTGCTGGCTCTGGTCTTGTAGTGCCGCCGCTCTCCTCTCTGCTGGCTCTGGTCTTGTAGTGCCGCCGCTCTCCTCTCTGCTGGCTCTGGTCTTGTAGTGCCGCCGCTCTCCTCTCTGCTGGCTCTGGTCTTGTAGCACTGCTGCTCTTGTTATGTAGCAGTGTCAGCTAACGCTCTCAGCTGGTTTCAGCTTCTTTTTAGTTCTCCCTGATGTGTGGCTGTCATGGGTATTTATACTGTAAGCCACATCCCAGCCACTGAGGTAACAGCCAATCAACACTCTCCCTTCCACACGCTGCTTCGTGCCCATAGCAACACTCCAGAACATTCAGGAAGCTTCCCCTACCGTCAGCCAATCACAGGAGAGCTCTGGTGATGTCGTCACTCGGGTCTCTTCCAGTAGTTTCCAGAAGATAGCTGTTCTGACCAATTAGATTTGCCGGTGATGTGATGTCACTGGGCGGGAAGCTTCCAGAAGCTGCTAGTGGCTGCAGGCTTTCTCTCAGTGTTCCCAGCTGCTTCTCGTGTAATCTTCCGCTCCTCATGGCGCAGTGATGGCGGTTATAACAGCGTTCTGTCCGCATCCCTCGTGTTCCCGCTACTAGTTACTACTGAGTCTCTGAGACGAGTCTGCACTGAGTTACACCTGTCAGCAGCTGACTGAGTGCAGCTCCCCCTCTCCTCATAATGGTACAGTCCGTGCAGAGAGCCGGAGATGAGAGAGAAGGGGCAGAGGGGAGGAGAAGGGGTGCTACAGGAGAGATGAGAGGCGGCGGCTGTAAAACGGCGGACCCCGCCGGGGTCTGTAGAATCATGGGGGCTGAGAGAACAGGAACAGATACAATAAGAGGTCGGCATCAGACCTAGGAGACAGGGCTGTTGTAGACCCACTAGTCTCAGCATGCCCCATCCTGATGGCTGGAGGCTCAGCTGCTTGAGTCTTTGGTTTTGTGGAGAAGTTGTAATCTCCTGTATTTCCGGACTATAAGACGTGTTTACACAACAGAAAAAGATATTCGTACTAATGTAAGCGTCTCCGGGGGTCTCACACAGTGGAGGGGCTGCCGGCGGTAACTGGGTGTTCTAGTGCAGAAGAGGGGGTGAACAGTCCAATCCCATTACACCCTGCGTGTCCAGTCAAAAAATGGCGCAAGCGCATAAGTTCACATTATACACAGGACAGCAGCACGCACAACATACACAGCTCTGCTACATACTCGGCTCTGCTACATACTCGGCTCTGCTACATACATGGCTCTGCTACATACACACACATAGTGCGATAAGCAGAAAATCAGCAGAAAATAAGCGTCTACTTATGAACTAAGATATGGAGATGGTTTCAGAGAAGATTCTGAGAATTTTCACTTTCAAGCGATTTTTTTTGCATTTGTAATGCGATTATATTGCGGCAAGCAGCAAATTAAATAAAAAACAAATGTCTGTTGATAAATTGAGACATGGAGATTGTTGCAAGGACAATTCTGAGGATTTTCATTACATTTAACCCTTATGCGTTTTTTATGCGATTATAATGTGATTATATTGCGATAAGCAGAAATACAAAAAATCAAATAATTAATGGATTTTTCAGATAAAAGTTGGTTGTAAGGAAATCATGACATACAATGTGAGTGTGAGAACCACACTTATGGATTAGGAAAGCCTCAATATGGAAAATACAGTGAAATCGTGTGAGATGGTTTTAGGTATAAACTATTGATGAATATATACTATATCATATAGGATTTGTGGTGCAAAATAATAATATATTAATGCAAGATTTATAAATGCCGCAAGGGTCTGATATATAATGATCTATATAGATCAATTATCTAGTAAGGGTTAAGTAACATGTTCTGAGGGAAGAGAACTAGTAACGAACCAAATGTGATGAAGGAGTTAATGAATCAGGTAGTTTGTAATTAGAGATAACTGTTTTTAACCTATAAATCAGGAAGTTATACAACATAGATTGAGGTGAACAAGGCATTGCGCTGAAACACGTTCTTGTTTGTATCATGTACCTGATTGTACGAGCATAAGGAAAGAATAAAGCAAAGAAAAACCATCTGATGTGTCCGTATTCCCATTAATCAGAGGCCGCACATGACCAGGCCGCTGGAAGCCGGGGAGCACTGACTGCGGGAAGCCTTCAGAGTAGGTGAGGGGGAGCGCCGCATAGCATGAAATCAGCTGTGAGTACTTGGCTTATTTCCAGTCATAATCCGCACCAATGGCATCGGTCTTGACTGTTTCTTAGGCCTCCTTCCCACGAACGGATTTCCACCGCGTAATTCGCGGCGAAAATCCGAGCGTTGCCCGCAGCTGTTAGGTTCTATTGAACCTAATAGCTCAGGGCACACAGTGCGGAATTCCACCGCGGAATTCCGCACCGTAAAATCTCCCGTTGTCACCCGCGGCATGCTGTAACACAGCGGAAGATAGCGTGAAAACGCTTTCCCGCCTACCGCCGCCGCGTCATGGGCGAGGAAGCATCATGCGGGAACGAAGAGACCGGATCCGCTGGTAAGTATGGGGTCTCTGGGGGGCGCCGTGACGGGCTTCGCCGCGGAATATTCCGCGGCGGAGCCCGTCACGCTCGTGTGCAGCCGGCCTTAGACGCGGGGATGCTGCAGAATTTGCCATGGAAATTTCTACTGCAGACATTCCGCAGCATTTCCGGAATGTGTAAACCCTTTGTCAACTATGCTGCCATGTGCAGAGTGGCCTCAGTAGTAATTGTGTCCCCTATATCAGCCCCAGTAGTAATAGTGACTCCCCCACAGTGGCCCCAGTAGTAATAGTAACCCACACAGTGGCCTCAGTAGTAATAGCAACCCCCACAGTGGTCTCAGTAGTAATATCAACCCCCACAGTGGCCTTAGTAGTAGTAGTAGTAACCCTCACAGTGGCCCCAGTACTAATAGTAACCCTCACAATGGCCTTAGTAGTATTAGTGTCCCCTATGGTGGCCACAATAGTAATAGTGTCCCCTATATTAGCATTAGTAGAAATAGTGACCACGACAGTGGCTTCAGTAGTAATAGCGCCCCATATATATCAGCCCCAGTAATAATAGTGATCACCACAGTGCCCCCTGCCAATGCTGTACCTGTGTTAACCCCAGTAGTAATAGTGAACCTTACAGTGCCCCCACTGGTAATAACTTTCCCCACAGTGGCTACATTAGTGGCTCCAATAATAATGGTGATCCCTATATTAGCCTCAGTAGTATTAGTGTCCCCTATATTAGTCTCAGTAGTAGTGACCCTCACAGTGGCCTCAGTAGTAATAGTGTCCCTCACAGTGATCTCGGTAGTAATACTGTCCGCTATGTTGGCCCCAGGAGTAATATTGAACCCCACGGTGGCCCCAGTGATTATAGTGAACCATATATTAGCCCCAGTAGTAATAAGGTCCCTTATATTTGGCACCAGTAGAAATAGTGGCCCTCATTGTGCCCATAGTAGTAATAGTGTTCCCTATATTGGCCCCACTAGTGACATTGGCCCCCACAATTGCCTCAGTAGTAATACTATCCTCTGTATTGGCGCCAGTAGTAATAGTGTACCTCCAGTAGTAATAATGTCCCCTATATTAGCACCAGTAGTAATAGTTACCCCCACAGTGTCCTCAGTAGTAATAGCCCGGTAGTAATAGTGAACCCCACAGTGGCCTCAGTAATAATGCTGTCCCCTGTATTGGACCCAGTAGCAATAGTTGCCCAAGTACTAATACTGTCCCCCATAGCGGCCCCAGTAGTAATACTGTCCCCTATATTACACCCAGTAATAATAGTGACCCCCACAGTTGCCTCAGTAGTAATGCTGCCCCTGTATTGAACCCAGTAGCAAAAGTGGCCCTAGTAGTAATACTGTCCTCATTAGTGGCCCTAGTAGTAATAGTGTTCCCTATATTAGATCCAGTAGTAATAGTGGCCCCAGTAGTAAGTGTCCCCTATATTAGCCCTAATAGTAATAGTGATTCACACAGTGACATCAGTATTAAAAATGTCCCCTATATCAGCCCCAGTAGTAATAGTGACCCCCACAGTGGCCTCAATGCTAATTGTAACCCCCACAGTTGCTTCAGTAGTAATACTATCCCCTGTGTTGTCCCCAGTAGTAATAGTGTACCTCACAGTGGCATCAGAAGTAATAGTGTCCACAGTGGTCCTAGTAGTAATATTGTCCTCCATAGTGGCCCCAGTAGTAATAATGTTCCCTATATTAGACCCAGAGATAACAGTGACCCCCACAGTAGCCTCAGTAGTATTAGTGACACCCACAGTGTCCTCAGTAAAAAATAGTGACCCCCCACAGTGGCCTAAGTAGTAATAGTAGCCCCAGTAGTAATAGTTACGTACACAGTGTCCTCCATAGTAACAGTTTTCCCTATAACAGCCTAGTAGTAGTAGTGACTCCCAAAGTGGCCTCAGTAATAATGCTGTCCACTGTATTGGACCCACTAGCAATAGTGGCCCCAGTACTAATACTGCCCTCCATAGTGGCCCCAGTAGTAATATTGTCCCTTCTATTACACCCATTAGAAATAGGGACCCCCACAGTGGCCTCAGTAGTAATATTGACCCTCACAGTGGACCCCCTTGTAATAGTGTTCTCCATAGTGGCCTCAATTCTAATAGTGAACCCTATATTGGCCCCGGTAGTAACAGTGACCCACACAGTGGTCTCAGTAGTATTGCTGTCCCCTGTATTGGCCCCAGTACTAATACTGTGCTCCAGAGTGGCCCCAGTAGTGATATTGTCCCTTCTATTACACCCATCAGTTAAAGGGACCCCCACAGTGACCTCAGTAGTAATAGTGACCCTCACAGTGGCCCCCCAGTAGTAATACTGTCCTGCATAGTGGCCCCAGTAGTAATAGTGTTCCCTATATCAGATCCAGCAGTAATAGTGGCCCCAGTAGTAATAGTGTCCCCTATATTAGCCCAAATAATAATAGTGATTCACACAGTGGCCTCAGTAGTAAAAGTGTCCCCGATATGAGCCCCAGTAGTAATAGTGACCCCCACAGTGGCATTCAGTAGTAATACTGTCCCCTGTGTTGTCCCCAGTAGTAATAGCGTACCTCACAGTGGCCTCAGTAATAATAGTGTCCTCCATAGTAACCCAGTAGTAATAGTGTCCCTTATATTAACCCCAGTAGTAATATTTACCCCCACAGTGTCCTCAGTAGTAACAGTGTCCTCTTTAACAGCCCAGTAGTATGGTGTCCCTTATATTAACCCCAGTAGTAATAGTTACCCCCACAGTGTCCTCAGTAGTAACAGTGTCCTCTTTAAAAGCCTAGTAGTAATAGTGACCCCCACAGTGGACTCAATGGTAATTGTGACACTCACAGTGGCCTCAGTAGTAATACTATCTCCTGTGTTGTCCCCAGTAGTAATAGTATCGACAGTGCTCCCAGTAGTAATACTGTCCTCCATAGTGGCCCCAGTAGTAATAGTCTTTCCACCAAAGGAAGGTAGTCAAACAGCTAGCCTTAAATAAAGATTTGGTCATAAAAAATGCGGATAAGGGGGGGGGCATAGTCCTAATGAATAGGAATTATTATCTAGAGGAATCGGCCCGAATATTGGGAGATCAAGAACAATACAAACCCCTTGGAGGAGATCCCACCCCCATCTTTAAAATCGATCTACAAAATTTAATTGAAAAAGCCTACAGAGACGAAATAATCACCAAAGATGAAAAATTATTTTTATTTCCCCAACAACCAGAAATATCATATTTTTATTTTCTGCCTAAAATTCATAAGTCTGTTAATAATCCCCCAGGAAGACCTATTATATCCGGTATAAGTTCACTTACTAGTTTTTTATCAGAGTACATCGATAAACAGTTACAGCGATATGTCACCAGTTTACCAGCCTATTTGAGGGACACTCCACATTTATTGTCCATATTGGAAACCATCACATGGCAAAGTACATATTTTTGGGTTAGTTTAGATGTCACATCTCTTTATTCCAACATCCCCCATAAAAAAGGTATTCAAGCGGTAAAAACTTTTCTAGACCGCGATGAAAAAATTCCAGAAAAACAAAAAACCTTTATTATAGATAGTCTTTCATTTATATTGGAGCATAATTATTTTAAATATAATAACCAATATTATTTGCAGACAAGAGGTACGGCAATGGGGACGAAATGTGCCCCTTGCTATGCTAATCTGTATATGGGGGCATATGAAGAGACTCTATGTGACCCCCATATACGATTTTATAAGCGATATATAGATGACATCATCTTCATTTGGGAAGGCCCCATAGAAGAAGTCCAACATTTTATCTCTAACATGAACAAGAATACGTGGGGCCTAAAATTTACCAGCACAATAGATCCGATAAATATAACTTTCCTCGATTTGGACATATATATTGAGAACAATAATGTATGTACTAAAACCCACTTTAAGAAAGTGGATGCGAACAGTCTATTAGATTTTAGGAGCGCCCATCTGAAAAGATGGAAATTGAATGTGCCCTATGGGCAATTCAAGCGCCTCAGACGAAATTGCTCCACTATAGAAAAATACCAAGAACAAGCCAGTATTCTATATGATCGTTTCCGTGACAAAAAATACCCTGAAAGCCTTATAAAAACGTCTTACGTAAGAGCACTAGAAGAAGAGCGACATATAGACAATATAGAGAAAACGAGAAATCATACAAAAAATCGAGACGAATTTGGACTGTGCTTTAGTACAAGATTTAATTCCAAACAACTTAATCTCCAAAAAATCATTTCTAAGAGGTGGAAAATTTTGGAGAATGACCCTTACCTTACAGACATATCGTCCTCTCGTCCTAACATCATATATAGAAGAGGAAAAACATTGGGTAATCTCTTAGCACCATCACGCCCCCGGATACTAAACTCTCAAAAAGAATACTTCAACCAAAAATCTGCAATCTCTCTACTATTAGGCTCATACAAATGTGGAAAAATAAATTGTAAGTGCTGCCCAAATATATGTCACAAAAGAAAAATCATTGAAAGACAGTTGGATAATCACTACTCCATTAAACAATATTTGAACTGCAGTACAGCCCACCTAATATATATGATAGAATGCCCTTGCGGGCTCCGATATATAGGTCGCACTATCAATGCCCTGCATAACCGTATCAATCATCATAGACATAACATAAAAAGAGGTTTTCTAAAACATAGCCTATCGCGACATTTCTATCTTGAACATAACTCAGACCCAAACCTTATGAAAATTACTCCAGTGGAAAAAATAAACACAGGAGAATTTATTAAACTAAAAACTAAGGAAATGTTTTATATATTTTATTTTAATACTCTTATACCGAATGGTTTAAATGAGGTCTTAGAGAAATTTTAAATAGTAATAACAGGAATTTTATAATTATGTATCATTATGCACTTTTTAGGGATAAGTGTAGTCTTCATGGATACTATATATATATTGTATTTTTATTTTTAATATGTCAGTATTGCAGCGCTATCATTATAAAATCCCCTCCCTCCCTCCACGAGTCACTATAACAACCGGTATACGCTGGGAGGCTACTATGTGCTTACGGGACTATCACATGCCGAACGCTGACTCTTCAAGATCCATGGGTTACCATAACAACTGGTACACAATGAGATGAACCGCTGAGGATCATCACGTGTCCAGCGTTACCTCACCAAGCCCCTCCCCCTTGTGTCATCTGGATTACGCAAACACTGCGGGACGGAGCATCAGGTCTCTATATAAACGTCATCGGGGTATCACCATGGCAACGGAAACGCCACAAGATGGAGCGTCTCACTTCCACCGTGAAAGCCATTAGAAGGACGCTTGTTTCCCTCCTCAGCGACAGCAGGCAGCAAATTCCTGAAACCTTATAGGTACTATATTCATGTTCTCAATCCTGGTAATGTTTGTTGTGCCTTGCTGTGATTGTGACGTTATTATAGTACCATGACCATGTGATAGGTGCATATATTATAACCACGCCATGTAGAGAACGTCACAAGGCGAGAGTAAACTCTGGCATTAGTTTAACCCCACAATAATATACAGAGGAACTTCTTAATTCACGTATCATTCAGCCCATATCCCTCTGGGAGTAATATATAAATAAGCTGACTATTTAATGTATGAACTAATATACATGTATATATATTCTATTGAAGGACAATTAACTTAGATTTGCGGATGCATTATACATTCCATGTTTTCTAATTCACCCATTGTAACACCATCTGTGCAGGCCATGTAATTATGTATTCATTACCTGCACTATATAATGCAGGTAGTTTGCATGTGTTTTTTATGCTTGAGAAAGGCCGAGATTACGGCCGAAACGCGTCGCAATAAAAGAACTTTCGTATACATCTTCTGTATCCTATATGCCATCTTGGATTCAGGGGTGCTTAAACATTAGCACCCCTGCGAAGTAAGTTATATCCGTTATTACACGAATTCCTCTTATTATCTTGGATGATCTGTTCTTTTCCGTGACACCGGAGCGCTGGTTAATTTTCTTTTGTTTCTGATTTGTTCTTTATCCCGCGGTGTTTGTTTTTCACCGCTGGGAGCAACCAAGCTGCTCTCATCAAGATGTCTTTTGGGACCGGTGCAAGGAACCACTATCTACATTGTGGATTGATACGCTATCTTGGATATTGACGCACGGGCGCCTTCATTAAGGGCCCGGCGTCACGGGGTGAGTCATCTTCAATTTTTCTACTATATTTTCTTCATATCTTAATACATACTCTCTCTTGACAACTATTCCCTATCCATTTATTGGAGCGCTATCCATTCTATAATAGTCTTTCCTATATTAGACCCAGTGATAATAGTGACCCCCACAGAGTCCTCAGTAGTAATAGTGACTCCCACAGTGGCCCCAGTAGTAATAATGTCCCCTACATTAGCCCAATAGTAAAAGTGATTCACACAGTGGCCTCAGTAGTAAAAGTGTCCCCTATGTCAGCCCCAGTAGTAATAGTGACCCTCCACAGTGGCCTCAATGGTAATTGTGACCCTAACAGTGGACTCAGTAGTAATACTGTCCACAGTGGTCCCAGTAGTAATACTGTCCTCCATAGTGGCCCCAGTAGTAATAGTGTTTCCTATATTAGACCCAGTGATTATAGTGACCCCCCACAGTGTCTTCAGTAGTAATAGTGACCCCCACAGTGGCCTCAGTAAAAATAGTGACACCCACAGTGGCCTAAGTAGTAATAGTGGCCCCAGTAGTAATAGTGTCCCCCCTATTAGCATCAATAATAACAGTGATTCACACAGTGGTCTCAGTAGTAAATATGTCCCCTATATTAACCCCAGTAGTGAGAGTGACCCTCCACCATGGATTCAATGGTAATTTTGACCCCCATATTGGCCTCGGTAGTAATATTATCCCTTGTGTTGTCCCCAGTAGTAATAGTGAATCACACAGTGGCCCTCGTAGTAATAGTGACCACAGTGTTCCCAGTAGTAATACTGTCCCCCACAGCAGCCCCAGTAGAAATAGTGACACCCACAGTGGCCTAAGTAGTAAAAGTGGCCCCAGTAGTAATAGTGTCCCCTATATTAGCATCAATAATAACAGTGATTCACACAGTGGTCTCAGTAGTAAAAGTGTCCCCTATATTAACCCCAGTAGTGAGAGTGACCCTCCACAATGGACTCAATGGTAATTTTGACCCCCATATTGGCCTCGGCAGTAATATTATCCCTTGTGTTGTCCCCAGTAGTAATAGTGAATCACACAGTGGCCCTCGTAGTAACAGTGACCACAGTGTTCCCAGTAGTAATACTGTCCCCCACAGCAGCCTCAATAGTAATAATGAATGATAAATTGGTCTTTGTAGTAGTAGTGACACCCTATATTAGCCACAGTAGATATAATGTCCCTTACATTGGCCCCAATAGCGATAGTGACCCCCACAGTAGCCCCAGTAGTAATGGTGTCACCTATCTTAGCCCCAACAGTAATAGTGACTCACACAGTGGCCTTAATAGTAATAGTGACCCCCACAGTGGCCTCTGTAGTATTTCTCTTTCCTGTGTTATTCCCAGTAGTGATAGTGAACCCCACAGTGGCCTCAGTATTAATAGTGTCCGCAGTGGCCCCAGTAGTAATAGTGACCCCTACAATGGCCCTAATAGTAATATTGTACTCTACATTAGCCACCTTAGTGATATTGACTGCTATATTAGCCTCAGTTGTAATAGTGGCCCCAGTAGTAAGTGTCCCCCAGATTAGTCCAAGTAGTAATAGTAAAGCCCGCAGTGGCCGCAGTAGTAATCTTGTTGACTGTATTTGCACCAGTACTAATGGTGACCCCCACAGTGGCCTCAGTAGTAATTGTGTCCCCTATATCAGCCTCAGTAGTACAAGTAAGTGTGCCCCACAAGGGGCCTCAGTAGGAATAGTGACCCTCACCATAGCTTTAGTAGAAATTCTGTACCCTGTGTTGGCCCACTAGTAATAGTGACCCCTATATTGACCCCAGTAGTAATAGTGTAGTGGCCCATAAATGGGTCCTACAAAAATTCATCATCTTCATCACCCACTACATTCTGTGCTGTAAAGCACTGGCACTACAAACAAATTCATAGGAATAGTAAACATATTCCGCAACACCCATTTATCATGCCACTTGGAGGATGTTGGTGCAGGAACTGCAGGGCGGATGCCAGGGAACAGCTGCCAGTATAGGAAGGAGAAAGCAGACCCCAGTCACCATAACCGACCGCCCTCCACAAAAGTGTCCCTTATATCGCCCCCAAGTGTAATATGTGCCCACAGTAGCCCAATACGAATAGTGTCCCTCACAGGGGCCCCAGTAGTACTAGTGTCCCCACAGGGGTCTGAGTAGCAATAGTGACTCCCCATATTAGCTCCAGTAATAATATTGTCCCCTATATTCGCCTAAGTGGTAATATTGACCCCCACAGTGGCCTCAGTAGTAATAGTGTCCCCTGTTTTGGCCCCAGTAGTAATAGTGTCCCCCAGAGTGGCCCCAATAGTTATCCTGACTGCTATATTAGCCCCAGTAGTAATAGTGAGCCCTATATTAGCCCCAGTAGTAATATTGATGACCACAGTGACCTTAGTAGTCATATTGTCGACTTTATTGACCCCAGTAGTAATATTGACTCCCCCCACTGTGGCCCCAATAGTAATAAAGTGTTTCCCTGAAAATAAGGCACTTTGTTATATTCATTTTTGCTGCAAAAGAGGCACTTTGTCTTATTTTCGGGGGGAGTCTTATAATACTCTTCTAGCAGCTAACGTTCAGGTCCCTCACCCTGGTCTCCGGTGCTAATGCAGGCTTCCGTGTACTCCTGAATGCCGACAGAGCATTTCTTCCTGGTAGCGAGGCTTAAATACCCCGCCTCCAGCAAGCAATTGGTTCATTGAGCGCGGTGTCAGTCAATCAGAGCTAGCGCTCGATTAACCAATCACAGCCATTCATTGAATGCACAACGGGGCCCAAAATGAAAGGAGAAGCTTGTACCTTTCAGAACAGAAATTTTACTTTAAGGCATTTTAGGCTCCATTCCTAGTTGTAGAGCCCTTGAGCTGCGAAACCGATAGAGAACCCCCACAAATGACCTAGTTTTGAAAACTAGACCCCTTAACGAATTCAACTAGGGGTATACTGCTTAATTTGACCCCAGTTTTTGAATAAAACTAAGCAAAGAAGGAAAAGATTACGATCTTCATTTTTTTTGGAAATGGTGTCATTTTTTTTTTGGACAGCACACACATAAATGAGAACCTGCACCCCAAAATGGATATCCCTGGTTGTCCCGTGTTCAGAAACATACCCATTGTGGCCCTAATTTGCTTACTGAACACATGACTAGGCCTATAATGGAGGGCACACCCGTTGAAATTTGGGGCACAACTGAATAAATTTCAGGCCCAATTGCCCACTTGTGCGGAAAAAAAAATGGACTCCCTAAAAATAATCCCCCCACCCATCCTTTTGGCATTCCCTAAATCTTAGATAAAAGTAATAATGTAAACTGTGTGGTATGTCAGAAGACAGAGGTAATTACAGAGGCTGCTTTGGATGGGCACATGGGGCAATAAAACCGGGTACCCCTCCTCCTCAATGGCACTTTTTGGGGGATATTTCTTGACCTCAGCGGCAGCGATGGGGTGTAAAAAGTGGCGCTCTGTTAGGCTTCATAAGCTTGGTGAGGTGAGGCGGTCTTACACAAAAGGCGCTCAACAGACTGCCTCTGGAACTGTAGGAAGGTGAGCGTTCTCGGGGCTTCTTGTAAATTACGTATTACAGGTAGCGGTCTGAAAAACGCCGGGCTCAGATGGTCGGATGTGAAATTCACTTGCTGAAGCCCGCAGCAGATCCCAGCTGTGAGCCCGGCCATGGCCCTGCGTACGGCCGCATAATGTACTGCATACTTATACAGGCGGTCATGTGCAATACACCTTTTTTTGTATGTATTTCCCGCAGCACGTACACAATGTAGTTGTGACTGTATTCCTGACCATGTAGCACAATGGGCTCTATGTGGCAGATATCCGTGGTAAACTAGAACATGATGTTTTCTATGAGTGGATTATATAATTCCGACCCGCTAATGTGATTGTTCTCAGCAAGAGAAACGACGTAATCTTGCTGAGAAGAAGATTACGTCGTTTCTCTTGCTGAGAACAATCACATTTTGCTCTACTGGCTAACACGGTACCAGATCTTTGTTTTCATTAGACCCGCTAATGTGAGCGGAATTGTGTAATCCAATGCATTAGATTGATCCACGAATCAGACGGTTGCAGAATCTGCAATTCCTATCCAGTCGTATGAGACCGGCCTAAGGTAGTTCGCTACCTTATCACGTGCTCGGGGACCACTGACCGGTCACTGCTCTAACCTCTCAGCTACGAAAGGAGCCAGGAGATTTCAAATTTCCCGGGCTTCTGCGCGTGATGCTTTATGTCTGGCGCGCCTGCGCAGAAGGCATTGTCAGGTCCTGGAAGGGCCAGAAGGCCACAGAGAAGAGTTGTTTCGGCTCCTCTCATGGATCTGATCTGTGAGGGGAGCTTAAACTTTACCTTTTTGTTTTTACTTTCTCAGGGCAGCTCCGGGTTGACTGCTACCTCTGGCAGCCGACAACATGGAACTGTCACGTCCACAGCCCACGTAGTTTTAATCCCCAGAGCGAGCGTGTTTTTTTGGCCCTGGGGCTTAAAGCCCACTAAACCAGGACGTAACAGCTCTATGGGGTGGTCACTAAGGGGTTAAGCACTATTATGGTTCTTAAAGGTGAGGGAACGGAGAGCCTGGGAGGTGAATCTCCATTGACGGCTCTGTGCGTCTGCTCTCCCATAGAGATTAATAGGAGAGAGCGTGCACAGATGTGTCTGAAGAGTTCGGGGGACACGGCCCAGGAATGACATTCCACATGAGTATAAAACATCCCTCCACCGACTCCTGTTCCTTCACCTTTGAGCATCATTACCTTATTGTGTAGTGTAACTGAATATAAAAATTCTGCTGTGAACATCAGGATTAATTACCAAATTATTATTACATTTTCACTAGTTATTAAGAATAAGAAGAAACACAAATATGTAGAGAAAAATAGTATTTTATTACAATCATAAAGAATTACAATATAAAGTGCAGATAAATCGCCCCAGTAAGACATTTACAAACCCCAATATATTACATTCTGTACATGTTACTGCTGAATATTGTCTGCTCACAGCAGATATGCAGAAGACCGGCTGTTACCATGTATAATGCACAAGTCCATATCACATACACGGTCCATCTAGAAGTCCTTTTCTGTTACAGACACTGTTAATCCACCTCTTCAATAACGGGTCCTTTGTTGCTTCCTTGTCTTGCTTGGGCACTGCAGCTGGCACCAGGCATTCCCCCTGGCATCCCACTTGCAGTGGCTCCTTGGTACAGTCTGGTGATGATGGGATTGCACACCTTCTCCAGTTCCTTCTGATGATGGACATACTCCTCTTTCTCAGCCAACTGGTTCTTGTCCAGCCATGATAGAGTCTCATTACACTTCTCCACAATGCTCTTCTTATCATCAGGACTCATCTTGTCCTTCACATTATCATCTTCCACTGTACTCTTCATATTGAAGATGTAAGACTCCAGGGAGTTCTTAGCTGTAATCTTCTCTCTTTGGCTATCATCCTCTGCCTTGTATCTGTCCGCCTCTTGCACCATCTTCTCAATCTCCTCTTTGCTCAGTCTGCCTTTGTCATTGGTGATTGTGATTTTGTTCTGTTTTCCTGAGCTTTTGTCCATGGCGGAAACATTGAGGATACCGTTGGCATCAATATCAAAGGTCACTTCAATCTGTGGCACCCCTCGTGGGGCTGGAGGTATCCCGCTCAGTTCAAACTTGCCCAGGAGATTGTTATCCTTGGTCATCGCTCTCTCACCCTCAAACACTTGGATGAGGACTCCTGGCTGGTTGTCAGAGTATGTGGTGAAGGTTTGTGTCTGCTTGGTCGGGATAGTGGTGTTGCGTTTGATGAGAACGGTCATCACCCCTCCGGCTGTTTCTAGTCCAAGGGAGAGTGGTGCTACATCCAGGAGGAGGAGATCCTTGACTTTCTCAGACATATCACCAGTTAAGATGGCAGCTTGCACAGCAGCTCCATAGGCCACAGCCTCATCAGGGTTGATGCTCTTGTTCAGCTCTTTTCCATTGAAGAAGTCTTGAAGTAGCTTCTGCACCTTGGGGATGCGTGTAGACCCTCCAACCAAAACAATATCATGAATTTGAGATTTGTCCATTTTGGCATCTCTGAGGGCCTTTTCTACTGGCTCAAGCGTTCCCCTAAAGAGGTCTGAACACAACTCCTCAAAGCGAGCCCTGGTGATAGAAGTGTAGAAGTCAATGCCCTCATAGAGAGAGTCAATCTCAATGCTGGCCTGGCTGCTGGAGGACAGGGTTCTCTTGGCTCTCTCGCAGGCCGTTCTGAGCCTTCTCAAAGCTCTCTTGTTCTGACTGATGTCCTTCTTGTGCTTGCGTTTGAATTCTTCCATGAAATGATTGACCATGCGGTTATCAAAGTCCTCTCCTCCCAGGTGAGTATCACCAGCTGTGGCCTTTACTTCAAAGACACCGTCATCAATGGTGAGAATAGAGACATCGAAAGTGCCTCCTCCCAAGTCGAAGATCAGGACGTTGCGCTCTCCGCGGCTTCCCTTGTCCAGACCATAGGCGATGGCGGCTGCTGTGGGCTCATTGATGATTCTCAGCACATTCAAACCCGCTATGACTCCCGCGTCCTTGGTGGCTTGACGTTGGGAATCATTGAAGTAGGCGGGTACGGTAATAACGGCGTCTTTCACTGGTTGACCCAGATAAGCCTCGGCTGTCTCCTTCATCTTAATCAGAACCATGGAGGAGATTTCTTCAGGAGAAAAAGTCTTCTCTTCTCCTTTGTACTCCACCTTTACTTTTGGCTTTCCTCCATCGCTTACCACCCCGAACGGCCAGTGCTTCATATCAGACTGCACCACCGCATCGTCAAACTTGCGGCCGATTAGCCTCTTGGCATCGAATACAGTGTTCTGTGGGTTCATGGCCACCTGGTTCTTGGCTGCATCGCCAATCAGTCTCTCGGTGTCAGTGAAGGCCACATAACTCGGGGTGGTGCGGTTGCCCTGGTCATTGGCGATGATCTCCACTTTGCCGTGCTGAAAGACGCCAACGCAGGAATAGGTGGTGCCAAGGTCAATGCCGACCGCAACTCCTCTGGGAGACATTCTGCTTCTGGTAGATGTTTATGAGGTATAAATCCTGGATCTTCTCCCAGTATCTGTGATGTAGCGCTGCCGCTCTCCTCCTTGCTGGCTCTGGTCTTGTAGTGCTGCCGCTCTCCTCTCTGCTGGCTCTGGTCTTGTAGTGCTGCCGCTCTCCTCTCTGCTGGCTCTGGTCTTGTAGTGCTGCCGCTCTCCTCCTTGCTGGCTCTGGTCTTGTAGTGCCGCCGCTCTCCTCTCTGCTGGCTCTGGTCTTGTAGTGCCGCCGCTCTCCTCTCTGCTGGCTCTGGTCTTGTAGCGCTGCTGCTCTTGTTATGTAGCAGTGTCAGCTAACGCTCTCAGCTGGTTTCAGCTTCTCCTTAGTTATCCCTGATGTGTGGCTGTCATGTATATTTATACTGTAAGCCACACCCCAGCCACTGAGGTAACAGCCAATCAACACTCTCCCCTCCACACGCTGCTTTGTCCCCATAGCAACACTCCAGAACATTCAGGAAGCTTCCCCTACCGTCAGCCAATCACAGGAGAGCTCTGGTGATGTCGTCACTCAGGTCTCTTCCAGTAGTTTCCAGAAGATAGCTGTTCTGACCAATTAGATTTGCCGGTGATGTGATGTCACTGGGCGGGAAGCTTCCAGAAGCTGCTAGTGGCTGCCGGCTTTCTCTCAGTGTTCCCAGCTGCTGCTCGTGTAATCTTCCGCTCCTCATGGCGCAGTGATGGCGGTTATAACAGCGTTCTGTCCGCATTCCTCGTGTTCCCGCTACTAGTTACTACTGAGTCTCTGAGACGAGTCTGCACTGAGTTACACCTGTCAGCAGCTGACTGAGTGCAGCTCCCCCTCTCCTCATAATGGTACAGTCCGTGCAGAGAGCCGGAGATGAGAGAGAAGGGGCAGAAGTGAGGAGAAGGGGCGCCACACGGGAGATGAGAGGGGGCGGCTGTAGAACAGGGGAGCCCGCCGGGGTCTGTAGAATCATGGGGGCTGAGAGAACAGGAACAGATACAATAAGAGGTCGGCATCAGACCTAGGAGACAGGGCTGTTGTGGACCCACTAGTCTCAGCATGCCCCGTCCTGATGGCTGGAGGCTCAGCTGCTTGAGTCTTTGGTTTTGTGGAGAAGTTGTAATCTACTGTATTTCCGGACTATAAAACGTGTTTACACAACAGAAAAAGATATTCGTACTAATGTAAGCGTCTCCGGGGGTCTCACACAGTGGAGGGGCTGCCGGCGGTAACTGGGTGTTCTAGTGCAGAAGAGGGGGTGAACAGCCCGATCCCATTACACCCTGTGTGTCCAGTCAAAAAATGGCGCAAGCGCATAAGTTCACATTATACTCAGGACAGCAGCACGCACATTGTGCACAACATACACGGCTCTGCTACATACTCGGCTCTGCTACATACACAGCTCTTCTACATACACAGCTCTGCTACATACACGGCTCTGCTACATACACGGCTCTGCTACATACACGGCTCTTCTACATACACAGCTCTTCTACATACACAGCTCTACTACATACACGGCTCTGCTACATACACACACATACCAGCAGATGACACCTTAAACACTGATATTATTAATCAGAGGCCGCACCTGACCAGGCCGCTGGAAGCCGGGGAGCGCTGACTGCGGGAAGCCTTCAGAGTAGGTGAGGGGGAGCGCCGCATAGCATGAGATCAGCTGTGAGTACTTGGCTTATTTCCAGTCATAATCCGCACCAATGGTATGGGTCTTGACTGTTTTTTAGACGCAGAGATGCTGCAGAATTTGCCATGGAAATTTCTGCTGCAGGCATTCCACAGCATTTCCGCAACGTGTTAACCCTTTGTCAACTATGCTGCCATGTGCAGAGTGGCCTCAGTAGTAAATGTGTCCCCTATATCAGCCGCAGTAGTAATAGTGACCACCCACAGTGGCCACAGTAGTGGCTCCAATACTAATACTGATCCCTATATTAGCCTCAGTAGTATTAGTGTACCCTATATTAGTCCTAGTAGTAGTGACCCTCACAGTGGCCCCAGTAGTAATAGCAACCCCCAGAGTGGCCTCAGTAGTAATATCAACCCCCAGAGTGGCCTCAGTAGTAATATCAACCCTCACAGTGGCCTCACTAGTAATAGTAACCATTACAGTGTCCTCAATAGTATTAGTGTCCCCTATATTAGCATCAGTAGAAATAGTGACCACGACAGTGGCTTCAGTAGTAATAGCGTCCCCTATATATCAGCCCCAGTAATAATAGTGATTGCCACAGTGCCCCCCGCCAATGCTGTACCTGTGTTGACCCCAGTAGTAATAGTGAACCTTACAGTGCCCCCACAGGTAATAGTTTCCCCCACAGTGGCCACAGTAGTGGCTCCAATGCTAATAGTGATCCCTATATTAGCCTCAGTAGTATTAGTGTCCCCCTATGTTAGTCCCAGTCGTAGTGACCCTCACAGTGATCTCGGTAGTAATACTGTCCCCTATGTTGGCCCCGGAGTAAAAGTGAACCCCACAGTGGCCCCAGTGATTATAGTGAACCATATATTAGCCCCAGTAGTAATAAGGTCCCTTATATTGGCACCAGTAGAAATAGTGGCCCTCACAGTGCCCACAGTAGTAATAGTGTTCCGCATATTGGCCCCACTAGAGACATTGGCCCTCACAATTGCCTCAGTAGTAATACTATCCTCTGTGGCCCCAGTAGTAATAGTGTGCCTTATATTAGCACCAGTAGTAATAGTTACCCCCACAGTGTCCTCAGTAGTAATAGCCCGGTAGTAATAGCGAGCCCCACAGTGGCCTCAGTAATAATGCTTTCCCCTGTATTGGACCCAGTAGCAATAGTTGCCAGAGTACTAATACTTTCCCCCATAGCGGCCCCAGTAGTAATACTGTCCCCTATATTACACCCAGTAGTAATAGTAACCCCCACAGTTGCCTCAGTAGTAATGCTGTCCCCTGTATTGAACCCAGTAGCAAAAGTGGCCCTAGTAGTAATACTGTCCTCTATAGTGGCCCTAGTAGTAATAGTGTTCCCTATATTAGATCCAGTAGTAATAGTGGCCCCAGTAATAATAGTGTCCCCTATATTAGCCCTAATAGTAATAGTGATTCACACAGTGACATCAGTATTAAAAGTGTCCCCTATATCAGCCCCAGTAGTAATAGTAACTCCCACAGTTGCTTCAGTAGTAATACTATCCCCTGTGTTTTCCCCAGTAGTAATAGTGTACCTCACAATGGCCTCAGTAGTAATAGTGTCCACAGTGGTCCTAGTAGTAATAGTGTCCTCCATAGTGGCCCCAGTAGTAATAGTGTTCTCTAGATTAGACCCAGAAATAATAGTGACCCCACAGTGGCCTCAGTAGTAAAAGTGACCCCCCACAGTGGCCTAAGTAGTAATTATGGCCCCAGTAGTAATAGTTACCCCCACAGTATCCTCAGTAGTAACAGTTCCCCTATAACAGCCTAGTAGTAATAGTGACCCCCACAGTGGCCTCAGTAATAATGCTGTCCCCTGTATTGGACCCAGTAGCAATAGTGGCCCCAGTACTAATACTGTCCTCCATAGTGGCCCGAGTAGTAATATTGTCCCTTCTATTACACCCATTAGTAATAGTGACCCCCAACAGTGGCCTCAGTAGTAATAATGACCCTCACAGTGGCCCCCATTGTAATAGTGTTGTCAGAACCGGCAACTCTCGGGGCCTCTGTCCCCGCACTGCCAGTCCTACCACCCGGGTTGCATAGGTGCAGCGCAGGGGAGCCCCGGTTGTAGTGATATCCCCTGGCCGCTGTAACTCTGGTCGCCGCCGGGTTGTTGGTACGCAGTGGGTGCCGCCCCACGCGTCCCCATTTCCATGACTACCAGGCGTGCTTCCTTGGCATCCATCTGCTGAGCAAGGCTGGGGGCGGTGTTCCCAGCGTCTCCTTGATTGGGTCCTGCTGCTGTCAGGCTCCCCGCCCCAATCAGCTGTTGGGGCGGGAGTTCTGACAGCATTTAAATGTCTCTGTTTCCTTCCAGCATTGCCAGTGTTAGTTTGCTCTTCCAGCTGCACCCGCGTCTTGTTTTGACTCCTGTTGTGATCCCGGCTTTCTGACTTCTGCTTTTCGACTTGACTTCATTTTTGACTGACCCTTTTGTACCACGTACCCTCCTATTGCCGACCCGCATAGTCTGACCATTCTACTGTTTGTTTGTCTCCAGAGTCTGTTTGTCTTTCCCATGTCCCACTTCCCTAGTGAGTGTAGGGACTGCCGCCCAGTTGTCACCCTGGGGGTTAGCCCAGGGGGGCAAGTAGGCAGGGACAGGGGTTGCGGGTTTTCTCAGGGACTTCCATTATCCCGGACCCTGTCCTGACACGTGTTCCCCATAGTGGCCTCAATTCTAATATTGAACCCTATATTAGCCCCGGTAGTAACAGTGACTCACACAATGGTCTCAGTAGTATTGCTGACCCCTGTATTGGACCCAGTAGCAAAAGTGGCCCCAGTAGTAATACTGTCCTCCATAGTGGCCCCAGTAGTAATAGTGTTCCCTATATTAGATCCATTACTAATAGTGGCCCCCACAGTGGCCTCAGTAGTAAAAGTGTTCCCTATATCAGCCCAAGTAGTAATAGTGGCCCCCCTCAGTGGCATTTAGTAGTAATACTGTCCCCTGTGTTTTCCCCAGTAGTAATAGTGTACCTCACAGTGGACTCAGTAGGAATAGTGTCCCCTATATTAACCCCAGTATTAATAATAACTACCCCCACAGTGTCCTCAGTAGTAACAGTGTCCTCTTTAACAGCCCAGTAGTTATAGTGACCCCCACAGTGGACTCAATGGTAATTGTGACCCTCACAGTGGTCCCAGTAGTAATACTATCCTCCATAGTGGCCCCAGTAGTAATAGTCTTTCCTATATTAGACCCAGTAATAATAGTGACCCCCACAGAGTCCGTAGTAGTAATAGTGAGTCCCACAGAGGCCCCAATAGTAATAATGTCCCCTATATTAGCCCCAATAGTAAAACTGATTCACACAGTGGCCTCAGTAGTAAAAGTGTCCCGTACATCAGCCCCAGTAGTAATAGTGACCCCCTACAGTGGCCTCAATGGTAATTGTGACACTCACAGTGGACTCAGTGACACAGTAGTAATACTATCCCCTGTGCTGTCCCCAGTAGTAATAGTTTACCTAACAGTGGCCTCAGTAGTAATACTGTCCACAGTGGCCTCAGTAGTAATACTGTCCTCTATAGTGGCCCCAGTAGTAATAGTGTTTTTTATATTAGACCCAGTGATTATAGTGCCCCCCCCCCACAGTGTCTTCAGTAGTAATAGTGACCCCCACAGTGGCCTCAGTAGAAATAGTGACACCCACAGTGGCCTAAGTAGTAAAAGTGGTCCCAGTAGTAATAGTGTCCCCTATATTTGCGCCTTAATAAGTGATTCACACAGTGGTCTCAGTAGTAAAAGTGTCCCCTATATTAACCCCAGTAGTGAGAGTGACCCTCCACCATGGCCTCAATGGTAATTTTGACCCCCACAGTGGCCTCAGTAGTAATATTATCTTTTGTGTTGTCCCCAGTAGTAATAGTGAATCACACAGTGGCCCCAATAGTAACAGTGACCACAGTGTTCCCAGTAGTAATACTGTCCCCCACAGCGGCCTCCATAGTAATAATGAACCATAAAGTAGTCTTTGTAGTAGTAGTGACACCCTATATTAGCCACAGTAGTTATAATGTCCCTTACATTGGCCCCAATAGCGAAAGTGACCCCCACAGTGGCCCCAGTAGTAATGGTGTCACCTATCTTAGCCCCAACAGTAATAGTGACTCACACAGTGGCCTCAATAGTAATAGTGACCCCCACAGTGGCCTCTATAGTAATTCTATCCCCTGTGTTATTCCCAGTAGTAATAGTGAACCCCACAGTGGCCTCAGTATTAATAGTGTCCACAGTGGCCCCAGTAGTAATAGTGACCCCTACAATGGCCCCAATAGTAATAGTAAACGCTATATTAGCCACCGTAGTAATAGTGACTGCTATATTAGCCTCAATTGTAATAGTGACCCCAGTAGTAAGTGTCCCCTAAATTAGTCCAAGTTGTAATAGTAAAGCCTGCAGTGGCCACAGTAGTAATCTTATTGACTGTATTGGCACCAGTATTAATGGTGACCCTCACAGTGGTCTCAGTAGTAAGTGACCCCCACAGTGGCCTCAGTAGTAATTGTGTCCCCTATATCAGCCTCAGTGGTATAAGTGTAGTACAAGTAATTGTCCCCCACAAGTGGCTTCAATAGGAATAGTGACCCTCACCATAGCCTCAGAAGAAATACTGTACCCTGTGTTTTCCCATTAGTAATAGTGACCCCTATATTAGCCCGAGTAGAAATATTGTCCCTCACAGTGTCCCCAGTAGTACTAGTGTCCCCACAGTGGCCCCAATAGTAATAGTAAGCCTTATATTAACCCTAGTAGTAATAGTGTCCCTTATATTTGCCTCAAGTATAACAGTGACCTTCACAGTGGCCCCAGTAGTAATAGTGTTCCACACAGTGGTCTGAGTAGCAATAGTGACTCCCCATATTAGCTCCAGTAGTAATATTGTCCCCTATATTAGCCTCATTGTTAATTGTCCCTTATATTCGCCTAAGTAGTAATATAGACCCCCACAGTGGCCTCAGTAGTGATTGTGTCCCCTGTTTTGGCCCCAGTAGTAATACTGTCCCCCACAGTGGCCCCAGTAGTTATCCTGGCTGCTATATTATCCCTACTAGTAACAGTGAGCCCTATATTAGCCCCAGTAGTAATATTGATGACCACAGTGACCTTAGTAGTCATATTGTCGACTTTATTGGCCCCAGTTGTAATATTGAGACACACACACACACTGTGGCCCCAATAGTAATATAGTGTTTTCCCGAAAATAAGGCACTGTCTTATATCAATTTTTGCTCCAAAAGAGGCACTTTGTCTTATTTTCGGGGGGAGTCTTATAATACTCTTCTAGCAGCTAACGTTCAGGTCCCTCACGCTGGTCTCCGGTGCTAATGCAGGCTTCCGTGTACTCCTGAACGCTGACAGAGCATTTCTTCCTGGTAGCGAGGCTTGAATACTCCGCCTCCAGCAAGCGATTGCTCTGATTGGTTCATTGAGTGCAGCGTCAGTCAATCAGAGCTAGCGCTCGATTAACCAATCACAGCCATTCATTGAATGCACAACGGGGCCCAAAATGAAAGGAGCAGATGGTGGCTTTCAGAACAGAAATTTTGCATTAAGGTATTTTAGGCTCCATTCCCCAGTTGTAGAGCCCTTAAAGGGGTGGTCTCGCGAAACAAAGTGGGGTTATACACTTCCGTATGGCCATATTAATGCACTTTGTAATATACATCGTGCATTAAATATGAGCCATACAGAAGTTATTCACTTACCTGCTCCGTTGCTAGCGTCCTCGTCTCCATGGTTCCGTCTAAATTCGCCGGCAGCTTGCTTTTTTAGACGCGCTTGCGCAGTCCGGTCTTCTCCATTCAGCACGAGCCGCTTCAGTGTGCTCCCCGCTACAGCTCTTCTGCGCATGCGCAGACGAGCTGTCACTGCTCGGGAGCGTGCTGGAGCGGCCATTCTGTACCTTCCTCTGTTAGAGGAAGGTGCAGAAACTGGAGCTGCCCAGCGGAGAAGCCCAGCCCAGCCCAGCAGCCCCGAGAAGCGTCCCAGGTAAGTGATGGGTCGGGGGGGGCTGCCGCTGCGCCGGGCTAACTAGCGCTGCGCCGGGGGGGGTTGTCGCTGCGCCGGGGGGGGGGCTGTCGCTGCGCCGGGGGGGGGCTGTCGCTGTGATGGGGGAACTGTCGCTGTGATGGGGGAACTAGCGCTAGGCCGGGGGGGCTGTCGCTGCGCCGGGGGGGCTGCCGATGTGATGGGGGAACTAGCGCTAGGCCGGGGGGGCTGCCGCTGTGATGGGGGGGGGCTGTCGCTGCGCCGGGGGGGCTGCCGCTGTGATGGGGGAACTAGCGCTAGGCCGGGGGGGCTGCCGCTGTGATGGGGGGGGCTGTCGCTGCGCCGGGGGGGCTGCCGATGTGATGGGGGAACTAGCGCTAGGCCGGGGGGGCTGCCGCTGTGATGGGGGGGGGGGCTGTCGCTGCGCCGGGGGGCTGCCGCTGTGATGGGGGGGGGGGGGGGCTGCGCCGGTTACCTTCTGCCTGGCGGTGGGTGACTGGTCGGCGGCTGCGGGGCGTCCGGTCGGCGGCTGCTTGGCGTCCGGTTGCCATGGAGACACAGCTGGCAGCGTCTCGGGAGCGCGCACGTCGGGCTGCAGCGAGCGACGGGGAAAGAGCCGGCGGCCATCTTGGGGAAACTTTTATAAGTTGCTGAAACGCTGGAACGGTAAGTAGAAACCAGCTAGGAAAGTAATTTACAGGGGTAATTAGTAATGTATGTTTAATTAGGGGGACTGGGCAAAAAAAAAAAATCACTGCTTCCTCGAGACATCTCCTTTAAGCGGTGAAACCGATAGAGAACCCCCACAAATGACCCAGTTTTGAAAACTAGACCCCTTAACGAATTCAACTAGGGGTATACTGCTTACTTTGACCCCAGTTTTTGAATAAAACTAAGCAAAGAAGGAAAAGATTACAATCTTTATTTTTTTGGCAATGATGTCTTTTTAAAAACAGGTTTTTTTGGAGCAGCACGCACATAAATGAGAACCTGCATCCCAAAATGGATACCCCTGTTTGTTCCGTGTTCAGAAACATACCCATTGTGGCCCTAATCTACTTACTGAACACATGGCTAGGCCTTTAATGGAGGGCACCCCCTTTGAAATTCAGGGCACAACTGAATACATTTCAGGCCCCATTGCCCACTTGTGCAGAAAAAAAATGGACTCCCTAAAAATAATCCCCCCCCCCCCCATCTTTTTGGCATTCCCTAAATCTTAGATAAAAGTAATAATGTAAACTGTGCGGTATGTCAGAAGACAGAGGTCATTACAGAGGCTGCTTTGGATGGGCATAGGGGCAATAAAAACGGGTACCCCTCCTCCTCAATGGCACTTTTGAGGAATATTTCTTGATCTCAGCGGCAGCGATGGGGTGTTAAAAATGGCGCTCTGTGAGGCTTCATAAGCTTGGTGAGGTGAGGCGGTCTCACACAAAAGGCACTCAACAGACTGCTCTGGAACTGCAGGAAGGTGAACGTTCCTGGGGCTTCTTGTAAATTACGTATTACAGGTAGCGGTCTGAATAACGCTGAGCTCAGATGGTCGTATGTGAAATTCACTTGCTGAAGCCCGCAGCAGATCCCAGCTGTGAGCCCGGCCATGGCCCTGCGTACGGCCGCATAATGTACTGCATACTTATACAGGCGGTCATGTGCAGTACACCTTTTTTGTATGAATTTCCCGCAGCACGTACACAATGTAGTTGTGACTGTATTCCTGGCCATGTAGCACAATGGGCTCTATGTGGCAGATATCCGTGGTAAACTAGAACATTCTGTTTTCTATGAGTGGATTCTATAATTCCAACCCGCTAATGTGAGGGGAATTGTGTAATCCAATGCATTAGATTGATCCACGAATCCGACGATTGCAGAATCTGCAATTCCTATCCAGTCGTATGAGACCAGCCTAAGGTAGTTCGCTACCTTATCACGTGCTCGGGGACCACTGACCACTCACTGCTCCAGCCTCTCGGCTATAAAAGGAGGCAGGCGATTTCAAATTTCCCAGGCTTCTGCGTGTGATGCTTTATGTCTGGCGCGCCTGCGCAGAAGGGATTGTCAGGTCCTGGAAGGGCCAGAAGGCCACAGAGAAGAGTAGTTTTGGCTCCTCTAATGGATCTGATCTGTGAGGGGAGCTTAAACTTTACCTTTTTTGTTTTTACTTTCATGCGATTGCCATAATCCATTGGCTAATAGTGATCGCATGACCAGGGGTCGGATATCCCGATCCCTCATGGCAGCTCAAGGTTGAATGCTACCTCTGGCAGCCGACAACTGGAAACTGTCACATCCACAGCCCACATGGTTTTGATCCCCAGAGCAAGCGTGTTTTATGGCCCTGGGGCTTAATGCCCGCTAAACCAGGATGTAACAGCTCTATGGGGTGGTCACTAAGGGGTTTATCACTATTATGGTTCTTAAAAGGTGAGGGAACGGAGAGCCTGGGAGGGGAATCTCCATTGTCGGCTCTGTGTGTCTGCTCTCCCATAGAGATTAATAGGAGAGAGCGTGCACAGATGTGTCTGAAGAGTTCGGGGGACACGGCCCAGGAATGACATTCCACATGAGTATAAAACATCCCTCCACCGACTCCTGTTCCTTCACCTTTGAGCATCATTACCTTATTGAGTAGTGTAACTGTATATAAAAATTCAACTGTGAAAATCAGGATTAATTACCAAATTATTATTACATTTTCACTAGTTATTAAGAATGAGAAGAAACACAAATATGTAGAGAAAAATAGTATTTTATTACAATCATAAAGAATTACAATATAAAGTGCAGATAAATCGCCCCAGTAAGACATTTACAAACCCCAATATATTACATTCTGTACATGTTACTGCTGGATATTGTCTGCTCACAGCAGATATGCAGAAGACTGGCTGCTACCATGTATAATGCACAAGTCCATATCACATACACAGTCCATCTAGAAGTCCTTTTCTGTTACAGACACTGTTAATCCACCTCTTCAATAACGGGTCCTTTGTTGCTTCCTTGTCTTGCTTGGGCACTGCAGCTGGCACCAGGCATTCCCCCTGGCATCCCACTTGCAGTGGCTCCTTGGTACAGTCTGGTGATGATGGGATTGCACACCTTCTCCAGCTCCTTCTGATGATGGACATACTCCTCTTTCTCAGCCAACTGGTTCTTGTCCAGCCATGATAGAGTCTCATTACACTTCTCCACAATGCTCTTCTTATCATCAGGACTCATCTTGTCCTTCACATTGTCATCTTCCACTGTACTCTTCATATTGAAGACGTAAGACTCCAGGGAGTTCTTAGCTGCAATCTTCTCTCTTTGGCTATCATCCTCTGCCTTGTATCTGTCCGCCTCTTGCACCATCTTCTCAATCTCCTCTTTGCTCAGTCTGCCTTTGTCATTGGTGATTGTGATTTTGTTCTGTTTTCCTGAGCTTTTGTCCATGGCGGAAACATTGAGGATACCGTTGGCATCAATATCAAAGGTCACTTCAATCTGTGGCACCCCTCGTGGGGCTGGAGGTATCCCGCTCAGTTCAAACTTGCCCAGGAGATTGTTATCCTTGGTCATCGCTCTCTCACCCTCAAACACTTGGATGAGGACTCCTGGCTGGTTGTCAGAGTATGTGGTGAAGGTTTGTGTCTGCTTGGTTGGGATAGTGGTGTTGCGTTTGATGAGAACGGTCATCACCCCTCCGGCTGTTTCCAGTCCAAGGGAGAGGGGTGCTACATCCAGGAGGAGGAGATCCTGGACTTTCTCAGATGTATCACCAGTTAAGATGGCAGCTTGCACAGCAGCTCCATAAGCCACAGCCTCATCAGGGTTGATGCTCTTGTTCAGCTCTTTTCCATTGAAAAAGTCTTGAAGTAGCTTCTGCACCTTGGGGATGCGTGTAGACCCTCCAACCAAAACAATATCATGAATTTGAGACTTGTCCATTTTGGCATCTCTGAGGGCCTTTTCTACTGGCTCAAGCGTTCCCCTAAAGAGATCTGAACACAACTCCTCAAAGCGAGCCCTGGTGATGGAAGTGTAGAAGTCAATGCCCTCATAGAGAGAGTCAATCTCAAAGCTGGCCTGGCTGCTGGAGGACAGGGTTCTCTTGGCTCTCTCGCAGGCCGTCCTGAGCCTTCTCAAAGCTCTCTTGTTCTGACTGATGTCCTTCTTGTGCTTGCGTTTGAATTCTTCCATGAAATGATTGACCATGCGGTTATCAAAGTCCTCTCCTCCCAGGTGAGTATCACCAGCTGTGGCCTTTACCTCAAAGACACCGTCATCAATGGTGAGAATAGACACATCGAAAGTGCCTCCTCCCAAGTCGAAGATCAGGACGTTGCTCTCTCCGCGGCTTCCCTTGTCCAGACCATAGGCGATGGCGGCTGCTGTGGGCTCATTGATGATTCTCAGCACATTTAAACCCGCTATGACTCCCGCGTCCTTGGTGGCTTGACGTTGGGAATCATTGAAGTAGGCGGGTACGGTAATAACGGCATCTTTCACTGGTTGACCCAGATAAGCCTCGGCTGTCTCCTTCATCTTAATCAAAACCATGGAGGAGATTTCTTCAGGAGAAAAAGTCTTCTCTTCTCCTTTGTACTCCACCTTTACTTTTGGCTTTCCTCCATCGCTTACCACCCCAAACGGCCAGTGCTTCATATCAGACTGCACCACCGCATCGTCAAACTTGCGGCCGATTAGCCTCTTGGCATCGAATACGGTGTTCTGTGGGTTCATGGCCACCTGGTTCTTGGCTGCATCGCCGATCAGTCTCTCGGTGTCAGTGAAGGCCACATAACTCGGGGTGGTGCGGTTGCCCTGGTCATTGGCGATGATCTCCACTTTGCCGTGCTGAAAGACGCCAACGCAGGAATAGGTGGTGCCGAGGTCAATGCCGACCGCAACTCCTCTGGGAGACATTCTGCTTCTGGTAGATGTTTATGAGATATAAATCTTGGATCTCCTCCCAGTATCTGTGATGTAGTGCTGCCGCTCTCCTCTCTGCTGGCTCTGGTCTTGTAGTGCCGCCGCTCTCCTCCTTGCTGGCTCTGGTCTTGTAGTGCCGCCGCTCTCCTCTCTACTGGCTCTGGTCTTGTAGCGCTGCTGCTCTGGTTATGTAGCAGTGTCAGCTAACGCTCTCACTGGTTTCAGCTTCTCTTTAGTTCTCCCTGATGTGTGTCTGTCATGTGTATTTATACTGTAAGCCACATCCCAGCCACTGAGGTAACAGCCAATCAACACTCTCCCTTCCACACGCTGCTTCGTGCCCATAGCAACACTCCAGAACATTCAGGAAGCTTCCCCTACCGTCAGCCAATCACAGGAGAGCTCTGGTGATGTCACTCAGGTCTCTTCCAGTAGTTTCCAGAAGATAGGTGTTCTGACCAATTAGATTTGCCGGTGATGTGATGTCACTGGGCAGGAAGCTTCCAGAAGCTGCTAGTGGCTGCCGGCTTTCTCTCAGTGTTCCCAGCTGCTTCTCGTGTAATCTTCCGCTCCTCATGGCGCAGTGATGGCGGTTATAACAGCGTTCTGTCCGCATCCCTCGTGTTCCCGCTACTAGTTACTACTGAGTCTCTGAGACGAGTCTGCACTGAGTTACACCTGTCAGCAGCTGACTGAGTGCAGCTCCCCCTCTCCTCATAATGGTACAGTCCGTGCAGAGAGCCGGAGATGAGAGAGAAGGGGCAGAAGTGAGGAGAAGGGGCGCCACACGGGAGATGAGAGGAGGCGGCTGTAGAACGGCGGACCCCGCCGGGGGCTGTAGAGTCATGAGGGCTGAGAGAACAGGAACAGATACAATAAGAGGTCGGCATCAGACATAGGAGACAGGGCTGTTGTAGACCCACTAGTCTCAGCATGCCCCGTCCTGATGGCTGGAGGCTCAGCTGCTTGAGTCTTTGGTTTTGTGGAGAAGTTGTAATCTACTGTATTTCCGGACTATAAGACGTGTTTACACAACAGGAAAAGATATTTCGTACTAATGTAAGCGTCTCTGGGGGTCTCACACAGTGGAGGGGCTGCCGGCGGTAACTGGGTGTTCTAGTGCAGAAGAGGGGGTGAACAGCCCGATCCCATTACACCCTGTGTGTCCAGTCAAAAAATGGCGCAAGCGCATAAGTTCACATTATACACAGGACAGCAGCACGCACAACGTACTCGGCTCTGCTACATACACGGCTCTGCTACATACACGGCTCTGCTACATACTCGGCTCTGCTACATACACGGCTCTGCTATATACTCGGCTCTGCTACATACACGGCTCTGCTACATACACACACATAGTGCGATAAGCAGAAAATCAGCAGAAAATAAGCGTCTACTTATGAACTAAGATATGGAGATGGTTTCAGAGAAGATTCTGAGAATTTTCACTTTCACGCGATTTCTATGCGATTGTAATGCGATTATATTGCGGCAAGCAGCAAATTAAATAAAAAACAAATGTCTATTGATAAATTGAGACATGGAGATTGCTGCAAGGACAATTCTGAGGATTTCTATTACATTTAACCCTTATGCGTTTTTTATGCGATTAAAATGTGATTATATTGCGATAAGCAGAAATCCAAAAAATCAAATATTTAATGGATTTTTCAGATAAAAGTTGGTTGTAAGGAAATCATAACATACAATGTGAGTGTGAGAACCACACTTATGTATTAGGAAAGTCTCAATATGGAAAATACAGTGAAATCGTGTGAGATGGTTTTAGGTATAAACTATTGATGAATATATACTATATTATGTAGGATTTGTGGTGCAAAATAATAATATATTAATGCAAGATTTATAAATGCCGCAAGGGTCTGATATATAATGATCTATATAGATCAATTATCTAGTAAGGGTTAAGTAACATGTTCTGAGGGAAGAGAACTAGTAACGAACCAAATGTGATGAAGGAGTTAATGAATCAGGTAGTTTGTAATTAGAGATAACTGTTTTTAACCTATAAATCAGGAAGTTATACAACATAGATTGAGGTGAACAAGGCATTGCGCCGAAACGCATTCTTGTTTGTATCATGTACCTGATTGTACGAGCATAAGGAAAGAATAAAGCAAAGAAAAACCATCTGATGTGTCCGTATTCCCATTAATCAGAGGCCGCTGGAAGCCGGGGAGCGCTGACTGCGGGAAGCCTTCAGAGTAGGGGAGGGGGAGCGCCGCATAGCATGAAATCAGCTGTGAGTACTTGGCTTATTTCCAGTCATAATCTGCACCAATGGTATCGGTCTTGACTGTTTCTTAGGCCTCCTTCCCACGAACGGATTTCCACCGCGTAATTCGCGGCGAAAATCCGAGCGTTGCCCGCAGCTGTTAGGTTCTATTGAACCTAATAGCTCAGGGCACACAGTGCGGAATTCCACAGTGGAATTCCGCACCGTGAAATCTCCCGTTGTCACCCGCGGCATGCTGTAACACAGCGGAAGATAGCGTGAAAACGCTTTCCCGCCTACCGCCGCCGCGTCATGGGCGAGGAAGCGTCATGCGGGAACGAAGAGACCGGATCCGCTGGTAAGTATGGGGTCTCTGGGGGGCGCCGTGACGGGCTTCGCCGCGGAATATTCCGCGGCGGAGCCCGTCACGCTCGTGTGCAGCCGGCCTTAGACGCGGGGATGCTGCAGAATTTGCCATGGAAATTTCTACTGCAGGCATTCCGCAGCATTTCCGCAATGTGTAAACCCTTTGTCAACTATGCTGCCATGTGCAGAGTGGCCTCAGTAGTAATTGTGTCCCCTATATCAGCCCCAGTAGTAATAGTGACTCCCCCACAGTGGCCCCAGTAGTAATAGTAACCCACACAGTGGCCTCAGTAGTAATAGCAACCCCCACAGTGGTCTCAGTAGTAATATCAACCCCCACAGTGGCCTTAGTAGTAGTAGTAACCCTCACAGTGGCCCCAGTACTAATAGTAACCCTCACAATGGCCTTAGTAGTATTAGTGTCCCCTATGGTGGCCACAATAGTAATAGTGTCCCCTATATTAGCATCAGTAGAAATTGGGACCACGACAGTGGCTTCAGTAGTAATAGCGCCCCCTATATATCAGCCCCAGTAATAATAGTGATCCTCACAGTGCCCCCCACCAATGCTGTACCTGTGTTGACCCCAGTAGTAATAGTGAACCTTACAGTGCGCCCACTGGTAATAGCTTTCCCCACAGTGGCTACATTAGTGGCTCCAATAATAATAGTGATCCCTATATTAGTCTCAGTAGTATTAGTGTCCCCTATATTAGTCTCAGTAGTAGTGACCCTCACAGTGGCCTCAGTAGTAATAGTGTCCCTCACAGTGATCTCGGTAGTAATACTGTCCGCTATGTTGGCCCCAGGAGTAATATTGAACCCCACAGTGGCCCCAGTGATTATAGTGAACCATATATTAGCCCCAGTAGTAATAAGGTCCCTTATATTTGGCACCAGTAGAAATAGTGGCCCTCACAGTGCCCATAGTAGTAATAGTGTTCCCTATATTGGCCCCACTAGTGACATTGGCCCCCACAATTGCCTCAGTAGTAATACTATCCTCTGTATTGGCGCCAGTAGTAATAGTGTACCTCCAGCAGTAATAATGTCCCCTATATTAGCACCAGTACTAATAGTTACCCCCACAGTGTCCTCAGTAGTAATAGCCCGGTAGTAATAGTGAGCCCCACAGTGGCCTCAGTAATAATGCTGTCCCCTGTATTGGACCCAGTAGCAATAGTTGCCTGAGTACTAATACTTTCCCCCATAGCGGCCCCAGTAGTAATACTGTCCCCTATATTACACCCAGTAATAATAGTGACCCCCACAGTTGCCTCAGTAGTAATGCTGCCCCTGTATTGAACCCAGTAGCAAAAGTGGCCCTAGTAGTAATACTGTCCTCATTAGTGGCCCTAGTAGGAATAGTGTTCCCTATATTAGATCTAGTAGTAATAGTGGCCCCAGTAGTAAGTTTCCCCTATATTAGCCCTAATAGTAATAGTGATTCACACAGTGACATCAGTATTAAAAATGCCCCCTATATCAGCCCCAGTAGTAATAGTGACCCCCACAGTGGCCTCAATGCTAATTGTAACGCCCACAGTTGCTTCAGTAGTAATACTATCCCCTGTGTTGTCCCCAGTAGTAATAGTGTACCTCACAGTGGCATCAGAAGTAATAGTGTCCACAGTGGTCCTAGTAGTAATAGTGTCCTCCATAGTGGCCCCAGTAGCAATAATGTTCCCTATATTAGACCCAGAAATAATAGTGACCCCCACAGTAGCCTCAGTAGTAATAGTGACCCACCCACAGTGGCCTAAGTAGTAATAGTGGCCCCAGTAGTAATAGTTACGTACACAGTGTCCTCCGTAGTAACAGTTCCCCCTATAACAGCCTAGTAGTAGTAGTGACCCCCAAAGTGGCCTCAGTAATAATGCTGTCCACTGTATTGGACCCACTAGCAATAGTGGCCCCAGTACTAATACTGCCCTCCATAGTGGCCCCAGTAGTAATATTGTCCCTTCTATTACACCCATTAGAAATAGGGACCCCCACAGTGGCCTCAATAATAATATTGACCCTCACAGTGGACCCCCTTGTAATAGTGTTCTCCACAGTGGCCTCAGTACTAATATTGACCCTCACAGTGGCCCCCATTGTAATAGTGTTCTCCATAGTGGCCTTAAATTCTAATAGTGAACCCTATATTAGCCCCGGTAGTAACAGTGACCCACACAGTGGTCTCAGTAGTATTGCTGTCCCCTATATTGGCCCCAGTACTAATACTGTGCTCCAGAGTGGCCCCAGTAATGATATTGTCCCTTCTATTACACCCATTAGTAAAAGGGACCCCCCACAGTGACCTCAGTAGTAATAGTGACCCTCACAGTGGCCCCCCAGTAGTAATACTGTCCTGCATAGTGGCCCCAGTAGTCATAGTGTTCCCTATATCAGATCCAGCAGTAATAGTGGCCCCTATATTAGCCCAAATAATAATAGTGATTCACACAGTGGCCTCAGTAGTAAAAGTGTCCCCTATATGAGCCCCAGTAGTAATAGTGACCCCCACAGTGGCATTTAGTAGTAATACTGTCCCCTGTGTTGTCCCCAGTAGTAATAGTGTCCCTCACAGTGGCCTCAGTAATAATAGTGTCCTCCATAGTAGCCCAGTAGTAATAGTGTCCCTTATATTAACCCCAGTAGTAATATTTACCCCCACAGTGTCCTCAGTAGTAACAGTGTCCTCTTTAAAAGCCCAGTAGTAATAGTGACCCCCACAGTGGACTCAATGGTAATTGTGACACTCACAGTGGCCTCAATAGTAATACTATCCCCTGTGTTGTCCCCAGTAGTAATAGTGTCGAAAGTGCTCCCAGTAGTAATACTGTCCTCCATAGTGGCCCCAGTAGTAATAGTCTTTCCTATATTAGACCCCCCCCCCCACAGAGTCCTCAGTAGTAATAGTGACCTCCACAGTGGCCCCAGTAGTAATAATGTCCCCTACATTAGCCCAATAGTAAAAGTGATTCCCACAGTGGCCTCAGTAGTAAAAGTGTCCCCTATATTAACCTCAGTAGTAATAGTTACCCCCACAGTGTCCCCAGTAGTAACAGTGTCCTCTATAACAGCCCAGTAGTAATAGTGTCCCTTATATTAACCCCAGTAGTATTAGTTACCCCCACAGTGTCCTCAGTAGTAACAGTGCCCTTTTTAACAGCCCAGTAGTAATAGTGTCCCTTATATTAACACCAGTAGTAATAGTGACCCCCACAGTGGACTCAATGGTAATTGTGACACTCACAGTGGCCTCAGTAGTAATACTGTCCACAGTGGTCCCAGTAGTAATACTGTCCTCCATAGTGGCCCCAGTAGTAATAGTGTTTCCTATATTAGACCCAGTGATTATAGTGACCCCCACAGAGTCCTCAGTAGTAATAGTGACTCCCACAGTGGCCCCAGTAGTAATAATGTCCCCTACATTAGCCCAATAGTAAAAGTGATTCACACAGTGGCCTCAGTAGAAAAAGTTTCCCCTATGTCAGCCCCAGTAGTAATAGTGACCCCCACAGTGGCCTCAATGGTAACTGTGACCCTAACAGTGGACTCAGTAGTAATACTGTCCACAGTGGTCCCAGTAGTAATACTGTCCTCCATAGTGGCCCCAGTAGTAATAGTGTTTCCTATATTAGACCCAGTGATTATAGTGACCCCCCACAGTGTCTACAGTAGTAATAGTGACCCCCACAGTGGCCTCAGTAAAAATAGTGACACCCACAGTGGCCTAAGTAGTAAAAGTGGCGCCAGTAGTAATAGTGTCCCCTATATTAGCACCAATAATAATAGTGATTCACACAGTGGTCTTAGTAGTAAAAGTGTCCCCTATATTAACCCCAATAATGGGAGTGACCCTCCACCATGGCCTCAATGGTAATTTTGACCCCCATATTGGCCTCGGTAGTAATCTTATCCTTTGTGTTGTCCCCAGTAGAAATAGTGACACCCATAGTGGCCTAAGTAGTAAAAGTGGCCCCAGTAATAATAGTGTCCCCTATATTAGCACCAATAATAATTGTGATTCACACAGTGGCCTCAGTAGTAAAAGTCTCCCCTATATCAGCCCCAGTAGTAATAGTGACCCTCCACCACAGTGGCCTCAATGGTAATTGTGACCCTCACAGTGGACTCAGTAGTAATACTGTCCACATTGGTCATAGCAGTAATACTGTCCTCCATAGTGGCCCCAGTAGTAATAGTCTTTCCTATATTAGACACAGTGATAATAGTGACCCCCAACAGAGTCCTCAGTAGTAATAGTGACCCCCACAGTGGCCTCAGTAGAAATAGTGACACCCACAGTGGCCTAAGTAGTAAAAGTGGCCCCAGTAGTAATCGTGTCCCCTATGTTAGCACCAATAATAATTGTGATTCACACAGTGGTCTCAGTAGTAAAAGTGTCCCCTATATTTATCCCAGTAGTGAGAGTGACCCTTCACCATGGCCTCAATGGTAATTTTGACCCCCATATTGGCCTCGGTAGTAATATTATCCCTTGTATTGTCCCCAGTAGTAATAGTGAATCACACCATGGCCCTCGTAGTAACAGTGACCACAGTGTTCCCAGTAGTAATACTGTCCCCCACAGCAGCCTCAATCGTTATAATGAACGATAAATTGGTCTTTGTAGTAGTAGTGACACTCTATATTAGCCACAGTAGTTATAATGTCCCTTACATTGGCCCCAATAGCGATAGTGACCCCCACAGTAGCCCCAGTAGTAATGGTGTCACCTATCTTAGCCCCAACAGTAATAGTGACTCACACAGTGGCCTTAATAGTAATAGTGACCCCCACAGTGGCCTCTGTAGTACTTTTATCTCTTGTGTTATTCCCAGTAGTGATAGTGAACCCCACAGTGGCCTCAGTATTAATAGTGTCCACAGTGGCCCAGTAGTAATAGTGACCCCTACAATGGCCCCAATAGTAATATTGTACTCTACATTAGCCACCTTAGTAATATTGACTGCTATATTAGCCTCAGTTGTAATAGTGGCCCCAGTAGTAAGTGTCCCCTAGATTAGTCCAAGTAGTAATAGTAAAGCCCGCAGTGGCCGCAGTAGTAATCTTGTTGACTGTATTTGCACCAGTACTAATGGTGACCCCCACAGTGGCCTCAGTAGTAATTGTGTCTCCTATATCAGCCTCAGTAGTACAAGTAAGTGTGCCCCACAAGGGGCCTCAGTAGGAATAGTGACCCTCACCATAGCTTCAGTAGAAATACTGTACCCTGTGTTGGCCCACTAGTAATAGTGACCCCTATATTGGCCCCAGTAGTAATAGTGTAGTGGCCCATAAATGGG
This sequence comes from Eleutherodactylus coqui, assembly GCA_035609135.1. Lineage (NCBI taxonomy): Eukaryota > Metazoa > Chordata > Amphibia > Anura > Eleutherodactylidae > Eleutherodactylus > Eleutherodactylus coqui. Next base: position 515,687,870 of record CM069405.1, on the reverse strand, counting down.
TCCTACAAAAATTCATCATCTTCATCACCCACTACATTCCGTGCTGTAAAGCACTGGCACTACAAACAAATTCATAGGAATAGTGAACATATTCCACAACACCCATTTATCATGCCACTTGGAGGATGTTGGTGCAGGAACTGCAGGGCGGATGCCAGGGGACAGCTGCCAGTATAGGAAGGAGAAAGCAGACCCCAGTCACCATAACCGACCGCCCTCCACAAAAGTGTCCCTTATATCGTCCACAAGTGTAATATGTGCCCACAGTGGCCCAATAGGAATAGTGTCCCTCACAGGGGCCCCAGTAGTACTAGTGTCCCCACAGGGGTCTGAGTAGCAATAGTGACTCCCCATGTTAGCTCCAGTAATAATATTTCCCCCTATATTCGCCTAAGTGGTAATATTGACCCCCACAGTGGCCTCAGTAGTAATAGTGTCCACTGTTTTGGCCCCAGTAGTAATAGTGTCCCCCAGAGTGGCCCCAATAGTTATCCTGACTGCTATATTAGCCCCAGTAGTAATAGTGAGCCTTATATTAGCCCCAGTAGTAATATTGATGACCACAGTGACCTTAGTATTCATATTGTCGACTTTATTGGCCCCAGTAGTAATATTGACTCCCCCCACTGTGGCCCCAATAGTAATATAGTGTTTCCCCGAAAATAAGGCACTTTCTTATATTCATTTTTGCTGCAAAAGAAGCACTTTGTCTTATTTTCGGGGGGAGTCTTATAATACTCTTCTAGCAGCTAACGTTCAGGTCCCTCACGCTGGTCTCCGGTGCTACTGCAGGCTTCCGTGTACTCCTGAACGCCGACAGAGCATTTCTTCCTGGTAGCGAGGCTTAAATACCCCGCCTCCAGCAAGCAATTGGTTCACTGAGCGCGGTGTCAGTCAATCAGAGCTAGCGCTCGATTAACCAATCACAGCCATTCATTGAATGCACAACGGGGCCCAAAATGAAAGGAGAAGCTTGTGCCTTTCAGAACAGAAATGTTACTTTAAGGCATTTTAGGCTCCATTCCCTAGTTGTAGAGCCCTTGAGCTGTGAAACCGATAGAGAACCCCCACAAATGACCTAGTTTTGAAAACTAGACCCCTTAACGAATTCAACTAGGGGTATACTGCTTATTTTGACCCCAGTTTTTGAATAAAACTAAGCAAAGAAGGAAAAGATTACGATCTTTTTTTTTTGGCAATGGTGTCATTTTTTTTTGGACAGCACACACATAAATGAGAACCTGCACCCCAAAATGGATACCCCTGGTTGTCCCGTGTTCAGAAACATACCCATTGTGGCCCTAATCTGCTTACTGAACACATGGCTAGGCCTATAATGGAGGGAACACCCGTTGAAATTTGGGAGACAACTGAATAACTTTCAGGCTCCATTGCCCACTTGTGCAGGAAAAAAAATGGACTCCCTAAAAATAATCCCCCCACCCATCTTTTTGGCATTCCCTAAATCTTAGATAAAAGTAGTAATGTAAACTGTGTGGTATGTCAGAAGACAGAGGTAATTACAGAGGCTGCTTTGGATGGGCACATGGGGCAATAAAACCGGGTACCCCTCCTCCTCAATGGCACTTTTTGGGGGATATTTCTTGACCTCAGCGGCAGCGATGGGGTGTAAAAAGTGGTGCTCTGTGAGGCTTCATAAGCTTGGTGAGGTGCGGTGGTCTTACACAGAAGGCGCTCAACAGACTGCCTCTGGAACTGTAGGAAGGCGAGCGTTCTCGGGGCTTCTTGTAAATTACGTATTACAGGTAGCGGTCTGAAAAACGCTGGGCTCAGATGGTCGTATGTGAAATTCACTTGCTGAAGCCCGCAGCAGATCCCAGCTGTGAGCCCGGCCATGGCCCTGCATACGGCCGCATAATGTACTGCATACTTATACAGGCGGTCATGTGCAGTACACCTTTTTTTGTATGAATTTCCCGCAGCACGTACACAATGTAGTTGTGACTGTATTCCTGACCATGTAGCACAATGGGCTCTATGTGGCAGATATCCGTGGTAAACTAGAACATTCTGTTTTCTATGAGTGGATTATATAATTCCGACCCGCTAATGTGATTGTTCTCAGCAAGAGAAACGACGTAATCTTGCTGAGAAGAAGATTACGTCGTTTCTCTTGCTGAGAACAATCACATTTTGCTCTACTGGCTAACACGGTACCAGATCTTTGTTTTCATTAGACCCGCTAATGTGAGCGGAATTGTGTAATCCAATGCATTAGATTGATCCACGAATCAGACGGTTGCAGAATCTGCAATTCCTATCCAGTCGTATGAGACCGGCCTAAGGTAGTTCGCTACCTTATCACATGCTCGAGGACCACTGACCAGTCACTGCTCTAACCTCTCAGCTACGAAAGGAGCCAGGAGATTTCAAACTTCCCGGGCTTCTGCGCGTGATGCTTTATGTCTGGCGCGCCTGCGCAGAAGATATTGTCGGGTCCTGGAAGGGCCAGAAGGCCACAGAGAAGAGTAGTTTCGGCTCCTCTCATGGATCTGATCTGTGAGGGGAGCTTAAACTTTACCTTTTTGTTTTTACTTTCTCATGGCAGCTCCGGGTTGACTGCTACCTCTGGCAGCCGACAACATGGAACTGTCACGTCCACAGCCCACGTAGTTTTAATCCCCAGAGCGAGCGTGTTTTTATGGCCCTGGGGCTTAAAGCCCACTAAACCAGGATGTAACAGCTCTATGGGGTGGTCACTAAGGGGTTAAGCACTATTATGGTTCTTAAAGGTGAGGGAACAGAGAGCCTGGGAGGGGAATCTCCATTGTCGGCTCTGTGTGTCTGCTCTCCCATAGAGATTAATAGGAGAGAGCGTGCACAGATGTGTCTGAAGAGTTCGGGGGACACGGCCCAGGAATGACATTCCACATGAGTATAAAACATCCCTCCACCGACTCCTGTTCCTTCACCTTTGAGCATCATTACCTTATTGTGTAGTGTAACTGAATATAAAAATTCTGCTGTGAAATCAGGATTAATTACCAAATTATTATTACATTTTCACTAGTTATTAAGAATGAGAAGAAACACAAATATGTAGAGAAAAATAGTATTTTATTACAATCATAAAGAATTACAATATAAAGTGCAGATAAATCGCCCCAGTAAGACATTTACAAACCCCAATAGATTACATTCTGTACATGTTACTGCTGATTATTGTGTTCTCCCGGCAGATATGCAGAAGACCGGCTGCTACCATGTATAATGCACAAGTCCATATCACATACACGGTCCATCTAGAAGTCCTTTTCTGTTACAGACACTGTTAATCCACCTCTTCAATAACGGGTCCTTTGTTGCTTCCTTGTCTTGCTTGGGCACTGCAGCTGGCACCAGGCATTCCCCCTGGCATCCCACTTGCAGTGGCTCCTTGGTACAGTCTGGTGATGATGGGATTGCACACCTTCTCCAGCTCCTTCTGATGATGGACATACTCCTCTTTCTCAGCCAACTGGTTCTTGTCCAGCCATGATAGAGTCTCATTACACTTCTCCACAATGCTCTTCTTATCATCAGGACTCATCTTGTCCTTCACATTGTCATCTTCCACTGTACTCTTCATATTGAAGACGTAAGACTCCAGGGAGTTCTTAGCTGCAATCTTCTCTCTTTGGCTATCATCCTCTGCCTTGTATCTGTCAGCCTCTTGCACCATCTTCTCAATCTCCTCTTTGCTCAGTCTGCCTTTGTCATTGGTGATTGTGATTTTGTTCTGTTTTCCTGAGCTTTTGTCCATGGCGAAAACATTGAGGATACCGTTGGCATCAATATCAAAAGTCACTTCAATCTGTGGCACCCCTCGTGGGGCTGGGGGTATCCCGCTCAGTTCAAACTTGCCCAGGAGATTGTTATCCTTGGTCATCGCTCTCTCACCCTCAAACACTTGGATGAGGACTCCTGGCTGGTTGTCAGAATATGTGGTGAAGGTTTGTGTCTGCTTGGTCGGGATGGTGGTGTTGCGTTTGATGAGAACGGTCATCACCCCTCCGGCTGTTTCTAGTCCAAGGGAGAGTGGTGCTACATCCAGGAGGAGGAGATCCTGGACTTTCTCAGACGTATCACCAGTTAAGATGGCAGCTTGCACAGCAGCTCCATAGGCCACAGCCTCATCAGGGTTGATGCTCTTGTTCAGCTCTTTTCCATTGAAGAAGTCTTGAAGTAGCTTCTGCACCTTGGGGATGCGCGTAGACCCTCCAACCAAAACAATATCATGAATTTGAGACTTGTCCATTTTGGCATCTCTGAGGGCCTTTTCTACTGGCTCAAGCGTTCCCCTAAAGAGATCTGAACACAACTCCTCAAAGCGAGCCCTGGTGATAGAAGTGTAGAAGTCAATGCCCTCATAGAGAGAGTCAATCTCAATGCTGGCTTGGCTGCTGGAGGACAGGGTTCTCTTGGCTCGCTCGCAGGCCGTTCTGAGCCTTCTCAAAGCTCTCTTGTTCTGACTGATGTCCTTCTTGTGCTTGCGTTTGAATTCTTCCATGAAATGATTGACCATGCGGTTATCAAAGTCCTCTCCTCCCAGGTGAGTATCACCAGCTGTGGCCTTTACTTCAAAGACACCGTCATCAATAGTGAGAATAGACACATCGAAAGTGCCTCCTCCCAAGTCGAAGATCAGGACATTGCGCTCTCCGCGGCTTCCCTTGTCCAGACCATAGGCGATGGCGGCTGCTGTGGGCTCATTGATGATTCTCAGCACATTCAAACCCGCTATGACTCCCGCGTCCTTGGTGGCTTGACGTTGGGAATCATTGAAGTAGGCGGGTACGGTAATAACGGCATCTTTCACTGGTTGACCCAGATAAGCCTCGGCTGTCTCCTTCATCTTAATCAGAACCATGGAGGAGATTTCTTCAGGAGAAAAAGTCTTCTCTTCTCCTTTGTACTCCACCTTCACTTTTGGCTTTCCTCCATCGCTTACCACCCCAAACGGCCAGTGCTTCATATCAGACTGCACCACCGCATCGTCAAACCTGCGGCCGATCAGCCTCTTGGCATCGAATACAGTGTTCTGTGGGTTCATGGCCACCTGGTTCTTGGCTGCATCACCGATCAGTCTCTCGGTGTCAGTGAAGGCCACATAACTCGGGGTGGTGCGGTTGCCCTGGTCATTGGCGATGATCTCCACTTTGCCGTGCTGAAAGACACCAACGCAGGAATAGGTGGTGCCGAGGTCAATGCCGACCGCAACTCCTCTGAGAGACATTCTGCTTCTGGTAGATTTTTATGAGATATAAATCTTGGATCTTCTCCCAGTATCTGTGATGTAGTGCTGCCGCTCTCCTCTCTGCTGGCTCTGGTCTTGTAGTGCTGCCGCTCTCCTCTCTGCTGGCTCTGGTCTTGTAGTGCCGCTGCTCTCCTCTCTGCTGGCTTTGTTCTTGTAGTGCCGCCGCTCTCCTCTCTGCTGGCTCTGGTCTTGTAGTGCTGCCGCTCTCCTCTCTGCTGGCTTTGTTCTTGTAGTGCCGCCGCTCTCCTCTCTGCTGGCTCTGGTCTTGTAGTGCCGCCGCTCTCCTCTCTGCTGGCTCTGGTCTTGTAGTGCCGCCGCTCTCCTCTCTGCTGGCTCTGGTCTTGTAGCGCTGCTGCTCTTGTTATGTAGCAGTGTCAGCTAACGCTCTCAGCTGGTTTCAGCTTCTCTTTAGTTCTCCCTGATGTGTGGCTGTCATGTGTATTTATACTGTAAGCCACATCCCAGCCACTGAGGTAACAGCCAATCAACACTCTCCCTTCCACACGCTGCTTCGTGCCCATAGCAACACTCCAGAACATTCAGGAAGCTTCCCCTACCGTCAGCCAATCACAGGAGAGCTCTGGTGATGTCGTCACTCAGGTCTCTTCCAGTAGTTTCCAGAAGATAGCTGTTCTGACCAATTAGATTTGCCGGTGATGTGATGTCACTGGGCGGGAAGCTTCCAGAAGCTGCTAGTGGCTGCCGGCTTTCTCTCAGTGTTCCCAGCTGCTTCTCGTGTAATCTTCCGCTCCTCATGGCGCAGTGATGGCGGTTATAACAGCGTTCTGTCCGCATTCCTCGTGTTCCCGCTACTAGTTACTACTGAGTCTCTGAGACGAGTCTGCACTGAGTTACACCTGTCAGCAGCTGACTGAGTGCAGCTCCCCTTCTCCTCATAATGGTACAGTCTGTGCAGAGAGCCGGAGATGAGAGAGAAGGGGCAGAGGGGAGGAGAAGGGGTGCCACAGGAGAGATGAGAGGAGGCAGCTGTAGAACGGCGGACCCCGCCGGGGTCTGTAGAATCATGAGGGCTGAGAGAACAGGAACAGATACAATAAGAGGTCGGCATCAGACATAGGAGACAGGGCTGTTGTAGACCCACTAGTCTCAGCATGCCCCGTCCTGATGGCTGGAGGCTCAGCTGCTTGAGTCTTTGGTTTTGTGGAGAAGTTGTAATCTACTGTATTTCCGGACTATAAGACGTGTTTACACAACAGAAAAAGATATTCGTACTAATGTAAGCGTCTCTGGGGGTCTCACACAGTGGAGGGGCTGCCGGCGGTAACTGGGTGTTCTAGTGCAGAAGAGGGGGTGAACAGTCCGATCCCATTACACCCTGTGTGTCCAGTCAAAAAATGGCGCAAGCGCATAAGTTCACGTTATACACAGGACAGCAGCACACACAATGTACACAACATACACAGCTCTGCTACATACACGGCTCTGCTACATACACGGCTCTGCAACATACACGGCTCTGCTACATACACGGCTCTGCTACATACACGGCTCTGCTCCATACACGGCTCTGCTACATACATGGCTCTGCTCCATACACGGCTCTGCTACATACATGGCTCTGCTCCATACACGGCTCTGCTACATACATGGCTCTGCTCCATACACGGCTCTGCTACATACACACACATACCAGCAGTTGACACCTTAAACACTGATTTTATTAATCAGAGGCCGCACCTGACCAGGCCGCTGGAAGCCGGGGAGCGCTGACTGCAGGAAGCCTTCAGAGTAGGTGAGGGGGAGCGCCGCATAGCATGAAATCAGCTGTGAGTACGCGGCTTATTTCCAGTCAAAATCCGCACCAATGGTATGGGTCTTGACTGTTTCTTAGACGCGGAGATGCTGCAGAATTTGCCATGGAAATTTCTGCTGCAGGCATTCCACAGCATTTCCGCAACGTGTTAACCCTTTGTCAACTATGCTGCCATGTGCAGAGTGGCCTCAGTAGTAATTGTGTCCCTTATATCAGCCCCAGTAGTAATAGTGACCACCCACAGTGGCCCCAGCAGTAATAGTAACCCACACAGCGGCCTCAGTAGTAATTGTGTCCCCTATATCAGCCCCAGTAGTAATAGTAACCACCCACAGTGGCCTCAGTAGTAATAGTAACCCCTGTCGGGGGTTAGCCTACACAAACAGACTGGTCAGTGATGTTGTCTGGTTCCAAATTGACCTAAGTAGGAGCGCTCCTGAGAGACCATGCATAGACCTATACACACAGTATATGGTTAAAGCAATGAACTCTGAGTTTATTATTTGCATGTCTTGGCTTTTATAGCCAGCCCCTCTCGCAGGATGGGACTTGTGGCTAAACAGGGAAAAACTCGTGATTTCACATTTGACAATAAACTTATGACTTAACATTTAACTTAGACTTGTGATATATGACTTAGACAAGCACATCTTTAAGAAATTGCTGATAACTCTCTTGTGGTTAAGCCATCTCTTGCTAAATTAAGGGACATCTGCTATGGTGAACTTCCTGATTCCACTAGGTCAGTCGGCAGAGCTTAAAACAGGAAACCACAGGTTTGTCATGAGTTCTTCAGAGCAGAATAGAATATTGCACATTTCATACTTTATCTTCAAATGGATTTGCTAAGCAACATATATTAACTCCTTCAGTCCCTTTTGGCCCCTATCATCCCCCATTTTGGACATCAGGAAGACACACGCAGGGTCCAGTTCTATTTTGAAAAGTCATAGTCGAGGTAGGTCCTATTGGTTGACTAGTCCCTATAAGGCGTCTCTTGTATAATTTATAAACCACTGCTAATTATAATAAACATAATTAATCCAGTCAACGTTTATTTACCATAATGACCAGGAAAATGGACTCGAATCTAGTTTTAACTTGGTCTCTACTTTTTTTAAACTCGTCAGGTACCCCCCTTGGCTATCCTATGATGTCAATGTACACGTGTAGATCAAAACTACCCTCAGGGGTCTCTTTTCTCGCTCTAGTATGATGTTACAATACTAGTAGCGTGCACAGGTACGCATGGCGTGGGACTCCCTAATCTTCACCCACACCAATGTCCCTCCTGGAGATAGTCCTAATGGTGAACACGTCCAGGTCGCCTCACCCTGACCCTACACTACCTAGTGACAAGACTGGAAGGAACCGCCGTATGTTCTGCGTAGCTAAGTAGAGTGGGTGATCCTTCACAGTTGCTATCCAGTCCTTCTACCTCCCTCTTTTGTCTGTTGGTGAGTTGTGGGCTGCTAGGTTTTTGGTACATTAGTATACTTAATCTAGCTAGGGAGCAGGGACCTCCGGTCAGGTTAGCTGGAATATATGTGTAAGTCAGGTTACCGCAGGACAGGACCCAGCCTAATGGTAATTTGACGTGCCTAAAATGGCTGGGGCTTCGGACTGTGTGGTTGCAAAGCATAGGAGTATGTACCTTTCTACATTGCTCGACTGTGCGATTACAGAGTCTCTGGGAATCACTAGTCACCCTGGTTCTCTGCGCATAACCTCCCATATGTTCTTCATTACACGTGAAGTTATAGCATACCTCAGCCGGAGCGACATTCCTGACCCGGAAACGAGTCATATTTGACCAAAGTGTATGTTCGACCGCATCACAATGGGGACAATATTCATATACATTAAGAAAGGTATTTTCCTGGACAACATTGCTCTCCTCCACATCACTATCGTTATGCACTATTGAATATATATCGCGAAGTGTCTTTATTGGGGTGGGGATAGACAGTAAGCAAGTCCGTAAAATATCTTCCCCACTCCGAAGGTTGGGCATGCACATGTGGGAGATATTCAGTACGTCTTTTGCAAAGTATTCCCACATGTTGGGGTGTCCTTCCGCCCAAACAGTCCATCTTCTTCTTACATCGACAGTTGGTGAGGAATTGTCCCGAAAAGAGAGTAGTCCAAGAAAACAAAGGGTAAATAATACACCTATCCAGACTATCAGTGCTGGTGTCTAGGTTGCCATTCCCCTCCCCCACCCTGGGTTGGGCTTATTCTCCACCCCCCTCGTGGTGCTGAGGCGTTGGAACTTTCTTGCAGTGTGAGGCATGAATCCAAGTGGGTTTGCCTTCTAGCTTGACCGAGGTGGGAGTGGTTAACAGTACTTGGTATGGTCCGTCAAAGCGAGGTTCCAAAGTCTTTCTGACGTGTCTCTTTATCACCACCCAATCTCCAGGTTGCAGAGAGTGGGATCCTTCCAAACTATCAGGGTCTGGAATAGAAGAGAAAACTAGGTCGTGCGTTATTTTTAGCTTTTGGCATAAGTCCTGCACAAAGGAAGTAACTTTATCATGACCCAGGGATAGAGCTTGTGGGTGATACAGTCCTAGCCTGGGCACGGAGCCAAAGAGAATCTCATAAGGAGACAGTCCTGTTTTCCTATTTGGCGTGGTCCGTACTGAGTAGAGGGCCAGAGGTAGGCACTCGGGCCAAGGTTTTCCTGTTTCAACCATGGCTTTCTGTATCTTAAGTTTGAGGGTGCCATTGAGTCTTTCCACTTTTCCGGAGCTCTGCGGATGATAGGGGGTGTGAAACGCCTGCTCTACTCCTAAGGCGGACATGACTTCCTTCATTACCTCACCAGTGAAGTGAGTACCACGGTCGCTCTCAATGGTCTCTGGTACCCCAAATCTGCACACTAACTCTGACACAAGTTTTTTTTGCAGTGGCCTGGGCGGTGGCCTTCGGGACCGCGTAGGCCTCAGCCCACCCAGAAAAGAGGTCAACGCACACTAGGACATACTCGTACCTTCCTGACCTGGGCAGCTGGATGTAATCTATCTGTAGTCTCTGGAAGGGGTACAAAGGTCGCGGAGTGCACTTCCGAGGGGTCTTTACTACTTGACCGGGGTTGTGTAGTGCACAGATTTCACAAGCCTTGACATATGCCTTTGCCATCCTGTCAAATCCCGGAGCGTACCACATTTTCTCCACCAGGGCTACCATGGCATTACGAGAAGCGTGCACCTTTCCATGAGCCAAAAGGGCCAGACTAGGATAGGCAGCCGCAGGTAAACACATACGGGAACCCATCATCCAACCTTCATTTCCTTTTACTGCCCCTGCACTTGCCCAGCGCTCCTGCTCTTGCCCTGAGGGGAGTAGGTCCACCTCCTTCTGTGGTGGGACAGAGGGAGTCTGGTCCTTGGCAGGGGGATCAGGATCCTCCTCCGCTGGGCAGGACCTGGTCTGAACTCTGCACACGGGTGTCCTCCAGTCCAGCAGGGCTGCAGCCTTAGCTGCTCCGTCTGCCTTCTCGTTGCCTCTGCTTTCCAAGGAGTCCCCTTGGGTGTGTGCCTTTACCTTTATTATGGCTACCTGCTTCGGGAGCATGATAGCTGACATTAAACTACTTACTGCCTCACCATTCTTTATCGGTCTGCCTTGAGCTGTTAGGAAGCTCCGCGCGCGCCAAATCGGCCCATAGTCATGCGCAACGCCAAACGCGTACCTGGAGTCCGTATAGATATTAGCAGTGACTCCCCGGGCTAACTTGCAGGCCTCGGTCAGAGCGCACAGCTCTGCTTCCTGTGCTGACATATGTGGGGGCAAGGCGCGGCCTATCAGTACTTCATTCATTGATACTACAGCAAACCCTGTCACAAATCTGCCCATCTCATTCTGGTTTCGTGATCCATCCACAAACATTTCAAGGTGGGGGTTTAGGAGAGGTTTATCAGTGACATGTGCGAACCCAGCTGTCTCCTGCTCCATGAGTGCTGCACAGTCGTGCTGGTGTTCTGCGTCAAAGGCCTCCTCCTCATCAGTCAGGGAATTCGCGAAAAGCTGGTCCCCTGTACTTACTCCCCCATTTGAATCAGTGTCACCTAATGGCAGTAAGGTGGCCGGATTCAAAGTTGTGCAACGTTGAAATGAGACATTGGATGAAGAGTGTACTGCAAGTTCCATTTTGACCTGTCTAGCAAGAGACAGATGTCTACAGCTCACCTGTGTCAGAATTCCATGTACGTCATGGGGCGTGAGGACCACAAGAGGGTAGTCTAGGACCACCTCAGAAGCTTTCTCAAGTAGTGCTTGTACGGCCAGAACTGCTCTTACACAGGAGGGTGAACCCCTGGCTACTGCGTCAAGATGTGCACTGTAGTATGCTACAGGGCGCTTTTTGTCACCATGCTCTTGTGTGAGGACGGCAGTAGCATGTCCCGCCATCTCAGTCACGAACATCTGGAAGGGTTTATCATAGTCTGGCAGACCCAGTGCTGGAGCACTGGTAATCTGTATTTTCAGCTGATGGAAAGCTGACTCGGCTTCCGGGGTCAAAGCAAATGGCTTAGAACTCAGGCAGTCGTACAGAGGCTGCATGGTCATGGAGGCAGAGCGAATCCACGGCCGACAATATGAAACTAACCCCAGAAATGTCCGCAACTGAGCATGGGAGGCGGGGAGTGGCATGTCCTCCACCACCTTGGTACGTTCTGGCGTGAGGTGTTTTGTACCAGGACCTAGGCAGTGACCAAGAAACACAACATGAGATTTGCAAAACTGTAATTTGTCTTTACTGGCTTTACACCCACTGTCTGCAAGAAAACAAAGGAGGCTGAGTGAGGCCGCAACGCAGGCAGGTCTGTCCGGTGCACAGAGTAGGAGATCATCAACATACTGAAGCAGGGCCACACCCGGTGGGACCGTCCATGCATCAAGTACAAGCATCATACATCGGGTGAATTGATTTGGGCTGTTTTGTGCCCCTTGTGGTAGAACAGTCCAACAGTACTGTTTTCCTCGGAACGTGAAGGCAAACAGGTACTGGCAATCGGGGTGTAGCGGGACAGAAAAGTAGGCATTGGTAAGATCGACCAGGGTGTACCAACAGGTTCCGGAGGGTATGGTGGACAACAGAGTGTAGGGATTGGGCACCAGAGGTGTCTCTAGGATGGTCACCTTATTGATTTCTCTTAGATTGTGAACCATCCGGTAGGTATCAGGTTCGCCTTTCTTGCCTTTCTTTTTAACCGGGAAGAGTGGCGTGTTAGCGGGTGAGACGCAAGGTTTTAAAGCATTCAAGGCACATAACTCTGTAATAGTGGAGGCTATTGCATCTTCCTGTGCCATGGCTAGGGGATACTGGCGGATCATGGGGGCTTTTTCCCCATCTTTGAGATATACCATGACTGGGGGTACGTGGAGACGCCCCAAGTCTGTCTTCCCTTTTGCCCATAGGGTCTCTGGCACTGCTGAGAGAACCTGTGTATTTTCTGGGGTCAACACATATACAGTACGAGAAGGAGGCGGAGTGACCAAGTCTGCTGCCATGAGACAGAATACCTGGTGGTCGGCCGCAGAGGTACTGACATGAGCCTCACCGGAAGGATGGAGCTGAATACAGCACCCCAGGGGTCCCATCACATCGGTTCCCATGATGCAATCCCCAGCGGGTGACACCAGGAAGCGAGTGAGGACTCGTGACCCTTGAAAGGAGACTTCTATGGGCTCGGTCTCACGCATGGGTGTTGGTTCACCGGACACTCCAACGGCTATGGCTATGGAGTCTGAGAGAGGAATACTAAGGTCATTGACTTGTGAGGTACTGACACATGATTTAGTGGCCCCTGTGTCAATTAAAAAGGGCACCTCCTTCCCCTGGATTTTTAGAGGCTGAAAAATTTGTGGCCCACGTGTGTCAGTAACTATAAGGGACACGGGGGAAGGAGTGCCAGACCTTCATTGGTAATTGGTATACCCGTTATTTCCCTGTGGGCGGGATGATGTGGTATTGGCCGTACTTCCCTGTTGCCCCCTTTCGTCTGACATGTTCTGTCTAGGGCGTTTAGGGGCCCTACAATTACGGGCCAAGTGTCCAGTCTTCCCGCAGTTATAACACTTACGGGTCTCCCGCCTGGGGTCTGTAAGTCGGACCGCGTCCCCCTCCATGGTGTAATGTTTAACCATAACACCCTTTGTGTGGTCTTCTGTGTCCATGACAAATCCTACAGCTTTCTTATATAGATCACGCGGTTTGGCCTGTCGCCAATCGGGGGTACATGCTTTAACGCGTTCGGACAGGCGCTTATCTATTCCTTGCATAAAGGCTTCACAAAAAGCAGCATTACGTATGGCTTTTGGACAATCATACAAACCCAGATCTCTGCCTACTTCCTCTAAACGGCCAAAGTAACATTCAATAGACTCGCCCTTGTTCTGTCTACACTGGGTTAGGGCTGTACGTCTCTCTTGGGCTTTATCCTTAAACCAGGCCTTAACCTTGTCCACATATTGAGTACCACTAAGTAATGTCTGGGGGTCATCTGGGCGATCTTCAAGACCACAAAATTGAGTAATACTATTGTAAAGGCCCAGAGGACATTTTACATTCATAAGACATTCCATATCTGTCCAAGTGGCAGAGTAGTTTTTCTGTATGACTTCTAACTTTCTATGGAAAGCTGCTGGCTCTGTCTGGGGATCGGGCAGTTGCTGACACAGTGCCATCTGGTCTGTGGCGCTCCAGGGTCGCCATGTAGTGACTGTAGACCCGGGAGTTGGTCTATGTGCGTCCGTGGGTCTGTCATTAGAAGACGATGGTCTGTCGGTGTCCTCTTGTCTGACCGTACCCAATGGTGGACTCGGTCTGTTTGGTTCTCTATAATGGGTAGTGGAGGTTGTAACGGGGAACAAGGGAACCGGTTGTCTACACTGGTCCCTGGGACGTGGAGTCCCACATACCGTACAGAGTTCTCTAAAACAGGCATTCTGTTGACCACAACGTGGACAGTCCCAAGCCGGACCTCTATTTACTTCAGGGCCCGGGGATCCTGATTGAGGGCTGTAGGGAGGTGTATCCATCTGGGCAGTAGCCTGTGGATACGTAGGAGGCAGGGGCGGCAAATTGGGATACAGAGAATTAAAGGGATTATTTGGAGACATTGGTGGCGCGGCCGGGACGACAGGAGGGGTTTCCATGGGAACGTCTATTGGTGGCCGGGCCATAGGACAATAAACTAAAATGCCCTCGCCTCGGGACTTGGAGTCCCAGTGTTCGTCTTCTGCTGTTTTAGAGCAGTCCAGGATGGCCTTCATGCCCTTTTCCAAACCGTTATTTCTTATTTCCTTTCTATGCTTATCCTCATATTGTGACCAAAATTCATAATTGAATGTTCCCGCCTTCTTGAGGCCTATACCTTTGTAAACTTTATAGGCTTGTCTGCAAATGTCCTCCCCTTCTCTATCTTTAATTATTTCAATAGGAGTCTGATATATCTTAGATTGTTCAGACCCCATGTTTGACCACTTCCAACTATTCTTCACTAAGTATACAGGACGTATATTTCACACAGTAAACTAAGATAATCACTGAGATTATCTGGGAACACACAGTTCCCTGTCCCGGAATAGATTTACAGAACTAAAACGTGGTCAACTTCAAACACTAGGATTCAGGGGAGACCAGACTTCGCCTCTTAGGGAACTTTTAGTAATATTATAACAGATCCAGAGTAACAATATGACTGCCAGAAATGAGACTATAACAATAACAATTATTTCAATCTCCAATACAGACAACATGACTCTTTAAGTCCCAATGAGTGAGTTCTTCCGTCTAGGACAGTTAAATGAACTTATTCACTCTAAAATATGGACGGGGCAGAAAATATAGGAAACAGGCAACAACTAACCTCTAGTCCGTTAGAGACACACAGATCTAAAGAATCCAGACTGTATAATAGTAAGACAAGCTCTTACCTTTACACTGGTGTTTTCAGTCTGGGGTCTCAGGATCCAGTGTCCACGTCAACGGGCCAGGAGTTTGTTTCAGTCTACTGGTTGCGATGTCCCGTAAAGATAAGCCCCGCCCCCTAGTTGGGCGCCAAAAACTGTCGGGGGTTAGCCTGCACAAACAGACTGGTCAGTGATGTTGTCCGGTTCCAAATTGACCTAAGTAGGAGCGCTCCTGAGAGACCATGCATAGACCTATACACACAGTATATGGTTAAAGCAATGAACTCTGAGTTTATTATTTGCATGTCTTGGCTTTTATAGCCAGCCCCTCTCACAGGATGGGACTTGTGGCTAAACAGGGAAAAACTCGTGACTTCACATTTGACAATAAACTTATGACTTAACATTTAACTTAGACTTGTGATATATGACTTAGACAAGCACATCTTTAAGAAATTGCTGATAACTCTCTTGTGGTTAAGCCATCTCTTGCTAAATTAAGGGACATCTGCTATGGTGAACTTCCTGATTCCACTAGGTCAGTCGGCAGAGCTTAAAACAGGAAACCACAGGTTTGTCATGAGTTCTTCAGAGCAGAATAGAATATTGCACATTTCATACTTTATCTTCAAATGGATTTGCTAAGCAACATATATTAACTCCTTCAGTCCCTTTTGGCCCCTATCACCCCCACAGTGGCCCCAGTAGTAATAGTAACCCTCACATTGACCCCAGTAATAATAGTGATCACCACAGTGCCTCCCGCCAATGCTGTCCTTGTGTTGACCCCAGTAGTAATAGTGAACCTTACAGTGCCCCCACTGGTAATAGCTTCCCCCACAGTGGCCACAGTAGTGGCTCCAATGCTAATAGTGATCCCTATATTAGCCTCAGTAGTATTAGTGTCCCCCTATGTTAGTCCCAGTCGTAGTGTCCCTCACAGTGATCTCGGTAGTAATACTGTCCCCTATGTTGGCCCCAGGAGTAAAAGTGAACCCCACAGTGGCCCCAGTGATTATAGTGAACCATATATTAGCCCAAGTAGTAATAAGGTCCCTTATATTGGCACCAGTAGAAATAGTGGCCCTCACAGTGCCCACAGTAGTAATAGTGTTCCCCATATTGGCCCCACTAGTGATATTGGCCCTCACAATTGCCTCAGTAGTAATACTATCCTCTGTGGCCCCAGTAGTAATAGTGTCCCCTATATTAGCACCAGTAGTAATAGTTACCCCCACAGTGTCCTCAGTAGTAATAGCCCGGTAGTAATAGCGAGCCCAACAGTGGCCTCCGTAATAATGCTTTCCCCTGTATTGGACCCAGTAGCAATAGTTGCCAGAGTACTAATACTGTCCCCTATATTACACCCAGTAGTAATAGTGACCCCCACAGTTGCCTCAGTAGTAATGCTGTCCCCTGTATTGAACCCAGTAGCAAAAGTGGCCCTAGTAGTAATAGTGTTCCCTATATTAGATCCAGTAGTAATAGTGGCCCCAGTAATAATAGTGTTCCCTATATTAGCCCTAATAGTAATAGTGATTCACACAGTGACATCAGTATTAAAAGTGTCCCCTATATCAGCCCCAGTAGTAATAGTGACCCCCACAGTGGCCTCAATGGTAATTGTAACCCCCACAGTTGCTTCAGTAGTAATACTATCACCTGTGTTGTCCCCCGTAGTAATAGTGTACCTCACAGTGGCCTCAGTAGTAATAGTGTCCACAGTGGTCCTAGTAGTAATAGTGTCCTCCATAGTGGCCCCAGTAGTAATAGTGTTCTCTAGATTAGACCCAGAAATAATAGTGATCCCACAGTGGCCTCAGTAGTAATAGTGACCCCCCACAGTGGCCTAAGTAGTAATTATGGCCCCAGTAGTAATAGTTACCCCCACAGTATCCTCAGTAGTATCAGTTTCACCTATAACAGCCTAGTAGTAATAGTGACCCCCACAGTGGCCTCAGTAATAATGCTGTCCCTTGTATTGGACCCAGTAGCAATAGTGGCCCCAGTACTAATACTGTCCTCCATAGTGGCCCGAGTAGTAATATTGTCCCTTCTATTACACCCATTAGTAATAGTGACCCCCAACAGTGGCCTCAGTAGTAATAATGACCCTCACAGTGGCCCCCATTGTAATAGTGTTGTCAGAACCGACAACTCTCGGGGCCTCTGTCCCCGCACTGCCAGTCCTACCACCCGGGTTGCATAGGTGCAGCGCAGGGGAGCCCCGGTTGTAGTGATATCCCCTGGCCGCTGTAACTCTGGTCGCCGCCGGGTTGTTGGTACGCAGTGGGTGCCGCCCCACGCGTCCCCATCTCCATGACTACCAGGCGTGCTTCCTTGGCATCCATCTGCTGAGCAAGGCTGGGGGCGGTGTTCCCAGCGTCTCCTTGATTGGGTCCTGCTGCTGTCAGGCTCCCCGCCCCAATCAGCTGTTGGGGCGGGAGTTCTGACAGCATTTAAATGTCTCTGTTTCCTTCCAGCATTGCCAGTGTTAGTTTGCTCTTCCAGCTGCACCCACGTCTTGTTTTGACTCCTGTTGTGATCCCGGCTTTCTGACTTCTGCTTTTCGACTTGACTTCATTTTTGACTGACCCCTTTGTACCACGTACCCTCCTATTGCCGACCCGCATAGTCTGACCATTCTACTGTTGGTTTGTCTCCAGAGTCTGTTTGTCTTTCCCATGTCCCACTTCCCTAGTGAGTGTAGGGACCGCCGCCCAGTTGTCACCCTGGGGGTTAGCCCAGGGGGGCAAGTAGGCAGGTACAGGGGTTGCGGGTTTTCTCAGGGACTTACATTATCCCGGACCCTGTCCTGACACGTGTTCCCCATAGTGGCCTCAATTCTAATATTGAACCCTATATTAGCCCCGGTAGTAACAGTGACTCACACAGTGGTCTCAGTAGTATTGCTGACCCCTGTATTGGACCCAGTAGCAAAAGTGGCCCCAGTAGTAATACTGTCCTCCATAGTGGCCTCAGTAGTAATAGTGTTCCCTATATTAGATCCATTACTAATAGTGGCCCCCACAGTGGCCTCAGTAGTAAAAGTGTCCCCTATATCAGCCCAAGTAGTAATAGTGACCCCCTCAGTGGCATTTAGTAGTAATACTGTCCCCTGTGTTTTCCCCAGTAGTAATACTATCCTCCATAGTGGCCCCAGTAGTAATAGTCTTTCCTATATTAGACCCAGTAATAATAGTGACCCCCACAGAGTCCTTAGTAGTAATAGTGACTCCCACAGAGGCCCCAATAGTAATAATGTCCCCTATATTAGCCCCAATAGTAAAACTGATTCACACAGTGGCCTCAGTAGTAAAAGTATCCCCTACATCAGCCCCAGTAGTAATAGTGACCCCCTACAGTGGCCTCAATGGTAATTGTGACACTCACAGTGGACTCAGTGACACAGTAGTAATACTATCCCCTGTGCTGTCCCCAGTAGTAATAGTTCACCTAACAGTGGCCTCAGTAGTAATACTGTCCTCCATAGTGGCCCCAGTAGTAATAGTGTTTTTTATATTAGACCCAGTGATTATAGTGCCCCCCCCCACAGTGTCTTCAGTAGTAATAGTGACCCCCACAGTGGCCTCAGTAGAAATAGTGACCCCCACAGTGGCCTAAGTAGTAAAAGTGGTCCCAGTAGTAATCGTGTCCCCTATATTTGCGCCAATAATAAGTGATTCACACAGTGGTCTCAGTAGTAAAAGTGTCCCCTATATTAACCCCAGTAGTGAGAGTGACCCTCCACCATGGCCTCAATGGTAATTTTGACCCCCACAGTGGCCTCAGTAGTAATATTATCCTTTGTGTTGTCCCCAGTAGTAATAGTGAATCACACAGTGGCCCCCATAGTAACAGTAACCACAGTGTTCCCAGTAGTAATATTGTCCCCCACAGCGGCCTCAATAGTAATAATGAACCATAAAGTAGTCTTTGTAGTAGTAGTGACACCCTATATTAGCCACAGTAGTTATAATGTCCCTTACATTGGCCCCAATAGCGATAGTGACCCCCACAGTGGCCCCAGTATTAATGGTGTCACCTATCTTAGCCCCAACAGTAATAGTGACTCACACAGTGGCCTCAATAGTAATAGTGACCCCCACAGTGGCCTCTATAGTAATTCTATCCCCTGTGTTATTCCCAGTAGTAATAGTGAACCCCACAGTGGCCTCAGTATTAATAGTGTCCACAGTGGCCCCAGTAGTAATAGTGACCCCTACAATGGCCCCAATAGTAATAGTAAACGCTATATTAGCCACCGTAGTAATAGTGACTGCTATATTAGCCTCAATTGTAATAGTGACCCCAGTAGTAAGTGTCCCCTAAATTAGTCCAAGTTGTAATAGTAAAGCCTGCAGTGGCCACAGTAGAAATCTTATTGACTGTATTGGCACCAGTATTAATGGTGACCCTCACAGTGGTCTCAGTAGTAAGTGACCCCCACAGTGGCCTCAGTAGTAATTGTGTCCCCTATATCAGCCTCAGTAGTACAAGTGTAGTACAAGTAAGTGTCCCCCACAAGTGGCTTCAATAGGAATAGTGACCCTCACCATAGCCTCAGTAGAAAAACTGTACCCTGTGTTTTCCCATTAGTAATAGTGACCCCTATATTAGCCCCAGTAGAAATAGTGTCCCTCACAGTGTCCCCAGTAGTACTAGTGTCCCCACAGTGGCCCCAATAGTAATAGTAAACCCTATATTAACCCTAGTAGTAAGTGTCCCTTATATTTGCCTCAAGTGTAACAGTGACCTTCACAGTGGCCCCAGTAGTAATAGTGTTCCACACAGTGGTCTGAGTAGCAATAGTGACTCCCCATATAAGCTCAAGTAGTAATATTGTCCCCTATATTAGCCTCATTGTTAAGTGTCCCTTATATTCGCCTAAGTAGTAATATAGACCCCCACAGTGACCTCAGTAGTGATTGTGTCCCCTGTTTTGGCCCCAGTAGTAATAGTGGCCCCCACAGTGGCCCCAGTAGTTATCCTGGCTGCTATATTATCCCTAGTAGTAATAGTGAGCCCTATATTAGCCCCAGTAGTAATATTGATGACCATAGTGACCTTAGTAGTCATATTCTCGGCTTTATTGGCCCCAGTAGTAATATTGACTCCCCCCACTGTGGCCCCAATAGTAATATAGTGTTTTCCCGAAAATAAGGCACTGTCTTATATCAATTTTTGCTCCAAAAGAGGCACTTTGTCTTATTTTCGGGGGGAGTCTTATAATACTCTTCTAGCAGCTAAAGTTCAGGTCCCTCACGCTGGTCTCCGGTGCTACTGCAGGCTTCCGTGTACTCCTGAACGCCGCAAGAGCATTTCTTCCTGGTAGCGAGGCTTGAATACTCCTCCTCCAGCAAGCGATTGCTCTGATTGGTTCATTGACCGCTGCGTCAGTCAATCAGAGCTAGCGCTCGATAAACCAATCACAGCCATTCATTGAATGCACAACGGGGCCCAAAAGTGAAAGGAGCAGCCGGTGACTTTCAGAACAGAAATTTTGCTTTAAGGTATTTTAGGCTCCATTCCCTAGTTGTAGAGCCCTTGAGCGGTGAAACCGATAGAGAACCCCCACAAATGACCCAGTTTTGAAAACTAGACCCCTTAAAGAATTCAACTAGGGGTGTACTGCTCATTTTGACCCCAGTTTTTGAATAAAACTAAGCAAAGAAGGAAAAGATTACAATCTTTATTTTTTTGGCAATGATGTCTTTTTAAAAACAGTTTTTTGGGGGGCAGCACGCACATAAATGAGAACCTGCATTCCAAAATGGATACCCCTGTTTGTTCCGTGTTCAGAAACATACCCATTGTGGCCCTAATCTGCTTACTGAACACATGGCTAGGCCTATAATGGAGGGCACACCCATTGAAATTCAGGGCACAACTGAATAAATTTCAGGCCCCATTGCCTACTTGTGCAGAAAAAAAATGGACTCCCTAAAATAATCCCCCCCCCCCATCTTTTTGGCATTCCCTAAATCTTAGATAAAAGTAATAATGTAAACTGTGTGGTATGTCAGAAGACAGAGGTCATTACAGAGGCTGCTTTGGATGGGCACATGGGGCAATAAAACCAGGTACCCCTCCTCCTCAATGGCACGTTTGAGGAATATTTCTTGACCTCAGCGGCAGCGATGGGGTGTAAAAAGTGGTGCTCTGTGAGGCTTCATAAGCTTGGTGAGGTGAGGCGGTCTTACACAAAAGGCGCTCAACAGACTGCTTCTGGAACTGCAGGAAGGCGAGCGTTCTCAGGGCTTCTTGTAAATGACGTATTACAGGTAGCGGTCTGAATAACGCCGGGCTCAGATGGTCGTATGTGAAATTCACTTGCTGAAGCCCGCAGCAGATCCCAGCTGTGAGCCCGGCCATGGCCCTGCGTACAGCCGCATAATGTACTGCATACTTATACAGGCGGTCATGTGCAGTACACCTTTTTTTGTATGAATTTCCCGCACCATATACACAATGTAGTTGTGACTGTATTCCTGACCATGTAGCACAATGGGCTCTATGTGGCAGATATCCGTGGTAAACTAGAACATGATGTTTTCTATGAGTGGATTATATAATTCCGACCCGCTAATGTGAGCGGAATTGTGTAATCCAATGCATTAGATTAATCCACGAATCAGACGGTTGCAGAATCTGCAATTCCTATCCAGTCGTATGAGACCGGCCTAAGCTAGTTCGCTACCTTATGTCTGGCGCGCCTGCGCAGAAGGCATTGTCAGGTCCTGGAACGGCCAGAAGGCCACAGAGAAGAGTAGTTTCGGCTCCTCTCATGGATCTGATCTGTGAGGGGAGGTTAAACTTTACCTTTCTTTGTTTTTACTTTCATGCGATTGCCATAATCCATTGGCTGATAGTGATCGCATGACCAGGGGCCGGATATGCCGGTCCCTCATGGCAGCTCCGGGTTGAATGCTACCTGTGGCAGCCGACAACAGGGAACTGTCACATCCACAGCCCACATGGTTTTGATCCCCAGAGCGAGCGTGTTTTTATGGCCCAGGGGCTTAACCCTTTCCAATCCATTTATTTCTTCTCATCCAATCTCCCCAGCTCCAATTTATTTGGAGAATGGATGAGAAAAAATACATTTTCCTTGCACCCTCCTGAACTGACAGTTCAAGAGGGTGCAGGTGCTCACTGCACCGTGGAGGGACCTGCTTACCTGTCCGGGGTCTTCCGCATTCTCCCTTCTGCCTCCCGACTCGGCGATCATGTGACCGCTGGGGTCAGGTGGCATCCAGCGGTCACATGAGCGCCGGGCCGGGAGGCAGAAGGGAGAATGCGGAAGACGCCGGACAGGTAAGCAGGTCCCCCCATGGTGCAGGCTCCCGACTCGGCGTTCATGTGACCGCTGGGTGTTAGGTAACACCGGTGGTCACATGATTGCCGGGCAGAATCTCCTGCATTACATAGCGCTAATTGAGTGCTATGTAATGTTTAAAGGAGAAGGCAGAAAGGGTTGATGAGGATAAGTGCATCTGCACCCGATATGTCTGATGATCGGTTGCAGATGCACTCCTGCACTGCAGTGTCGGGTCTGCCCCGACATCGGAGCTGTGGAGGGATATGATGATGTCGGGGCAGGCCCGACATTGGATTGGAAAGGGTTAAAGCCCACTAAACCAGGATGTAACAACTCTATGGGGAGGTCACTAAGGGGTTAATCACTATTATGGTTCTTAAAGGTGAGGGATCGGAGAGCCTGGGAGGGGAATCTCCATTGTCGGCTCTGTGTGTCTGCTCTCCCATAGAGATTAATAGGAGAGAGCGTGCACAGATGTGTCTGAAGAGTTCGGGGGATACGGCCCAGGAATGACATTCCACAGGAGTATAAAACATCCCTCCACCGACTCCTGTTCCTTCACCTTTGAGCATCATTACCTTATTGTGTAGTATAACCGTATGTAAAAATTCAACTGTGAAAATCAGGATTAATTACCAAAATATTATTACATTTTCACTAGTTATTAGGAATGAGAAGAAACACAAATATGTAGAGAAAAATAGTATTTTATTACAATCATAAAACATTACAATATAAAGTGCAGATAAATCGCCCCAGTAAGACATTTACAAACCCCAATATATTACATTCTGTACATGTTACTGCTGAATATTGTCTGCTCACAGCAGATATGCAGAAGACTGGCTGCTACCATGTATAATGCACAAGTCCATATCACATACACAGTCCATCTAGAAGTCCTTTTCTGTTACAGATACTGTTAATCCACCTCTTCAATAACGGGTCCTTTGTTGCTTCCTTGTCTTGCTTGGGCACTGCAGCTGGCACCAGGCATTCCCCCTGGCATCCCACTTGCAGTGGCTCCTTGGTACAGTCTGGTGATGATGGGATTGCACACCTTCTCCAGCTCCTTCTGATGATGGACATACTCCTCTTTCTCAGCCAACTGGTTCTTGTCCAGCCATGATAGAGTCTCGTTACACTTCTCCACAATGCTCTTCTTATCATCAGGACTCATCTTGTCCTTCACATTATCATCTTCCACTGTACTCTTCATATTGAAGATGTAAGACTCCAGAGAGTTCTTAGCTGCAATCTTCTCTCTTTGGCTATCATCCTCTGCCTTGTATCTGTCAGCCTCTTGCACCATCTTCTCAATCTCCTCTTTGCTCAGTCTGCCTTTGTCATTGGTGATTGTGATTTTGTTCTGTTTTCCTGAGCTTTTGTCCATGGCGAAAACATTGAGGATACCGTTGGCATCAATATCAAAGGTCACTTCAATCTGTGGCACCCCTCGTGGGGCTGGGGGTATCCCACTCAGTTCAAACTTGCCCAGGAGATTGTTATCCTTGGTCATCGCTCTCTCACCCTCAAACACTTGGATGAGGACTCCTGGCTGGTTGTCAGAGTATGTGGTGAAGGTTTGTGTCTGCTTGGTTGGGATAGTGGTGTTGCGTTTGATGAGAACGGTCATCACCCCTCCGGCTGTTTCTAGTCCAAGGGAGAGTGGTGCTACATCCAGGAGGAGGAGATCCTGGACTTTCTCAGATGTATCACCAGTTAAGATGGCAGCTTGCACAGCAGCTCCATAGGCCACAGCCTCATCAGGGTTGATGCTCTTGTTCAGCTCTTTTCCATTGAAGAAGTCTTGAAGTAGCTTCTGCACCTTGGGGATGCGTGTAGACCCTCCAACCAAAACAATATCATGAATTTGAGACTTGTCCATTTTGGCATCTCTGAGGGCCTTTTCTACTGGCTCAAGCGTTCCCCTAAAGAGGTCTGAACACAACTCCTCAAAGCGAGCCCTGGTGATAGAAGTGTAGAAGTCAATGCCCTCATAGAGAGAGTCAATCTCAATGCTGGCCTGGCTGCTGGAGGACAGGGTTCTCTTGGCTCTCTCGCAGGCCGTCCTGAGCCTTCTCAAAGCTCTCTTGTTCTGACTGATGTCCTTCTTGTGCTTGCGTTTGAATTCTTCCATGAAATGATTGACCATGCGGTTATCAAAGTCCTCTCCTCCCAGGTGAGTATCACCAGCTGTGGCCTTAACTTCAAAGACACCGTCATCAATGGTGAGAATAGAGACATCGAAAGTGCCTCCTCCCAAGTCGAAGATCAGGACGTTGCGCTCTCCGCGGCTTCCCTTGTCCAGACCATAGGCGATGGCGGCTGCTGTGGGCTCATTGATGATTCTCAGCACATTTAAACCCGCTATTACTCCCGCGTCCTTGGTGGCTTGACGTTGGGAATCGTTGAAGTAGGCAGGAACGGTAATAACGGCGTCTTTCACTGGTTGACCCAGATAAGCCTCGGCTGTCTCCTTCATCTTAATCAAAACCATGGAGGAGATTTCTTCAGGAGAAAAAGTCTTCTCTTCTCCTTTGTACTCCACCTTCACTTTTGGCTTTCCTCCATCGCTTACCACCCCGAACGGCCAGTGCTTCATATCAGACTGCACCACCGCATCGTCAAACTTGCGGCCGATCAGCCTCTTGGCATCGAATACGGTGTTCTGTGGGTTCATAGCCACCTGGTTCTTGGCTGCATCACCGATCAGTCTCTCGGTGTCAGTGAAGGCCACATAACTCGGGGTGGTGCGGTTGCCCTGGTCATTGGCGATGATCTCCACTTTGCCGTGCTGAAAGACACCAACGCAGGAATAGGTGGTGCCAAGATCAATGCCGACCGCAACTCCTCTGGGAGACATTCTGCTTCTGGTAGATGTTTATGAGATATAAATCTTGGATCTTCTCCCAGTATCTGTGATGTAGTGCGGCCGCTCTCCTCTCTGCTGGCTCTGGTCTTGTAGTGCCGCCGCTCTCCTCTCTGCTGGCTCTGGTCTTGTAGTGCTGCCGCTCTCCTCTCTGCTGGCTCTGGTCTTGTAGTGCCGCCGCTCTCCTCCTTGCTGGCTCTGGTCTTGTAGTGCTGCCGCTCTCCTCTCTGCTGGCTCTGGTCTTGTAGTGCCGCCGCTCTCCTCTCTGCTGGCTCTGGTCTTGTAGCGCTGCTGCTCTGGTTATGTAGCAGTGTCAGCTAACGCTCTCAGCTGGTTTCAGCTTCTCTTTAGTTCTCCCTGATGTGTGTCTGTCATGTGTATTTATACTGTTAGCCACATCCCAGCCACTGAGGTAACAGCCAATCAACACTCTCCCCTCCACACGCTGCTTCGTGCCCATAGCAACACTCCAGAACATTCAGGAAGCTTCCCCTACCGTCAGCCAATTGCAGGAGAGCTCTGGTGATGTCGTCACTCAGGTCTCTTCCAGTAGTTTCCAGAAGATAGCTGTTCTGACCAATTAGATTTGCCGGTGATGTGATGTCACTGGGCGGGAAGCTTCCAGAAGCTGCTAGTGGCTGCCGGCTTTCTCTCAGTGTTCCCAGCTGCTTCTCGTGTAATCTTCCGCTCCTCATGGTGCAGTGATGGCGGTTATAACAGCGTTCTGTCCGCATTCCTCGTGTTCCCGCTACTAGTTACTACTGAGTCTCTGAGACGAGTCTGCACTGAGTTACACCTGTCAGCAGCTGACTGAGTGCAGCTCCCCCTCTCCTCATAATGGTACAGTCCGTGCAGAGAGCCGGAGATGAGAGAGAAGGGGCAGAGGGGAGGAGAAGGGGTGCTACAGGAGAGATGAGAGGCGGCGGCTGTAAAACGGCGGACCCCGCAGGGGTCTGTAGAATCATGGGGGCTGAGAGAACAGGAACAGATACAATAAGAGGTCGGCATCAGACCTAGGAGACAGGGCTGTTGTAGACCCACTAGTCTCAGCATGCCCCATCCTGATGGCTGGAGGCTCAGCTGCTTGAGTCTTTGGTTTTGTGGAGAAGTTGTAATCTCCTGTATTTCCGGACTATAAGACGTGTTTACACAACAGAAAAAGATATTTCGTACTAATGTAAGCGTCTCCGGGGGTCTCACACAGTGGAGGGGCTGCCGGCGGTAACTGGGTGTTCTAGTGCAGAAGAGGGGGTGAACAGTCCAATCCCATTACACCCTGTGTGTCCAGTCAAAAAATGGCGCAAGCGCATAAGTTCACATTATACACAGGACAGCAGCTCGCACAACATACACGGCTCTGCTACATGCACGGCTCTGCTACATGCACGGCTCTGCTACATACACGGCTCTGCTACATGCACGGCTCTGCTACATACTCGGCTCTGCTACATACTCGGCTCTGCTACATTCACACACATAGTGCGATAAGCAGAAAATCAGCAGAAAATAAGCGTCTACTTATGACCTAAGATATGGAGATGGTTTCAGAGAAGATTCTGAGAATTTTCACTTTCACGCGATTTCTATGCGATTGTAATGCGATTATATTGCGGCAAGCAGCAAATTAAATAAAAAACAAATGTCTATTGATAAATTGAGACATGGAGATTGTTGCAAGGAAAATTCTGAGGATTTCTATTACATTTAACCCTTATGCGTTTTTTATGCGATTATAATGTGATTATATTGCGATAAGCAGAAATCCAAAAAATCAAATATTTAATGGATTTTTCAGATAAAAGTTGGTTGTAAGGAAATCATAACCGGAGAATCACAGGGGCAGAGCTTTGTCTGACTAAATCAAATTGGAGCCCTTCGAAGTGACAGACAAACTAAAATATAACTTTTATTCAAGACTAACATAAAATAATGACTTGGGCTAAGAACAAGACAAACATAAAGACAGAGAATATTACAGATAGGTGGGTAAATGGAGTTATTAGAATCACCCCACCTAGGCTATGGTAAAGACGAGACTGAAGAGTCGCTAGTGATGCATCAGATAGTCCGTAATTTAATGAGCAGAATTACGGGTATCAGATATAAGTCTAAGAACACTTTGGTACTGGAGCAAAATTGCTCAAAAAACGTATGGAGATCCCACTGGTTTTGTCGTCACTTGCGATTAATCAATCCAATGGTCACTAAAGTGGGGCCCCAGTACCTATAAACTATAAGAAGAGTGTAACGCATCAGTGCTACTGGAAGCCGGGGAGCGCTGACTGTGGGAAGCCTTCAGAGTAGGGGAGGGGGAGCGCCGCATAGCATGAAATCAGCTGTGAGTACGCGGCTTATTTCCAGTCATAATCCGCACCAATGGTATGGGTCTTGACTGTTTCTTAGGCCTCCTTCCCACGAACGGATTTCCACCGCGTAATTCGCGGCGAAAATCCGCTGCGTTGCCCGCAGCTGTTAGGTTCTATTGAACCTAATAGCTCAGGGCACACAGTGCGGAATTCTACCGCGGAATTCCGCACCGTGAAATCTCCCGTTCTCACCAGCGGCATGCTCTATTTGCCGCGTGTGTACTCGCTGACGGCTTCCATTGCAGTCAATGGAAGCCGTCCGTTCACGCTATCTCCCGCTGTAACACAGCGGAAGATAGCGTGAAAACGCTTTCCCGCCTACCGCCGCCGTGTCATGGGCGAGGAAGCGTCATGCGGGAGCGAAGAGACCGGATCCGCTGGTAAGTATGGGGTCTCTGGGGGGCGCCGTGACGGGCTTCGCCGCGGAATATTCCGCGGCGGAGCCCGTCACGCTCGTGTGCAGCCGGCCTTAGACGCGGAGATGCTGCAGAATTTGCCATGGAAATTTCTACTGCAGGCAATCCGCAGCATTTCCGCAATGTGTAAACCCTTTGTCAACTATGCTGCCATGTGCAGAGTGGCCTCAGTAGTACTTGTGTCCCCTATATAAGCCCCAGTAGTAATAGTGACCCCCCACAGTGGCCCCAGTAGTAATAGTGACCCCCCCACAGTGGCCCCAGTAGTAATAGTAACCCACACAGTGGCCTCAGTAGTAATAGCAACCCCCACAGTGGTCTCAGTAGTAATATCAACCCCCACAGTGGCCTTAGTAGTAGTAGTAACCCTCACAGTGGCCCCAGTACTAATATTAACCCTCACAATGGCCTTAGTAGTATTAGTGTCCCCTATGGTGGCCACAATAGTAATAGTGTCCCCTATATTAGCATTAGTAGAAATAGTGACCACTACAGTGGCTTTAGTAGTAATAGCGCCCCATATATATCAGCCCCAGTAATAATAGTGATCACCACAGTGCCCCCTGCCAATGCTGTACCTGTGTTAATCCCAGTAGTAATAGTGAACCTTACAGTGCCCCCACTGGTAATAACTTTCCCCACAGTGGCTACATTAGTGGCTACAATAATAATAGTGATCCCTATATTAGCCTCAGTAGTATTAGTGTCCCCTATATTAGTCTCAGTAGTAGTGACCCTCACAGTGGCCTCAGTAGTAATAGTGTCCCTCACAGTGATCTCGGTAGTAATACTGTCCGCTATGTTGGCCCCAGGAGTAATATTGAACCCCACGGTGGCCCCAGTGATTATAGTGAACCATATATTAGCCCCAGTAGTAATAAGGTCCCTTATATTTGGCACCAGTAGAAATAGTGGCCCTCACAGTGCCCATAGTAGTAATAGTGTTCCCTATATTGGCCCCACTAGTGACATTGGCCCCCACAATTGCCTCAGTAGTAATACTATCCTCTGTATTGGCGCCAGTAGTAATAGTGTACCTCCAGTAGTAATAATGTCCCCTATATTAGCACCAGTAGTAATAGTTACCCCCACAGTGTCCTCAGTAGTAATAGCCCGGTAGTAATAGTGAGCCCCACAGTGGCCTCAGTAATAATGCTGTCCCCTGTATTGGACCCAGTAGCAATAGTTGCCCAAGTACTAATACTGTCCCCCATAGCGGCCCCAGTAGTAATACTGTCCCCTATATTACACCCAGTAATAATAGTGACCCCCACAGTTGCCTCAGTAGTAATGCTGCCCCTGTATTGAACCCAGTAGCAAAAGTGGCCCTAGTAGTAATACTGTCCTCATTAGTGGCCCTAGTAGTAATAGTGTTCCCTATATTAGATCCAGTAGTAATAGTGGCCCCAGTAGTAAGTGTCCCCTATATTAGCCCTAATAGTAATAGTGATTCACACAGTGACATCAGTATTAAAAATGTCCCCTATATCAGCCCCAGTAGTAATAGTGACCCCCACAGTGGCCTCAATGCTAATTGTAACCCCCACAGTTGCTTCAGTAGTAATAGTATCCCCTGTGTTGTCCCCAGTAGTAATAGTGTACCTCACAGTGGCATCAGAAGTAATAGTGTCCACAGTGGCTTCAGTAGTAATAGTGTCCTCCATAGTGGCCCCAGTAGTAATAATGTTCCCTATATTAGACCCAGAGATAACAGTGACCCCCACAGTAGCCTCAGTAGTAATAATGACACCCACAGTGTCCTCAGTAAAAAATAGTGACCCCCCCCCACAGTGGCCTAAGTAGTAATGGTGGCCCCAGTAGTAATAGTTACGTACACAGTGTCCTCGATAGTAACAGTTTCCCCTATAACAGCCTAGTAGTAGTAGTGACCCCCAAGGTGGCCTCAGTTATAATGCTGTCCGCTGTATTGGACCCACTAGCAATAGTGGCCCCAGTACTAATACTGCCCTCCATAGTGGCCCCAGTAGTAATATTGTCCCTTCTATTACACCCATTAGAAATAGGGACCCCCACAGTGGCCTCAGTAGTAATATTGACCCTCACAGTGGACCCCCTTGTAATAGTGTTCTCCATAGTGGCCTCAATTCTAATAGTGAACCCTATATTAGCCCCGGTAGTAACAGTGACCCACACAGTGGTCTCAGTAGTATTGCTGTCCCCTGTATTGGCCCCAGTACTAATACTGTGCTCCAGAGTGGCCCCAGTAGTGATATTGTCCCTTCTATTACACCCATCAGTAAAAGGGACCCCCACAGTGACCTCAGTAGTAATAGTGACCCTCACAGTGGCCCCCCAGTAGTAATACTGTCCTGCATAGTGGCCCCAGTAGTAATAGTGTTCCCTATATCAGATCCAGCAGTAATAGTGGCCCCAGTAGTAATAGTGTCCCCTATATTAGCCCAAATAATAATAGTGATTCACACAGTGGCCTCAGTAGTAAAAGTGTCCCCTATATGAGCCCCAGTAGTAATAGTGACCCCCACAGTGGCATTTAGTAGTAATACTGTCCCCTGTGTTGTCCCCAGTAGTAATAGTGTACTTCACAGTGGCCTCAGTAATAATAGTGTCCTCCATAGTAGCCCAGTAGTAATAGTGTCCCTTATATTAACCCCAGTAGTAATATTTACCCCCACAGTGTCCTCAGTAGTAACAGTGTCCTCTTTAACAGCCCAGTAGTATGGTGTCCCTTATATTAACCCCAGTAGTAATAGTTACCCCCACAGTGTCCTCAGTAGTAAGTGTCCTCTTTAAAAGCCTAGTAGTAATAGTGACCCTCACAGTGGGCTCAATGGTAATTGTGACACTCACAGTGGCCTCAGTAGTAATACTCTCCCCTGTGTTGTCCCCAGTAGTAATAGTGTCGACAGTGCTCCCAGTAGTAATATTGTCCTCCATAGTGGCCCCAGTAGTAATAGTCTTTCCTATATTAGACCCAGTGATAATAGTGACCCCTACAGAGTCCTCAGTAGTAACAGTGACCCCCACAGTGGCCACAGTAGTAATAATGTCCCCTACATTAGCCCAATAGTAAAAGTGATTCACACAGTGGCCTCAGTAGTAAAAGTGTCCCCTATGTCAGCCCCAGTAGTAATAGTGACCCTCCACAGTGGCCTCAATGGTAATTGTGACCCTCACAGTGGACTCAGTAGTAATACTGTCCACAGTGGTCCCAGTAGTAATACTGTCCTCCATAGTGGCCCCAGTAGTAATAGTGTTTCCTATATTAGACCCAGTGATCATAGTGACCCCCCCCCCACAATGTCTTCAGTAATAATAGCGACCCCCACAGTGGCCTCAGTAGAAATAGTGACACCCACAGTGGCCCAAGTAGTAATAGTAGCCCCAGTAGTAAAAGTGTCCCTTATATTAACCCCAGTAGTAATAGTTACCCCCACAGTGTCCCCAGTAGTAACAGTGTCCTCTTTAACAGCCCAGTAGTAATAGTGTCCCTTATATTAACCCCAGTAGTAATAGTGACCCCGACAGTGGGATAGTGGATAGTAATTGTGACACAGTGGCCTCAGTAGTAATACTATCTACTGTGTTGTCCCCAGTAGTAATAGTGTCGACAGTGCTCCCAGTAGTAATACTGTCCTCCATAGTGGCCCCAGTAGTAATAGTCTTTCCTATATTAGACCCAGTGATAATAGTGACCCCCACAGAGTCCTCAGTAGTAATAGTGACTCCCACAGTGGCCCCAGTAGTAATAATGTCCCCTACATTAGCCCAATAGTAAAAGTGATTCACACAGTGGCCTCACTAGTAAAAGTGTCCCCTATGTCAGCCCCAGTAGTAATAGTGACCCTCCACAGTGGCCTCAATGGTAATTGTGACCCTAACAGTGGACTCAGTAGTAATACTGTCCACAGTGGTCCTAGTAGTAATAGTGTTTCCTATATTAGACCCAGTGATTATAATGACCCCCCACAGTGTCTTCAGTAGTAATAGTGACCCCCACAGTAGCCTCAGTAAAAATAGTGACACCCACAGTGGCCTAAGTAGTAAAAGTGGCCCCAGTAGTAATAGTGTCCCCTATATTAGCATCAATAATAACAGTGATTCACACAGTGGTCTCAGTAGTAAAAGTGTCCCCTATATTAACCCCAGTAGTGAGAGTGACCCTCCACCATGGACTCAATGGTAATTTTGACCCCCATATTGGCTTCGGTAGTAATATTATCCCTTGTATTGTCCCCAGTAGTAATCGTGAATCACACAGTGGCCCTCGTAGTAACAGTGACCACAGTGTTCCCAGTAGTAATACTGTCCCCCACAGCAGCCTCAATAGTAATAATGAATGATAAATTGGTCTTTGTAGTAGTAGTGACACCCTATATTAGCCACAGTAGTTATAATGTCCCTTACATTGGCCCCAATAGCGATAGTGACCCCCACAGTAGCCCCAGTAGTAATGGTGTCACCTATCTTAGCCCCAACAGTAATAGTGACTCACACAGTGGCCTTAATAGTAATAGTGACCCCCACAGTGGCCTCTGTAGTATTTCTCTTTCCTGTGTTATTCCCAGTAGTGATAGTGAACCCCACAATGGCCTCAGTATTAATAGTGTCCGCAGTGGCCCCAATAGTAATAGTGACCCCTACAATGGCCCTAATAGTAATATTGTACTCTACATTAGCCACATTAGTAATAGTGACTGCTATATTAGCCTCAGTTGTAATAGTGGCCCCAGTAGTAAGTGTCCCCTAGATTAGTCCAAGTAGTAATAGTAAAGCCCGCAGTGGCCGCAGTAGTAATATTGTTGACTGTATTTGCACCAGTATTAATGGTGACCCCCACAGTGGCCTCAGTATTAATTGTGTCCCCTATATCAGCCTCAGTAGTACAAGTAAGTGTGCCCCACAAGTGGCCTCAGTAGGAATAGTGACCCTCACCATAGCTTTAGTAGAAATTCTGTACCCTGTGTTGGCCCACTAGTAATAGTGACCCCTATATTGACCCCAGTAGTAATAGTGTAGTGGCCCATAAATGGGTCCTACAAAAATTCATCATCTTCATCACCCACTACATTCTGTGCTGTAAAGCACTGGCACTACAAACAAATTCATAGGAATAGTGAACATATTCCACAACACCCATTTATCATGCCACTTGGAGGATGTTGGTGCAGGAACTGCAGGGCGGATGCCAGGGAACAGCTGCCAGTATAGGAAGGAGAAAGCAGACCCCAGTCACCATAACCGACCGCCCTCCACAAAAGTGTCCCTTATATCGTCCCCAAGTGTAATATGTGCCCACAGTAGCCCAATAGGAATAGTGTCCCTCACAGGGGCCCCAGTAGTACTAGTGTCCCCACAGGGGTCTGAGTAGCAATAGTGACTCCCCATATTAGCTCCAGTAATAATATTGTCCCCTATAATCGCCTAAGTGGTAATATTGACCCCCACAGTGGCCTCAGTAGTAATAGTGTCCCCTGTTTTGGCCCCAGTAGTAATAGTGTCCCCCAGAGTGGCCCCAATAGTTATCCTGACTGCTATATTAGCCCCAGTAGTAATAGTGAGCCTTATATTAGCCCCAGTAGTAATATTGAAGACCACAGTGACCTTAGTAGTCATATTGTCGACTTTATTGGCCCCAGTAGTAATATTGACTCCCCCCACTGTGGCCCCAATAGTAATATAGTGTTTCCCCGAAAATAAGGCACTTTCTTATATTCATTTTTGCTCCAAAAGAGGCACTTTGTCTTATTTTCGGGGGGAGACTTAGAATGCTCTCCTAGCAGCTAACGTTCAGGTCCCTCACCCTGGTCTCCGGTGCTAATGCAGGCTTCCGTGTACTCCTGAACGCCGACAGAGCATTTCTTCCTGGTAGCGAGGCTTAAATACCCCGCCTCCAGCAAGCAATTGGTACATTGAGCGCGGTGTCAGTTAATCAGAGCTAGCGCTCGATTAACCAATCACAGCCATTCATTGAATGCACAACGGGGCCCAAAATGAAAGGAGAAACTTGTGCCTTTCAGAACAGAAATTTTACTTTAAGGCATTTTAGGTTCCATTCCCTAGTTGTAGAGCCCTTGAGCTGCGAAACCGATAGAGAACCCCCACAAATGACCTAGTTTTGAAAACTAGACCCCTTAATGAATTCAACTAGGGGTATACTGCTTATTTTGACCCCGGTTTTTGAATAAAACTAAGCAAAGAATAAAAAGATTATGATTTTCATTTTTTTTGGCAACGGTGTCATTTAAAAATTTTTTTTTCGGACAGCACACACATAAATGAGAACCTGAACCCCAAAATGGATACCCCTGTTTGTCCCGTGTTCAGAAATATACCCATTGTGGCCCTAATCTGCTTACTGAACACATGGCTAGGCCTATAATGGAGGGCACACCCGTTGAAATTCAGGGCACAACTGAATAAATTTCAGGCCCCATTGCCCACTTGTGCAGAAAAAAAATGGATTCCCAAAAAAATTATGCCCCCACCCATCCTTTTGGCATTCCCTAAATCTTAGATAAAAATAATGTAAACTGTGTGGTATGTCAGAAGACAGGTAATTACAGAGGCTGCTTTGGATGGGCACATGGGGCAATAAAACCGGATACCCCTCCTCCTCAATGGCATTTTTTGACCTCAGCGGCAGGGATTGGCTGTAAAAAATAGTGCTCTGTGAGGCTACGTAAGCTTAGTGAGGTGCGGCGGTCTTACACAAAAGGCACTCAACAAGCTGCTTCTGGAACTGCAGGAAGGCAAGCGTTCTCAGGGCTTCTTGTAAATTACGGATTACAGGTAGCGGTCTGAATAACGCCGGGCTCAGATGGTCGTATGTGAAATTTACTTGCTGAAGCCCGCAGCAGATCCCAGCTGTGAGCCCGGCCATAGCCCTGCGTACGGACGCATAATGTGCTGCATACTTATACAGGCGGTCATGTGCAGTACACCTTTTTTGCATGAATTTCCCGAAGCACGTACACAATGTAGTTGTGACTATATTCCTGACCATGTAGCACAATGGGCTCTATGTGGCAGATATCCGTGGTAAAATAGAACATGATGCTTTCTATGAGTGGATTCTATAATTCCGACCCGCTAATGTGAGCGGAATTGTGTAATCCAATGCATTTGATTGATCCACGAATCAGACGGTTGCAGAATCTGCAATTCCTATCCAGTCATATGAGACCGGCCTAAGGTAGTTCGCTACCTTATCACGTGCTCGGGGACCACTGACCAGTCACTGCTCCAGCCTCTCGGCTACGAAAGGAGTCAGGCGATTTCAAACTTCCCGGGCTTCTGCGCGTGATGCTTTATGTCTGGCGCACCTGCGCAGAAGGGATTGTCAGGTCCTGGAAGGGCCAGAAGGCCACAGAGAAGAGTAGTTTTGGCTCCTTTAATGGATCTGATCTGTGAGGGGAGCTTAAACTTTATCTTTTTTGTTTTTACTTTCATGCGATTGCCATAATCCATTGGCTGATAGTGATCGCATGACCAGGGGTCAGATATGCCGGTCCCTCATGGCAGCTCCACGTTTAATGCTACCTGTGGCAGCCAACATTAGGGAATTGTCACATCCACAGCCCATATGGTTTTAATCCCCAGAGCAAGCGTGTTTTTTATGGCCCTGGGGCTTAAAGCCCACTAAACCAGGATGTAACAACTCTATGGGGTGGTCACTAAGGGGTTAAGCACTACTATGGTTCTAAAGGTGAGGGAACGGAGAGCCTGGGAGGTGAATCTTCATTGACGGCTCTGTGTGTCTGCTCTCCCACAGAGATTAATAGGAGAGAGCGTGCACAGATGTGTCTGAAGAGTTCAGGGGACATGGCCCATGAATGACATTCCACATGAGTATAAAACATCCCTCCACCGACTCCTGTTCCTTCACCTTTGAGCATCATTACCTTATTGTGTAGTATAACTGTATATAAAAATTCACTGTGAAAATCAGGATTAGTTACCAAATTATTATATTTTCACTAGTTATTAAGAATGAGAAGAAACACAAATATGTAGAGAAAAATAGTATTTTATTACAATCATAAAACATTACAATATAAAGTGCAGATAAATCGCCCCAGTAAGACATTTACAAACCCCAATATATTACATTCTGCACATGTTACTGCTGAATATTGTCTGCTCACAGCAGATATGCAGAAGACCGGCTGCTACCATGTATAATGCACAAGTCCATATCACATACACAGTCCATCTAGAAGTCCTTTTCTGTTACAGACACTGTTAATCCACCTCTTCAATAACAGGTCCTTTGTTGCTTCCTTGTCTTGCTTGGGCACTGCAGCTGGCACCAGGCATTCCCCCTGGCATCCCACTTGCAGTGGCTCCTTGGTACAGTCTGGTGATGATGGGATTGCACACCTTCTCCAGCTCCTTCTGATGATGGACATACTCCTCTTTCTCAGCCAACTGGTTCTTGTCCAGCCATGATAGAGTCTCATTACACTTCTCCACAATGCTCTTCTTATCATCAGCACTCATCTTGTCCTTCACATTGTCACCTTCCACTGTACTCTTCATATTGAAGACGTAAGACTCCAGGGAGTTCTTAGCTGCAATCTTCTCTCTTTGGCTATCATCCTCTGCCTTGTATCTGTCAGCCTCTTGCACCATCTTCTCAATCTCCTCTTTGCTCAGTCTGCCTTTGTCATTGGTGATTGTGATTTTGTTCTGTTTTCCTGAGCTTTTGTCCATGGCGGAAACATTGAGGATACCGTTGGCATCAATATCAAAGGTCACTTCAATCTGTGGCACCCCTCGTGGGGCTGGAGGTATCCCGCTCAGTTCAAACTTGCCCAGGAGATTGTTATCCTTGGTCATCGCTCTCTCACCCTCAAACACTTGGATGAGGACTCCTGGCTGGTTGTCAGAATATGTGGTGAAGGTTTGTGTCTGCTTGGTCGGGATAGTGGTGTTGCGTTTGATGAGAACGGTCATCACCCCTCCGGCTGTTTCTAGTCCAAGGGAGAGTGGTGCTACATCCAGGAGGAGGAGATCCTGGACTTTCTCAGACTTATCACCAGTTAAGATGGCAGCTTGCACAGCAGCTCCATAGGCCACAGCCTCATCAGGGTTGATGCTCTTGTTCAGCTCTTTTCCATTGAAGAAGTCTTGAAGTAGCTTCTGCAGCTTGGGGATGCGTGTAGACCCTCCAACCAAAACAATATCATGAATTTGAGACTTGTCCATTTTAGCATCTCTGAGGGCCTTTTCCACTGGCTCAAGCGTTCCCCTAAAGAGATCTGAACACAACTCCTCAAAGCGTGCCCTGGTGATGGAAGTGTAGAAGTCAATGCCCTCATAGAGAGAGTCAATCTCAATGCTGGCCTGGCTGCTGGAGGACAGGGTTCTCTTGGCTCTCTCGCAGGCTGTTCTGAGCCTTCTCAAAGCTCTCTTGTTCTGACTGATGTCCTTCTTGTGCTTGCGTTTGAATTCTTCCATGAAATGATTGACCATGCGGTTATCAAAGTCCTCTCCTCCCAGGTGAGTATCACCAGCTGTGGCCTTTACCTCAAAGACACCATCATCAATGGTGAGAATAGACACATCGAAAGTGCCTCCTCCCAAGTCGAAGATCAGGACGTTGCTCTCTCCGCGGCTTCCCTTGTCCAGACCATAGGCGATGGCGGCTGCTGTGGGCTCATTGATGATTCTCAGCACATTCAAACCCGCTATGACTCCCGCGTCCTTGGTGGCTTGACGTTGGGAATCATTGAAGTAGGCGGGTACAGTAATAACGGCATCTTTCACTGGTTGACCCAGATAAGCCTCGGCTGTCTCCTTCATCTTAATCAGAACCATGGAGGAGATTTCTTCAGGAGAAAAAGTCTTCTCTTCTCCTTTGTACTCCACCTTTACTTTTGGCTTTCCTCCATCGCTTACCACCCCAAATGGCCAGTGCTTCATATCAGACTGCACCACTGCATCGTCAAACTTGCGGCCGATTAGCCTCTTGGCATCGAATACGGTGTTCTGTGGGTTCATGGCCACCTGGTTCTTGGCTGCATCGCCGATCAGCCTCTCGGTGTCAGTGAAGGCCACATAACTCGGGGTGGTGCGGTTGCCCTGGTCATTGGCGATGATCTCCACTTTGCCATGCTGAAAGACGCCAACGCAGGAATAGGTGGTGCCGAGGTCAATGCCGACCGCAACTCCTCTGGGAGACATTCTGCTTCTGGTAGATGTTTATGAGATATAAATCTTGGATCTTCTCCCAGTATCTGTGATGTAGTGCCGCCGCTCTCCTCTCTGCTGGCTCTGGTCTTGTAGTGCTGCCGCTCTCCTCTCTGCTGGCTCTGGTCTTGTAGTGCTGCCGCTCTCCTCTCTGCTGGCTCTGGTCTTGTAGTGCTGCCGCTCTCCTCTCTGCTGGCTCTGGTTATGTAGCAGTGTCAGCTACTGCTCTCAGCTGGTTTCAGCTTCTCTTTAGTTCTCCCTGATGTGTGGCTGTCATGTGTATTTATACTGTAAGCCACACCCCAGCCACTGAGGTAACAGCCAATCAACAGTCTCCCCTCCACACGCTGCTTCGTGCCCATAGCAACACTCCAGAACATTCAGGAAGCTTCCCCTACCGTCAGCCAATCACAGGAGAGCTCTGGTGATGTCGTCACTCAGGTCTCTTCCAGTAGTTTCCAGAAGATAGCTGTTCTGACCAATTAGATTTGCCGGTGATGTGATGTCACTGGGCGGGAAGCTTCCAGAAGCTGCTAGTGGCTGCCGGCTTTCTCGGTATCCTTCTAGCTGCCTCCGTCTGTAGCAGTGTAATGTCCCGTTCCTCGGTGTGCAATGCTGGTGGTTATTACGTGCCGCCCTCACCCTCGCCGCTCATTCCTCTTCGGTCAGAGACGGGGCACCGAATTTCTCCCACATAACTTGTCAGCAGCCTACAAGTGAGTGCCGCTCTCCCCATTGTTGTAGTGGTACAGTCCGAGCAGAGGAGCAGACAGAGAGGGTGAGGGCAATAACCTGCAGAATGGGGGGGGGGGATCGGATCAGAAAACTGGGGCCACAGTCACACAGGTGAATGCTGGGACTAGTAGTTCTACCTCCACCTGATGCTGATCTGTGAGATTAGAACTTTCTCGCCCGAGGGTTTATGGCGTCTGTATCTATATGCGGGGAGTGCGCTGCGGTACACCATGCGTTGCGTCCATACTGCGTGCTGACAGATCCCCGCACACTGCCTTGGTGTGTCGCACGCTTAATATGCGCCAAGATGGTGTGTTTTTTTTCCCCACGAAGTTTGAGGCGCCGTTGAATGTTATGTAAAGTTTGTTACCGCGTGTTACACGTGACAAACCTGCGTGTAATATGTGGTAAAAAAGGACGCCCGTCTCCCAACATTTTCTTACACACTTTACCTTAATTTTCATTTTCTCCTCCCCAATTCCCCCTCCCCCCTCAGTTCCTGACGTAGGCCTCATGTCCACGGGCACGGATTCTGAGTGGGGGACCCCGCAGACATGAGGCAGGCAAAAAATACATGTACTCACCTGTCCGGACGCGGCGCGGGTCTGCACCGCTGCGGTCGGATCTCCTTTCTTCTGTACGGCGGACGCACTCGGCTCGCTGCGCGCAGGTGTTGTGATTTTTATTTATTTTTTTTCTTTTTTAAAATCTCCTGCTTTCCCACAGATTCGCCGCAGTCCGCAGTGTCAGCAGCGGAGACACCGCGGACCGGACGGCTTCCATTCACTTCAATGTGAGCCGTCCCTGTGGGATCCGCAGGTACATGGAGCATGCTGCGTTTTTTTTCCCCACATGCGATCCGCACACCAGGAAAAAAATGGCGTCCAAAGGTATTTAAATACCTGCAGATGCCCAATGATAGTGTGTGGGCATATTGTACTGCGGCTCATCCGTGCTGGTGACCCACGCAGATTCCATAGGTTACTGTGAGAATAACTAGAAAACCTTGGCACCCCTGTACAGAGCGGGTTCAGGTTGGTTCATGGATATGCCGCATATATTACCGGAATGCCGTGACCTGATTGGTTCGTATTTCATAGTGCTGATTGTCTACGCGCCGCCGCGGATACCGAATAGCAAATATTGATGTTAAATGAAAATTACAAATGAAATAATTTATTTTAAAATGAGCCGCTCGTGTCTGAGAGCCCGCAGGATGCAAGGACTTTTTGGGGGATTTTCATCTCCACTTTTCAAAAACTTTGATATTTTGCGGTTTGTTTTTTGCGTGACGCGCTGCAGTTTTTATTTGTACCATTTTTTGGGGTACATAGAATGTAGAACGTTGATCAAATTTTTTTTTTGCATGGTAGGGAATAGAAACATTAATTTTTGGCATTTTTTTTTTTTTTTTTTACAGTGTTAGGCTGCATTCAGATGAACGTATATCAGCTCGGTTTTCACGCCGAGCCGATATACGTTGTCCTCGTGGGGGGGTGGGGGGGGATGGAAGAGCCAGGAGCAGGAACTGTGCTCCCGCCCCCTCTCTACCTCCTCTCCGCCCCTCTGCACTATTTGCAATGGGGAGAGGCGGGACAGGGGCGGGGGTAATTCCTGGACCTTAGCCCCGCCCCTGCCCCGCCCCCTCTCATTGCAAATAGTGCAGAGGGGCGGAGAGGAGGCAGAGAGGGGGCGGGAGCTCAGTTCCTGCTCCTGGCTCTTCCATCCTCCCCCCCCCCCCCCCCCTTGCAGATGCAGATGACGTATATCGGCTCGGCGTGAAAACCGAGCCGATATACGTTCATGTGAACGCACTCTTAGGGTGCATTCAGATGACTGTATATCGGCTGGGTTTTCACGCCGATATATGGAAAACCCAGGCGATATACGGTCGTCTGAATGCACCCTTAAAGGGGTTGTCCCGCGAAAGCAAGTGGGGTTCAGCACTTCTGTATGGCCATATTAATGCACTTTGTAATACACATCGTGCATTAAATATGAGCCATACAGAAGTTATTCACTTACCTGTTCCGTTGCTAGCGTCCTCGTCTCCATGGTGCCGTCTAATTTCAGCGTCTAATCGCCCGATTAGACGCGCTTGCGCAGAAGGGTCTTCTCCCTTCTGAATGGGGGCCGCTCGTGCCGGAGAGCTGCTCCTCGTAGCTCCGCCCCGTCACGTGTGCCGATTCCAGCCAATCAGGAGGCTGGAATCGGCAATGGAACGCACAGAGCCCACGGTGCACCATGGAGAAGACCTGCAGTCCACCGTGGGTGAAGATCCCGGCGGCCATCTTCGCAAGGTAAGTAAGAAGTCACCGGAGCGCGGGGATTCGGGTAAGTACTATCCGGTTTTTTTTTTTAAACCCCTGCATCGGGTTTGTCTCGCGCCGAACGGGGGGGGGGGGGGGGGGGGGGGGGGCTATTGAAAAAAAAAAAAAACCCGTTTCGGCGCGGGACAACCCCTTTAAGTCGGCTATATACAACTGAGCGGAATCCTCCCCTGTGCCCAGTACAGAAAAAGAAGAGAATATACAGGTACGCAGGGTGCCGCATGCGGAATCCAGCTCTGCCGTGTGCAGGCGGCCCTAGGTTTTCATTTTTCTAACATTTTTCCCTCTTTTTTTTCCATTAAATACTGGAAACAAAAAGCAAACTGAAAGGTTTTCTATTTTTTTTAAAATTTTTTAATCAAAGGAATGGAAGCGGGAAGTTTAACTCCGTTTCTCTGCTCAAAAAACAGACCCGAGCCGCGGGCAGCCCTAATGGAGCCCTCAGTGAATTGCTGCAGTTTCGTGATGCAACTCTTTATACTTTCATTTAGTCCCGCAGGCTACTTGAACTTTCAATCATTTGACTGATGGATTTGCGGAATGTGCCAGTGGGGCAGGGGAAGGGGTCTCCTCCCTTCCCCCCCTCCACCCTGCGCTTACTGTTTAGACGTGTGGTTAGATTTGATTGTGGCATCTAAACAGTTAACTACCGCGATCAGAGCCAACTCTGATACAGCTGATAGCCGCTAAATACGGAGCGAACTGCACTCCCGAGCCCGCTGCATACACCAATGCACGACCGCACAATGTAAATTTACTGTCATTCATGAAGGGGTTAAAGACAAACGAGTCTCTCCTCCCTGCAGCGGCTCTTGTGCTTTCTGCTGTCACCAATCAATGGCCTCGGGGTGCAGCTGCGGACAATAAGGCCTCGTGTCCACGGGTAAAATAGGATTTTAAATCTGCAGCGTTTTTCCCGCACGCAGATCCGCGCCCCATAGGGATGCATTGGACGCCCGCAGGTAGTTAAATACCTGCGGATGTCATTTTCTCTTCAGGCGCAGATTGCGTTTGCGGGAAAACACCCACAGCATGCTCCATTTTAGTGCGGGTCTCCCACGGGGACGGCTCCCGCAGGCTTCTATTGGAGCCCATGGAAGCCGCCCGGATCCGCAGAACACCCGTACCTGAATTTCTGCTCTCCGTCGCGGGAGAGCAGGAGTTCAAAAGAAAAATGGAGTGCCTGGCGCATACGTGCGGCACACTGCCGGCGTGCCGAGCACATCCGCCCGGCCGAAGAAAGAAGATCCGGCCGCGACGGTGGGAAGATCTGCAGCATCCGGACAGGTGAGTTTAATCTTATTTTTAGCCTCATGTCCCCCGGGAAGGAGGGACCCGCTGCGGGATTCTGCATGGAGAATCCGCGGCGGGCCTGATTTTCCCTGTGGACATGAGGCCTTAGGCCGCCTGCAGACGGGCGGAAATTCCGTGGCGGGATTTCCCCTGGAAGCTGCCATAGGATTGCGTTAACAAACGCAATCCTAGGCAGACGGCCGCGCGAAATCTCGTGCGGCAAACAAATCGCGGCATGCTCTATTTTTGTGTGGGGCTGGCAGAGCCCCGCACAGAAACGTCACTCCCCGGCCACCGGCTCCATTGCGCATGCGCTGGCGGGCTGGGGGAGCAGGTGAGTGACGCGCTGCTCTCTGCAGCCGCTTGAGTCGGGTCCCGCTGTGAGAATTCTTGCAGCCGGACCCGACCCGGCCGCCGGACCCGACTCGGCCGTCTGCAGGCGGCCTGAGACTGTGCAACAAATTTTCAAAAAAGTATCATAAACAAAAGTAATTGATCTGTTTCTGTAAAATAAATACCTGCTGACTACAGCGGCAAGACCGAATAATAGCAGGACGTCTGATTTTTAGGTTATTTAACCCCTTAGTGACCAAGCTTTTTGTTTCGATTAAAAAAATCGTATCTCCTTTATTTATCCATCGACGTTGCTGTATGATGGATGTTTTTTGCGGGATGAGTTGTATTTTTCGATGGTGCCATTTACTGTACGATATAATGTACTGAAAAACTTTTAAAAAGTTCTAAGCGGAGTAAAATTAAAAAAAACTAACAAAATTCCACCATCTTTTAGTTTGTCTTGCTTCTATGGCGCACAAACTGCAACAAAAATGCCCTCCTGACTTTACCTTATGGGTCAGTACTATTAGTACGATACCCAACTTATGTAGTTTTTTTTTTTGTTTTTTTTTTTATTGCATTTTTTTCTTGGAGACAGAAATAACAAAAATTGCATTTCTGGGGTTCTTCATTTTTTTTTTCGGACGGCGTTCACCGTGCGGGGTAAATACTGCGTTACTTGGATAGCTCAGACTTTTACGGACGCAGCGATACTAAACGTATATTTTTTATGATTTTGATTATTTTATTTAGTCTAACCAATGACCTGTAAAAACCCAGTTCATGAATTACAATTTACTGGTGGAGGATCCGCAGTGTTTGCGCCACGTGGAAACATCTCCTATATGTTACATAGACCTACTCTTAGGCTGGGTTCACACAAGGCCGATTGGCCGCAGAAATTCCGTGCAGAGTTTTGCTGCAGCGAATCCGCCTGCGGCTGCTAATCCCGGGTTTGGCCTGCCATGTGGATGAGATTTGTCAAAAATCTTGTCCACATGTGACGGCCAATCGATTGCGGCAAAGCTGGCATTAGCCGGCACTGCGGCATGGATTCCCTGGCCTCAACGTGTCTAACATAGTATAGCTAAGTGCCACGGGTTTTCAAGCTGCGCTTTCCCGGTGGAAATCTCGCAGTTTTGAAGCTGCGGCAAAACCACGAGAGTTCCATCGGGATTCCGCCCTGTGTGAACCCAGCCTTATAGTGTTCAGTCAGCGCAGTGTGTAACAGGGAGTGCGAAATAGTTGCGCAATCACTTTTGTTCTTTTTATTAGGCCACCTGCAGACGGCCGGGTCAGATCCCCTGCAGGGACCAGCGCAGCGCTCACCTCTCCCGCGGCTCCGGCCAGCCGACGCATGAGCAGAGCTGGGGCGCCTGGAGAGACATTCAGTGCGGGGCTCGCAGAAATAGAACATGCCACGATTTGTTTTCCACATGTGTTTTCACGCGGACAAATCGCGGCCGTCTGCATAGGATTGCGTTTTGACCGCAGCAGGAGGTGAGTGTTTTACCGATGCCGTCCAAAATGTAGTACCGACGGCGCCATCTGCTTCCTGTGTTGCCTGTAGTGATAG
Organism: Eleutherodactylus coqui; assembly: GCA_035609135.1. Lineage (NCBI taxonomy): Eukaryota > Metazoa > Chordata > Amphibia > Anura > Eleutherodactylidae > Eleutherodactylus > Eleutherodactylus coqui. The sequence goes on along the minus strand of CM069405.1, from coordinate 515,643,501 downwards.
CAGTGCCAGGAATCTGCTGATCAGCGGGGATCCCAAGCTGCTGACTCCTGCCAATCATCTATTGATCCCGACATGTGCCACGCGTGTACCGTGCACATTCAGTGTCTGACAGGGACCGAGGGGTGTGGTCAGGGGCGGGGCTTATCACAAGGTATCATTTTTACCTCCATCATTATGACAAATACAGAGCCCTTTCAAAAAAGACAGTGTAAAGACAGGCGTATACACCAAGCCGCCCCCCTCTATATTAGGTTGTGTTAGTGGCTCTCATCGGTGTCCACAAGTGTAACTGGCGCCCTCATTTGGCAGTCTGGCAGGCTGCATGTTGAGGTGCTGCACGTATTTGCCCTCCTGCATCAGTAGGTATTGGGCCGTTTTTAGTGATTGTTTGAAAAAGGCAGGGAGCAAATTCTGAAGCCTTTCTGCATTAAAAAAGCGTCACAATCCGTACCATCAACAGTGTATCCACTGATTTCATACTATGCGGCGCCCCCCATATCTCCGAAGACTTCCTGATCTGAGCACTCCTTGGCTAACTGTTCCCAGCGGCCTGTAGTGGCTTCACCTGACCAGACCGCTAGGAGCCCGAAGTTGGGGAGCGCTGGCGGCGGGAAGTCTTCAGAGGAAGTGAGGGGAAGTGCCGCATAGTATGAAATTAGCTACGGACACCCGGCTGATTTCCAGTCAAAATCTGATGAAATTTCTGCTGCTGACATTCCGCAGCATTTCCATCACGTGTGAACATACCCCAAAGTCAGCTTGAGGTATTCTGCCCCATGCATAGTGGCCTCAGTAGTAATAGTGACCCCTATGTTAGCCCCAGTAGTTAGTGTCCCCCACAGTAGTAATATAGGCCCCAGTAGTATTAGGGACCTCCACAGTGGCCCTCAATAGTATTAGGGACCTTCACAGTGGCCCTCAGTAGTAATAGCGACCCCCACGGTGGCCCTCAGTAGTAATAGCGACCCCCACGGTGGCCCTCAATGGTAATAGCGACCTCCACGGTGGCCCTCAATGGTAATAGCGACTCCCACGGTGGCCCTCAATGGTAATAGCGACCCCCACGGTGGCCCTCAATGGTAATAGCGACCCCCACGGTGGCCCTCAATGGTAATAGCGACCCCCACGGTGGCCCTCAATGGTAATAGCGACCCCCACGGTGGCCCTCAATGGTAATAGCGACCCCCACGGTGGCCCACAATGGTAATAGCGACCCCCACGGTGGCCCTCAATGGTAATAGCGACTCCCACGGTGGCCCTCAATGGTAATAGCGACTCCCACGGTGGCCCTCAATGGTAATAGCGACTCCCACGGTGGCCCTCAATGGTAATAGCGACTCCCACGGTGGCCCTCAATGGTAATAGCGACTCCCACGGTGGCCCTCAATGGTAATAGCGACTCCCACGGTGGCCCTCAATGGTAATAGCGACTCCCACGGTGGCCCTCAATGGTAATAGCGACTCCCACGGTGGCCCTCAATGGTAATAGCCACCCCCACGGTGGCCATCAATGGTAATAGCCACCCCCACGGTGGCCCTCAATGGTAATAGCCACCCCCACGGTGGCCATCAATGGTAATAGCGACCCCCACGGTGGCCCTCAATGGTAATAGCGACCCCCACGGTGGCCCTCAATGGTAATAGCGACCCCCACGGTGGCCCTCAATGGTAATAGCGACCCCCACGGTGGCCCTCAATGGTAATAGCGACCCCCACGGTGGCCCTCAATGGTAATAGCGACCCCCACGGTGGCCCTCAATGGTAATAGCGACCCCCACGGTGGCCCTCAATGGTAATAGCGACCCCCACGGTGGCCCTCAATGGTAATAGCGACCCCCACGGTGGCCCTCAATGGTAATAGCGACCCCCACGGTGGCCCTCAATGGTAATAGCGACCCCCACGGTGGCCCTCAATGGTAATAGCGACCCCCACGGTGGCCCTCAATGGTAATAGCGACCCCCACGGTGGCCCTCAATGGTAATAGCGACCCCCACGGTGGCCCTCAATGGTAATAGCGACTCCCACGGTGGCCCTCAATGGTAATAGCGACTCCCACGGTGGCCCTCAATGGTAATAGCCACCCCCACGGTGGCCCTCAATGGTAATAGCCACCCCCACGGTGGCCCTCAATGGTAATAGCCACCCCCACGGTGGCCCTCAATGGTAATAGCCACCCCCACGGTGGCCCTCAATGGTAATAGCCACCCCCACGGTGGCCCTCAATGGTAATGGCCACTCCCACGGTGGCCCTCAATGGTAATGGCCACTCCCACGGCGGCCCTCAATGGTAATGGCCACTCCCACGGCGGCCCTCAATGGTAATGGCCACTCCCACGGCGGCCCTCAATGGTAATGGCCACTCCCACGGCGGCCCTCAATGGTAATGGCGACTCCCACGGCGGCCCTCAATGGTAATGGCGACTCCCACGGCGGCCCTCAATGGTAATGGCGACTCCCACGGTGGCCCTCAATGGTAATGGCGACTCCCACGGTGGCCCTCAATGGTAATGGCGACTCCCACGGTGGCCCTCAATGGTAATGGCGACTCCCACGGTGGCCCTCAATGGTAATGGCGACTCCCACGGTGGCCCTCAATGGTAATGGCGACTCCCACGGTGGCCCTCAATGGTAATGGCCACCCCCACGGTGGCCCTCAATGGTAATGGCCACCCCCACGGTGGCCCTCAATGGTAATGGCCACCCCCACGGTGGCCCTCAATGGTAATGGCCACCCCCACGGTGGCCCTCAATGGTAATGGCCACCCCCACGGTGGCCCTCAATGGTAATGGCCACCCCCACGGTGGCCCTCAATGGTAATGGCCACCCCCACGGTGGCCCTCAATGGTAATGGCCACCCCCACGGTGCTCCTCAATGGTAATGGCCACCCCCACGGTGCTCCTCAATGGTAATGGCCACCCCCACGGTGCTCCTCAATGGTAATGGCCACCCCCACGGTGCTCCTCAATGGTAATAGAGTCCCCTCTAAAACCAATATTCTTACCTCTTCATTCTCCTTCGCTCCGCGCTGCTGCAGATGCACACAATGATGGCAGTGTATGCGCCTGTTCCTGTGGAAACAAGGATTAGAGGTCAGGAAGGATGATCCCGGGTGCACCTACTGCCGTCAGTATGTGCGTCCCGTAGCAGCGGCTGTGAGTGATTACCAGCTGGAGAGCCACAGCACCCCGCCTGGTAATCGTCTTCATGGTGATCTGGAGTCCCAAAAGCAGGACAAATGTATGTCCTGCTTGGGACCATGGGGAAAGCGGGACACAGAGTTCCAAAGTGGGACTGTCCCGCCTAAATCAGGAGGTCTGGTCACCTTAAGGCCTCATGTTCACGGGGAAAATTAAATCCGCTGCGGATTTGTAACGCAAATTTGGGCTGCGGATGCACTGTAATTGTCTTTTATTTTTCATGCGGGAGATCAATGTAGCCATGTGCCCTATGAGCTCCGCACGCGGGATCCGCACTAAAATGGAGCATGTCCTTTTTTTTTTTCATGCGCCAGAAATTTTTTAATTACCATCCGCGGGTATTTATCTAGCCGCGGGTGGTCAATGCATTCATATGGGGCGCGGATCCGCGTGCGGGAAAAACGCTGCGGATTTTAATTCTTCTTTTCCCCGTGGACATGAGGCCTAAGTGTCTGCGTATGGAGCAGGCTCAAGAGCTAAACTCATTCCATACATGGCTGGTGTCGGCTGTCCTCAACAGGTGACACCCGCCTGTAACAGCCATAATAGGAGATAACGGCGATCGTGGTTGTTAACCAATTAAATGCTGCTTTCGGTTTTGACCGTGGCATTTAAAAGCTTTATTCATTCCTTTGTGTCACCCCCCCCCCCCCCCAACACCATCCCCACCAACACCACCACAACCCCCTGCAATGAGATCACAAGGTGCCGTCCGGGCGGCATCGCAGTCTGAGGTCTTTGGTAGTGCGACTAAATAGAATGTTTGTCAGAATGCAATATATACGATAATATGGTATTACATTGAACTGTATAACCAATCAGACGATCTCAAGGTGAAGTCCCCTAAAGGGCGCAAAGGAAGAAAAAATATAAAGTAAAAGTATTTTAATTACTGTAAAGTTAAAAATATTCCACTTTTCTCAGTCATTAAATCAGAAGATAGACTGGACCTCATTTTAATTTATTAAAATATTACATTATAAATCCCACATGGCGAACACAGTGAGAAAAAAATGGCATACAAAGCCAGAACTGCGCCTTTTTTTTTTGGTCCTCATCTCCAAGAAAGAATTGAATAAATAGCGCTCAAAAAGTCATATGTACCCCGAATGGTATCAATAAAAACCTATTTTTGAGCCTATTTTTCACACAACCTTCGACCATGTGAAAAAAGTCCACTGCATGTCCCATTAAAGTCAATGGGGTTGCGTAATATGCAGTGAATACTCACAATACTTGCATATTCACTGTATTTATGCTTGTAATTAATGGGGCTTATTGGGGGGGGTTTGCGCGCGAACATACGCAAAAAATCTGTCAAAGCGCCTGAAATCCACCATGAATGCGCAGAGTTTCGGCCCGTAAATATGCAAGGTATTCATGGGCCGAATTATGCATACATCCGTGTGAATGAGCTCTTACAGGGTAATTGGCCAGGATTGGGGTGATCCCTGATCTCGGCCGCTGTAGGTGTGCATCAAGCTGAACCCATTCCATACAGTCCTCTTTGATAACCAATGTACATGTATGGAGGATGTAGGAAAGGGAAGGCCCCTTCCCACCCCAATGCATAAATGTACACCCTGTATAGGAAGGCTCTCCCTCGAATGGGCAAACACTTATGTCCTATGGATGAAGTGGGCTCAGAAGTGGAGTTCGTGCAATCCGCAGCGGGAGCTGGCTGTGACTAACAGCAGACCTCCCGCTGTTAACCCTTTACATGCTGTGACTGAGTTAATCGCAGTGTGTAAGAGGTTCATAGAGGTAGGGTGCTCCCTCTGACGTCATCAGCCTTCCAGCATGTAGTCGCGATCAGTTGCTATGACAACAGGACACCAGTCAATTGGTATCTGGGTCTGACATTGCCTGTGCTCACTATGAGTAGCGATATTGTATTGCAATATAGAATTACTGCAGTGTATTATAGTGATCACAGTATCGCAGGTTCAAGTCCCCTGCAGAGACGTAAAAAAAAAAAAACAACAAACTTTTGTGTACTTTCACCTCTTTATATATATATATATAAAAAAAAACACACTTGGTATTGTCGCATCCGTAACGACCTGTACAGCAAAGTGAACAAATATTGTATCCTGCAAAAAAAAAAAAGAGCCAAAATGTTTTTGTTTTTTTTTGTTCACTAAGTCTTCCAACAATACACAATAAAAGGGATCACGTTGCATGTGCCCTGAAATTGATACCAGTAAAAACTACAAAAAACAGGCCCTTGAGATCCATCGAAGGAAAAAGTTATAGGACTTGCAGCAATGCCAAAAAAATATTTAAAGGGGAAAAAAAAGGTATTTGTACCAACCTGCATATAAGATGATCAGGTCTATTCATGCTGCATGATTAACGCTGTTAGAAAAAGAAAAAAAATGGTAGAATTGATGTGTTTTTGCTATAATAAAAAGTTATACATTATATGTACCCAAAAAGGTAACAATAAAAACCACAGCTCGCCACGCAAAAAAAGCCCTTATACGGCTGTGCCGACGGAAAAATTAAAAAAGGTATGGCATTTGAAATGTGGAGATGAAAATCCCCCCCCCCCCCGCCCCCCCAAATCGTTGCATCCTTAAATCCAAAATAGGCATCATCACAAGGGGCTGAAGGTGTTCCCTACCTGAATTAGAGGGTTGCATCATGAATACAACTGTCCATATGCCAAATCATTCCTCAGTCCGTACTAAAATCGCACTTTTTGAACAAATCTATCCTGCAGTCAGAGTTCTGGTTTTTGACTCTCTGCTGACTCTGTTCATGTGTGAAGAAGCAGAATAAGAGAAATGTCTCCGCAATGAATAATTCCTTAAGGGGTTAACACATTAGGGCAGATCTGCCAGTGATCCGATGTTACATTGTGCCATTTCAAATGAATTCACGATCACCAGTTGGAAACTTTTGGTGACGTCACTGGAAGATTCCAGAAGCTTCTATTGACTGCTGTTAATTTTCGTGTTTCTAGCGCCTTTTGAAGAGACGTGATGTTCTGCTTCTGGATTCACCTTCCAGTTTATTTTGGTCTTTCTGACCCTGGTGGCCATAGTAGCGTCCATATTACTGCTGCAACTCCCAACCTCGTATATAACGAATAGCATCCCATGGCTGCGGCTGTTCCGGTCATTAGACCCACCGTTGGGTCACCAATCGCACATGTAATACAGGCGCTAAAATACGCTGCATTACTGCCATCTGAATGAGATCTGCCCATTATATATGATTTACCCAATTTGTACAGCGCTGCAGAATATGTTGGTGCTATATACATAGGAGTGATTATAAACAGAGCATGTGCACAACACCAACGGGTGTCGATGAGATGTCCATCACTTTGGGGACAAGTAGCGCTGTGCAGATATATTTTCCACATGTATGAATCTGTGATGGCTCCACTAGGGGGCAGTAGATACCTTTGTTTCCTGTCATTGTAGCTAATGGAAAGTTTCACAATTTCTGTTTAAGGACCTCTTTAACCACAGAGCAGTCGGAAACCGGAACGCACAGTGCGTGAGTGATGGAAATAGCAGATTCCTAGAAAATTCAATCTAGTTTTTCAGCCTGGAGGACGTGGAGTTCCCTCGTCAGAACAGTCTCCATGGATAATTCATATTTAATCAGGCAAGTATCATCCTCTTTAGATGCAGAAAGCATTCTTCTGTTTCCTCTTCCAATAAAATATTTACCTGCGAGTATTGTTCTCTATAGAATTATTTTCCGTGAGCTCCAGCGTGATCGAATAATACCGTCATCAGATGCGCATGTTTAAATGCTGAAATAACACTAAGCAACCAAAAAATATCACTGAGGTACCAAAATACCGCCACCATATAGTACTCAAAAAATAATGCTATTGAATGCTTGAATACTACCACTGTTGTTGTTAGCTGTTTAGTCGGTCACGACCCTCGGCGACCCTAAAGGCGAGCTCCCTCCATGTTTTCTGGTTTTGCTTCTTTCAGTTGTGTGATATACATACCAGGATCCGCTTCGAGCCATTATGTTCTTTGGCGGCCGGGTCTTCTTTTGCCACTGATCTCGCCAAGCATTATAGATTTTTCTAGCGACTCTGCTCGCATTACATGGCCAAAATACGTGAGCCTGAGGCCAGCCGTCTTGCCCTCCAGTGATATATCGGGTCTTAGGGCGAGCACCCACTGGCGTTTGCGTTTTCTGCGGGGAAAAAACGCAGCGTTTTCTGCGATTTTTCCGCGCGTTTTTCGCGGCGTTTTCGCGGCTTTTCCATTAACCCTTTCTAATCCAATTTGTATCCTGGTTTTCCTAGGGGGCTTACTCTTTTTCTGCCATTATACAACAGCGCTATCTGCTGGCTAAAGCCAGTACTGCATTAGGTGACACGTTGGATAGGCTGCAACAGCAGAGAGGCTGGCAATATACAGTAAGAGAACCCCAACGGATGCCTTCCAACATCAGAGCTGTACAGCCTTAAATCATAATGTCTTCAGAGGTCAGACAGTGGATTGGAAAGGGTTAATTTCCATTGACTTTCATGGGTGCATTAGGAGAAAAATAAGGACACATATGCAACTGACAGTTCCTATGTTAAAAACGCAAACGCAACGCAAAAAAAACGCCAGTGGACAGGAACACATGTTATCTCTATGCCTGTGCAGGAAAAACGCAAAACGCAGGTAAAAAAACGCCAGTGGGTGCTCGCCCTTATACGATTCAGGACTTCTGTTTGTTACTCTCGTCCTCCAGGGTTTGTGCAGCAGCTTCCACCAGCACCACAGCTCCAACACATCAATCCTCCTTCTATCAGCATTTTACACATCCATCCGCATAACGGAGATTGTTGATGTTTCTTCCACCTATTTTCACCCAAATTTCCAACTCGTCTAGGCCCATTTTCCGCATGATTCCTTCTGCATACAGATTAAACAATAAGGGTGAGAGGATGCAGCCCTGTCGGATGCCTTTGCCGATCCCAAACCAATCTGTGCCCCCATAATGTGTTCTCACAGTGGCTTCTTGATTGGTATAAAGTGATTTTATCAGCTTTAATAGATGTGCCGATACACCCAGCTCTTGTAGGGGGCGCCACAGCTTGTCATGGTCAACGCAGTCAAAGGCCTTGATGTAGTTGATGAAGCACATGTAGATATTCTTCTGGTATTCCTGAGTCTTTTTCCATGGTCCATCGCAGGTTTGTAATATGATGGTGGGTGCCGCGTCCTTGTTGGATCCTTCCCACACATCAGGGGGCGCTGCTTCAGCTACTGATCTCAGTCTTTCTTGTATAATTGTGAGAAGGATCTTGCTTGCATGCAGAATGAGGGCGATTGTTCGGTAGTTGGGGCAGTTCTGGGAGTCGTCTTTCTTTGGTAGAGGGATGAAGACAGATCTTTTCCAGTCCCGTTGCCATTGTGTGGATGTCCATATAACCTTGTGTAGTGACAATGCTGAAAATACGCAGCATGTACACTACGTGTGAACACAGCCTAACGAGGAGTAGTACAGTTATCCATATTGTCTGCCACAAAAATATGCCAGGAAGCAGTCAATTCTGTGTCCTTGATATTACCTGCGATGGAAAAGGTGTTACATGGAGTCATGTGCCAAATACTCTCAGAACAGAAAGATCTCCTTTGTAAATTTACACCAGGTATCCCTGCGGGTGAAAAAGTAAAATCGGCACCATGGACAGGATTTAGCCTTTGCACAGAATATTTCTGTAGTAATACTTTCGGCACCATTTTCCGTATATGTAATCAGGGGCCCCAAGACTTAATGCTGCCTTAAGGTTGGGACATCGAAAACCGATATACCGCTAATGCTTTGGCGATGCTTTTCATTGATATTGCTATGTCTGATATATCGGTAACATCGATAGTTTAAGGCGATATAATATCGATTGTTGTAAAGAAGAGACGTGCCTTGCGGTCCGGTGACCAGATTTCCTTTATGTTGTACAGGATGTAGTTTTGCTCGCAGCACTAATGAACTTATAAACAAGTTCTAGAAACTTTTGGAAAGTGTCAGGTGACTCTTTGTCACCAATCAGGTTTGCTCCAGGCAAAACGACTCTCAGAATAGTGGGGTCTTCGGCCCCTCCTCCACATGCGTTTGTTCATCGCGTTAGATGAGGCTCTGAACGCTCGTGTCTAACGCGATGGCGGTGGGCAATGCTTTCTAAATGAAAGATGGAGGGCTGCGCTGAACGCACGAAGTGAAGGTCGTGGCCAGAAAAGGAGAAGCAACATCTCGTGCGTTCAGCGTCTAACGCGTTCGCAGTGCCAATAGAAAAGATAGGAGACCCCTTTAACGCAATTACAATTGCGTTCTGGGCACTGTGTTTGCGTTACCAGGCCCTGCATTGTTTACAAGTTGCCATGGAGACCGTTGGACCCTCAGCGGCAACTTGAAAAAATGCAGGGCCCGCAGCCCCACAAACACACAGAGATCACGCTCACATCCGTCAGCTCCAGCGGCTTCTGGCCTCCTTATAGCCGGCAGGACCTTGTTTCAGTGTGTTTGTTGGCTCATTAGATAACGATTATTGTGGCCAATGATAAAAAAAAAAAAAGCTTCTTCTCATAAACCTAATTCTATGTTTCATCTGTAATTGTTTATTTTCATTTGTACTTCATTATATTTTTCTTTATTAACTTCTAACTATTAATAAATTCTACAATTTAAAGTTTTAAAAGAAAACTATAATTTTTTTGCTGATTGTTGCTTTATTAACCCTCGACCTGCTTTATTTTTATACAGCATTTTAAAAAGTCGATATATCGAAATATCAATAGTTTTCTACCGATATTTTACAATAATCGATAGTTTGTTCAGCGATAGTCGATACTATCGACTATCGTTCTTTTTGTGTCAATGTTCCAACCCTATGCTGCCCGAGGCAGGGTGAAATTACGCCACCCAGGCCTTGAAAGCGCCAATACACAAGATACCCAACACATATTTGAATCATTGAGACTTGTCTGAAGTGAAAGAATACTAGTGCTCCCAGTAGTGGCCTCAATAGTAATATTGACCCCCTTTAATGGCCCTAGTAGTAATAGTGACTCCTGTAATGGCCCCAATGGGAGGAGAGGTCAGGGGTTACAGACGCGACAGTATCTGCCACCACTGGATCAGAGCTGCAGATTGAGGGAAATACTTGTCGGCTTCCTGGGCCTCTTGAAGCCGGCGATTATTTGTCATTGGCCATTATTAATACCGAGTGGGTAGCAACCTGTCACCCCTCTGAGGTCCTGCAGACACATAGTAGGGGTGCCACTGTGTGTTAGGGAAATCTTTGATGCAGAATTTCATTATAAACCAAAGTGCTATGTGACATTCTGCAATCAAATCCGCAACCCAAAACCTCAGCAAATAAGCCACTAAATCTGAAACATATTTTTTTTTTTCATTTGGTAAGCCTATCAGGGCATGATGGGATAGCTGCAGAGCCACGGGTTAGAGAACACGGGTCTAGAGGAGATAGAAACAGTACCGTAATGGGGTTTACATCTACCCCCATTCAGGCCACAGACTCCAAAATGCATGTTAATATGTGGTGTAATATGAGTGGAAATCATTGTACCTCGTTACAATTCCAGATCTGGCCACTTTGCCAATGTGCAGCTTTTTCATGTTTCTGGTGTGTTGCCACTAAAGCGATTAAATGTTCTTGCGTGTCATAAACGCCGGTCAATCTCTGTTGGAAATGCGATAATATACACAGGATAAAGGGCATTTACTTATAAGAGCACCGCAGTGTAGATGTGATGACGGTCCGGTTATTGTCAGGGCTTGTTATAAGTCATTTATCTCGCCGCCAACAATTGTCCGGAAACAATAACCCGATTCAGTTGTAGCGCCACACATTGTCCCTATTGTTCATCTAAGAGCCGGCGCTTCTATCAATGAACTGTCATATAATGGATTCACTTCCCTAATCAGCACATTTCATGGGTCGCTATGCGTTGGCTGCGATCCCTCAGATGGTCTGATTGTTCAGGGGAATGAAGTTTAATCTGTGCTGTAAGCAAAACTAGCTGGAAGCCATTCGGGCTGACATTTTTGTTTGTTGGGTGACCAACCTCCTGATAGTGCTAGATAGAAATATTCTCAGGGGGCAATTATGGCATCAAAAATGGTGCTGGAACTGGTTGTCTGCTTTTATAGCCCATCCATGATGAGGAGTAACGTGTTGTGTGGTCAGGTAGGGCAGGTGGAGCCCCAGCGGTGTATTCCAGCCGTGACTGGGCAGCGCTGGTTGGCCATTACAGATCTCTGGTGATGGTTTATAAGGATCACAACAGCTTCGCCAAAGTGTTAGAACTTGTAGCAAGTAATGATGAGAAGACAAAACCGTGGCAGATGAAAGACCCGAATGAATCACATTTATGGAATGAGGAATTGTGTTAGAAGGAAAAAGCTGATGAGATCACAGAACTGGCTGCAGTTCCTGCTGAGGATTCCCGGCTCTGATCTGCAGACTCGTAAGATAAGGAAGTTTACAAGAAGGGGAGTTTAGCAGGAAGAAGCTTTAAAGAGCCACTGAAGCAAGAACAGAGATAAGTCACCCATATAGATTCTGGTTGTGCTGGGTGGGAGCTCAGCAACACAAGTCCGGGATGTAAGGTTTCTATATGTCCGCAAGGAGAAACATCCCCCTCCCCCCTTTAATTAAGATGCAAAAACCCACCTATAGCTGCCACTTATTGGCCAAAGGGCTCCTATTCCTCCCCATGCAGTTCCTACCACCAATGGCTAATTATAATAGGCATGATTGGTTTGACCGTGCCAGGCCTGAGGCTCCAGGGTGCCCACAGCTGTTCATCACCCCTATTATAATCCATGCTGTTGAACCTCCAACTACAGTAAAAGGAGGGTATTGAACTTCTTACTACAGACACAACCCTCCCTCTCTGGAGCTCTCACAGGTGCAAAGCAGGACATCATCACTCCTCCAGTACAGCAGAGCCAGAGCCTTGGAGAGGAGTGATGATGTCCTGCTGTGCACCTCTGAGATTGCATGCAGAGAGGGAAAGTTGTACAAAAGGAGTTTAGGACTAGAGGAAGGGAAAATACCATTTGGAGCACAGAGGACCCTAGCACTAATTGCGTCCACAGAAGATCCGATTAATTAGAGCACCATGACCCTCTTAGGCTGGGTTCACACAGGGCGGATTTGCTGCAGAAATTCCGTCTGGAATTATGCCGCGGTCGCTAATCCCAGGGTTAGCCTGCCTTGTGAACGAGATTTGTCAAAAAACTCGTCCACACAGGACGGAGAATCCGTCGCAGCAAAGCTGGCGCTGCGGCACATATTCCCCGGCCGCAGCATGTCCATTCTTTTTCTTTTTTCTGTTATGGCCGTGCTCTCCTTGATGGGAGCGCCGGCTGTAAAGGATGAGCACGCGGCCAACCTGCTCCAAAACCCGCGCTTTGCCGGTAGAAATCTCGCTGCGGCCAAGCTGCGAGATTTACGGTAGGATTCCGCCCTAATCTACCACTGCTCGTAATCCTTCTTATATTGTATGGGGAGCACAAAACTTGACACAATTTGTGCACCCATGTCCTCTTCTCTTCTGTCATAACATTGGTGTAAAGGCTCCGGAACCTTTTATAATCCTGCTTTGTATTAAAATTAGGCGGCCAGAGCCAGGCTTGTATGAAGGTAGCCTTCTACACGGGCCGACATTTGTGAAGCCTGCGATCCAATGATGGTTTTAATGCCGCCTGAAAGTCCGTGATAAGAATCTGAACGAATAGGGGAGCGATATTCGTGTATTTACACTGCACAATTATCACCGAAATTCATTCGTTTAAATTAATTTTGAGCAATAACCATCCTGTATAAAATGGCCCATAAGTGGAGATCACTGGCAATAACAAGCCCAGTTGCTTTAACCCCTTAGTTCTGTCAACTTCCTGCAGAAATCCGCTCCACGCATGCCCTGTGAACGGCTGGTCTGTTGGTTACTTAAAGGGGCTGTCCAGTTGTAACTGTAGTAAGAACAAACAAAACAACAACTGCATCCCAGTTTAATTTAAACTTTATTTAAATTTAAAAAAAAGAAAAAAGGTTCAAAATTAACACAAAAAAAAAACAAAAAACAAGTAGACGACAAGTGGGTCATGTTAACAATACTGGAATTTCCTTCCGGTGGCAGATTTAAACAAGATTTTGGCGCTGCAATTTCGTTTTATTGTAGTTGTGTAATAAATTCCAGTATGCGAACACAAAGTACAAGAACGTAATTATAAAGAAGAGGATCTACAAAATTACGAGAAGTCAATGTCTTCAGATCCTACAGATGTAAAACACGTAGATGTAAACTTTGTAACAAGCTATAATCTACAGAGCGCCACCAGCGGGTGATCAGTGTAGCACTTGTATCGTGTGGTCAGTCTGACTTTATAAAGCAGATACTACAAGACACCCTCATGGGGGTCACAATACGTTATCTGCTCACGGAAATTGCAAGCAGCCACTTATGTTGGTCGCTGACCAATTAATAATACAGAGAGGGAAATGGACTAGCATGGAGGGGCAAACAAACAATGATACCCTACTGAAATTATTGAAGCCATCCAGGCTAATGCTCCGGGCTCACAGAATGTGCCACCTGCAATGCCATGTTCACCCTCGAGCATCGTGTCACATAGAAATCAGTCTACACTGGCAAATGCATTTAGTTGTACGAATCCCAAGTTACAGCTTGTATAAAAGTCTATGGCCCTACGGACTGGAAGCTTGCTGAAAGAAATGTCGGGTACAGTATGTAACTCTGTATATACATTACTTATCCTGCACTGATCCTCAGTGACTCCACCAGCAGAACAGGGAGTGCAGCTCTGGAGTATAAGGCCTCCTGCCCATTGACGGAGTGGGATACACAAAAAAAGTCCCTGCTGGCGATCGCAGAAAAACGTGTTTTTCTTCTTTCGGTCTCCATTAATACTATATTACTAGAGACCTCCTGCCGCGGAAAAACGTGGTAAAATAGAACATGCCGTGATTTTTATTCCCACGGTGTAAATCCGCAACAGAATCCCGCATATAAGGACTGAGCCATTAGGTTCAATGGAACCTAATAGCTGCGTTCTTCCACCGCGGGGGAGGCGGCATAAATGTGGCCAAGGGCATTAGCCTGAATACAGGATGGAACTCAGGATCAGTAACACATTTACAAAAGTGACACAAAATGCTCATATAGATTAATTCCATATAGAAATTAAGTAAACACGGTTATCAGAGGTGATGGTCAGTATGTTCATATCATTGTGTAATACACATACAAAAAGACTTGTAGATGAGAAGTACTACAAACCAAAAATAGGAGTCAAGTAACACTATATTAGAGGCCTGACAATACAAAGTTATAAAATACAATCCTCTCTAAAACGGACCCAACACTTATTAACCAATCATCAACTATAAACACCATAAACTGAGTTATGTGCGTAGAAAGGGTCCAGAAAGTCTTAAAACCCTATAACTTTGTTATGTTGTGGCCTTCTTGCCCCCATCCCATCATTCTGCACTCAGAACCTCATTATGACTAAGGGTTTGTTTTTTTTTCCTCTTGAAAATTAAACTGTTCTCAAAAGCATTGGCATACTAGAACCAAACCCAAGCCATGGGGAGGACAGAACTGCCTGTAGAGCCCAGAGAGAGGATTGTGTAGCTTCTCCAGATCTGCGCCTCCACACAAACATTTCTGCTACACTGAAAGTTCCCAAGAGCCCAGCAGCCTCCATAACGCTTACATGGAAGAACCACCAGGACTCTTCCTAGAGCTGCAACCCATCGGACTAAGAGGGAGAAACAAGGAACTTTTTGGCCAGCAAGTGTCTGTCTGGAGAAAACCAGGCGCCGCTCATCACCTGCCCAATACCATCCCCTCAGTGAAGCCACGTGGTGGAGCATCATGTTGAGGGAGGGGAGACCGGTCAGGGTGGCTGAAAATCAGGCGCCGCTCATCACCTGCCCAATACCATCCCTGCAGTAAAGCCTGGTGGTGGATCATGATGGGTGAGGGGAGACCGGTCCGGGTGGGTGGAAAGCTGAACGCAGCAAAGTACAGAGATAATGACAACCTGATCCAGAGCTCAAGGGACCTTAGACTGGGGAGAAGGGTCACTTTCCAAACAAAACAATGCCCCTAAGCCCTCAGCCAAGACATCACAGGAGGGGCTTAGGGACAACTCTGTGAATGTCCTTGAGTGGCCCGGCCAGAGCCCTGAACCCAATGGGACATCTCTGAAGAGACATGATAATGGCGGCTGCAGACGGCCCCCATCCAACCTGACAGGGAAGAAACTCCCAAACTCCATATGAGTAAACCTTGTGGCATCATCAAGACTGGAATCACTGCCAAAGGGGCTTAAACAAAGTGCAGAGTACAGGGACTCAATACTTATGTCACTGCAGAATAGGTTTTCATTTTTTTTTTATTTTTGTTTTTTAAAACAAAAGATTTCTAACACATTGTTATTATGGGGTCTTGAGTGCAGAATGAGGGGTTGGGTGTGGCTGGATTTTTTTTAATATCCTCATGCTGTTGCCTTGCAAAAAAAAAGTATATATATGTATATAAAAAGTAAGGTTCTGAAGATATTCTGGACCCACAGTACAGTTGGCAGTGCGTTCACAGCAGCTTGTCTCTTCAGAAGGCTGTGCGCACTCATTCTATGAGGGGGCATAGAGCCAGGCGAGGATGAGACAACTCCTCAGACTCCATGTAAACTAAAACTAGAATAACCATAACTTAGTTTACGTTGCTTCTAGTTGATGACAGGTTCACTTTAAAGTAGGATGCCACTGTGTTCATGAGGCGACGCTCCCAGTAAACGGAATGACAGAAGAATTAATCACTGCACCAGATATAGTGCCGGGCTGTCACCTTCTATCTGCTGCATTGCATCGTCTTGTCTTAGTCACCAGGAGCGTTCACACATTCAAGTAGTTTCATCCAGGAGTGCAAGGGGTTAATCCTGCTCTCCCGGCCCGGGTTATTGCATACAAGAGTTCAAGGAGTAAATTAAAAAGATGACAGGAGTGCAAATATCTCAGTGTTGAAAGCTAAGAAGCACCAATCAGCTTGAGCCTTTACAAAGTGAAGGTTACTAGAATGGTGCAACTGGGTTGAAAGAAAAAGGCCCATCTGCCCGGCAACAACTGGTCGAGAGGGGCAACGTACCCAACAGCAGTTCAATGTATGACATTGCTAGGGCCTGTTCACTATCCGGATCGCCAAAAACTGAATGCACGTGCGCGCCTGCCATCTCTTTCAGGTTCTGTGCCGCGCCGATTGTGGAGCCACCACGATTAGCATATATTCAATTTTTCTTTGTATTAAAGCGGTTTAATAGGGAGTTTTTCCGGGACTTAAGTTTTAAAAAGTGAATCTGTAAGGTGATGCTGCCAAAATGCCCTTTGAAGTGACTGAACTCTGGGGTCACCGGGATGCGCCATCCTGCCTTTTTCCCGCCTGCAGTGACGGCTCTCTCCTAGACAGGAAGTCAGACTTCATGAGTGTTTATTCTCAAACGCTGCGGTGTTTGAGAATAAAAGTTTCCACCGAAGCAACAGGCGTCCGCCCTGCGTTCATGCCGCCCGCGGTTCAAGCAGCATGAAGCAGTATCCATTACAACCTCTTGTGGCAGAGGACAAGGCCCATTTGTATGAAGGGATTGGATCAGCACTAGGTGGAAAAGTCCAACATATTCCAGGAACGCGGGAGAAAGGTCAGTACAACGTCCATCTTTCAATCCCAAGCACAAGATAATGGAGGGGGGTCGTTTTACACCCCTCTCCGGGCCTATTCTGGGCTCTCCATACCAGACATGTCCCAGCAGCCGTAATCACTGGTAGTTCAAACAAGGGAGTTTAGGAACGAGGTCGGCCAAGGGAGAGGAATAACCCACCCAACAGATCACCGCTTACAGAAGCCAGGAAATGTCAACAACCATGGGTGCAGGAGGAGGGTGCCAACACGGCGTTCACATTACATATGCTTCATGTGTCAGCCAAACAAAGTCCCAACTCCCTGTGATGTACTTGTATTACTAGATGCCAACACTTCTACAGAGGTGACCAATAATTGATGGTTCGTACCTTGCATCAGCATGTAGTAGACTGTTATGCGCAGAGTATGGGGGACCAGAGAAGGCAATCATTGTGAACTAACGCAAAGTAAGGCCACTTTTACATCCGCCCCGGAGCCCCCATCGCAGATCTGGCACAAAGTACCAGAAGAAGTGCTGCATGCACCACTCGTCTGGTAAAATGCCAGGTAGCCGACTGGAGACCAAATGGACGCCATTATAGCCAATGGGGTCTGTGCAGTTGCATCATAAGATAGACCCTGTTCAGCAAAAGATTTCTCTCCATACTGGAGCAGGAAACAAGAACCCCGACACAGATATGAGAGCAGCCAACGATGGAATAGAAACACAAAAAGGAGGGGAAAAAACCACAGAAGATTTATGAAACGTGCCTGTTCAGTTGTAACTAAGAGCCCCGAATCCCCTTCATGAGCTTACACTGAACGGCTCTTTATTAGAGCTCCCGGCCCTCTCATGACTGGCGCTGTCGCATGTAACAGTGGGTGTAGAGTATACAGAAAATGGAGTGAGCGATTAAAAATATCGAGGGGAACTGTGGACAGAAACAGCTCATCAAGGAAAAGGGTCAGAAGAGGATGTCCGGAATCGTTCGGACCAACAGGCGCTGCCCAGACAACACAAATGCTGCAACTAACACTTCTGAACAGTTGGAACACCAGATGACCAGTTGCAGCGCCATTGTGTCTTAGAGAAACTGAAGGGTGAGCAGTGATGGTGGGAGGTCAAAATGTGGCACAGGCAACATGAATCACTGACCCCTGCCTGACAGCTGGTCAGAACAGCCATCTAATCTGCACCAACTACAAGAAGGTTCCTGTCTGCAGGGGCCGATATTCATGCAGAACGGTTTCATCACGAAGTGGACTTTACACCATGAATTGCTGTGGTTCTGAAGACCAAAGGAGTCCAACGCTACTAGATTAAAAGGGGGTCTATTAAAGTGGCCATTCAGTATAAAGCGTATGTGAGAGCTCCCTCTAGTGGTGGCTACATAAAGATTAAAATGTTATTTAACTTGTCCATGCTGGGGATTTGGACCTTTGTTTCTGGTGGAAACACCACTATAAAATGAATGAGATTATTATAAGAAATTTGCACAATTCATCTCAAAATGTGATGGTCTAAAACAAAAAAAAAAACAAACAAAAAAAAACACAACACGTTTCTACTCCTGCTTCCTTCGAACCACTTCTGGGGTTTCAAAGAGACAATGCTCACCAAGTTATGCAAGAACGAAACACAACATTTGCTTAAATTACAATTCTAGCTGTTAAAAAAAAATAAATACGTGATAAGAAAAGGTCATCAAGGATGTGAAATACTGGTCCGCTATACGCCAGCTAACACTGCAAAGTCCCAGAACCTTCAATGATCTTAAAGGGAACCTGTCACCTACTTATAGCCCTATGAGCTAAAAAGTAGGTGACCCACCAAGTCCGGGGGATGCAAGGGTTATACTTACCTCCCCCATCAGCACTGGAAGCCGCTGCTCAATGCTTGGAGTGGAGCTGCCAAGTAGTGCACCTGCTAAAATTTTATAATGGATGAACCACTTGGCAGCGTCGCTCAATGCACTTAACAGCGGCATTCAACGCCGACACTTAGGGGTGGGTGGGCGGGGCTATGGAACA
Source organism: Eleutherodactylus coqui (assembly GCA_035609135.1). Taxonomy (NCBI): domain Eukaryota; kingdom Metazoa; phylum Chordata; class Amphibia; order Anura; family Eleutherodactylidae; genus Eleutherodactylus; species Eleutherodactylus coqui. Next base: position 515,624,570 of record CM069405.1, on the reverse strand, counting down.
CGTACATCCCCGGACTTGGTGGTTCACCTACTTTCAGTCCATAAGCTTAGCTCATAGGGCTAAAATTAGGTAACGGTGCCTCAAATATCCTACATTGCATTTTCTATACTGATACAAGCAAGTAAAATTCTAGGCCTTTTTGCCAACCTGTAAGTTCTAAAACACTCTGGAGTGGGCAAGTTGCCAGATCCTTAACACTGTAGCTCCACCCCCATTTACTAACTCTTCAGTGCAAACATGGGTTAAAGAAGTTATAACATGCCCTCCAGTGATAAGGCGGCCCCTGGTCTGTCAGGTGACGGTCGTTACTCCGCAGGTCTTGTTTTCTTCTACATTAGCATTAAAAATATTAATTTAGGTTATAAAAAAGGCAAAGTAGCAGCAACACAAGTTTGTAGCGTTTAAAGATGGAGGACAGACACCACTGGGCGTTGTGTCCTCTCCAGTTTCCGAGACTTCGACTTTCACGTGCCCAGAATCTAAGAGTTCCTTGTTAACAGGCCAATGACGAGTCTCTTATTAAAAAAATAAATAGTCTATATTACTAAATGGACCATGAGAAACTGTAGCGCGGCCTTAAGACGCCTTCCATTGCGCTCGTCTTGCAGAAATCCCGGGATGGCGTTTCCTATTACAAGGTATTTAATGGCATTGTCCTTGGAGAAACAATAGGTGTAAAATGCCGTGCAATGGAGGCGCTGCGTAGACGGCTCTCCGCCATATTCCACATCTTGCTGCCTTGTCGGGACCAGCAGGAGGACCCTCCCAGCACAGCTTGGATTGTTGCAGGTGATTGGCTGGGCTGGCGGATAGGCGGAGTCAGATAACATCCTGGAAGTTAAAAGAAATATTGGTTAGGGACATAAAACTGGAAAGAATCATTGGACAATCACAAGTTCTGCAACCTCCTACAGAGCGCTCCGGGGCACCCGTGTGAGCAGCTGCAGGGAACAGTAGAGAACGGAAGTCCTGTCAATCAGCAGGATTCTAAGCAACGAGATCCCCCAGTTATCCCTCATTCTCCGGGTAGGGAAAAAAAAAAAAAACAAAAAAAAAACCTGTAAATGTTGCTACAACCCCCTCCAAGTACCCCATGTACAATCTAAAATAAAAGGCTTCAGGAAATTTCTGGATTTACAGAAAAATACAAAAAACACTTATGTGATACAAAAATGCACCATTCCAAAAAAATAGGAAACAAAGAACTGGAATTTTTTTTTATGCTATTCCATACTCTAATGACATAGCGTTACTACATACGCGCTCATCTCCAAAGCTAATAATCAAGGTCGCTAATGATGGGGACCACAGCTGTAGAATCAGTGAATGGAAAGTCAGTTACCATTTTTAACATTACTACTTCTGAAAGCTAAAACACCTTCAAAAGGCAGAAGTACGTCCAATCGCCGCAAGGATCTAATGGCCAATCGCCGCAAGGATCTAATGGCCAATCGCCGCAAGGATCTAATGGCCAATCGCCGCAAGGATCTAATGGCCAATCGCCGCAAGGATCTAATGGCCAATCGCCGCAAAGATCTAATGGCCAATCGCCGCAAAGATCTAATGGCCAATCGCCGCAAAGATCTAATGGCCAATCGCCGCAAAGATCTAATGGCCAATCGCCGCAAGGATCTAATGGCCATCTGTCTTCACATGTAAAAAGGAATTCTGTCATTCGAATTATCCTGATAGATTCCGAGACAGTGATGCCCGCTGCCCCATGTGAGGGCCTCATTCAGAGACCTTGATGCCCGCTGCCCCATGCGAGTGCCTCATTCAGAGACAGTGATGCCCGCTGCCCCATGTGAGGGCCTAATTTAGAGACAGTGATGCCCGCTGCCCCATGTGAGGGCCTAATTCAGAGACAGTGATGCCCGCTGCCCCATGCGAGTGCCTCATTCTGAGACAGTGATGTGTTTCAGAATAAGTTAACTTTGACTCTGAGCTGAACTCCAAGTCACAGAGGTGGGCTGCATCGGCTGTATAAAGACTGACAGCCCTCTCCCTATTCACAAGCAGTGAGGAGCTGTCAGTCTTCATACAACAGGAAGAGAAGATGGGGACAACCTGCCCCCTCTTCAGAGCACAGTTATTCTGAAATGCTACAAAGTTTCAGTATAAAGCACTTAGAATGGCAACAGGCTTCTGTCTCGGTTCAAGCAGCATCAAGCGGATGACAATCCCTTTAAATATGGCTGCCGCGTACGGTGAAAGGTTTAGTCCAACTTTTCCTACTAAACTACTATGGTGATCACAAGGGAGTCCAGACATGAGTTTCTATCCCTAGGGGGAAGGAGGCCTTTAGCTGGATGGAGAGCAGCAGGTAATTAAGCAGCTGCTAGTGTCTTCCCGTCTGCAGAGGAACCGGTTTTAGACAGCTCAGCCGTTTTCATTTGCCCGAAGCATTTTTCCAAGCAGGTGACAGAACAGAGTCGTCATCGATTTACCCTTCATGACACACAATGCTATTCATTCAAGTGACAGGATTCATCAGGTGGCTCATTAAACATGCCCCACATTTGGCGCTTACTCACATACGGAGCTCTTTATTCACAGCGCACAATTATAAGCCCAGATAGGTGAACCAACAGGGACAGCCACAGACTAAATGGCGTTCTAAAATGACGGAGAACCCTTAAAAAGGCGTTGTCCCACCAAAAGTAGTTATCCTCTAACCGCAGGATAAGGAATCACTAGTTAATTGGTTGTGGTCAACTGATGACAAAAAGCAGGGTCCTGATTGAATGGAGTAGTGGTAGTCCAAGTGAAATGAATGGAGAGATATGTACATGCAAGACCATCACTTCATTCATTCAAGGACCTTTAGGACTCTGATCAGTGGGGACCTGAATGCTGGCACTAGTCATCTCATATCCTGGGGAGGTCTTTAGGTGAGACAACTCCTTTAACAAGGCATTTTCCACAACCAAGACATTGATGACCTGTCCTCAGGACAGGTCATTAATATCAGGTTAGTGGGGGCTCTGCCTCTCAGGACCCCTGCCACACAGCTGTACATTTGCCTGATATAGAAGCTCAATCCCATCCGTTGGATTTGAGCAAAGCTGCTCTCAGGCCGTGCGATGAATGTACATGAAGTCACAGACCTGAGAAGAAGCCAAGGCCCTCACCCAAGTTCCACAGCCTCTTCAGTCAGTTGATCAGTAAAGGGTCCCTAGCTGTGGATCCCTACCGATCTGATATTGATGACCCATCTAGAAGAGATCTTCATCCAACAAAACCCCTTCAGAGGGCTACAGTCAGGTCACCCATTAAGAAGTTGCTTTATGTAAACTAAAAGGTTAAGTTAATCCCAAAAGCTCAGTACTGGAAGATGAAGCTTTTAATTAGCCCAATGCATCTGGGAATGGAGATGGTCATCCCCTGGGATGTCATTAATGAGGGCTGGAGAGCGCTTGGGGACAACACAAACGACACACACAGGAAGAGGCCGACGGCTCAACAACTAGAGAAGGAAGAGAACATCTAGGATCGTCGTGACAACTTGCCGTACATTTTTATATCGGTTGCACTTATAAGCCCTCCTAGATACCTACCTCCAACTTGCTGGTATCTTCTAGACTACGATTCTTGGCCCTCACCGTGTTAGACAGCAGCACTCTCTGCTCACAGATGTCGTTCTGAGGACGACTCTGAGTGAGGTTGACACTAGAGTCAGAGAGGGCTTTCAGTTCTGGGGGATTTGGCTTCTGTTCTGGTATACGAGCAACCCGGAACCTGGAGGGTCAAAAAGGACAACGATTAGGGGTTATTAGATAACTGGGCGTTAAACACATCTGTGCAGAATCTGACCCGTGATGCAAATCTTCGCATTGAAAGGTGTGAAAAGCAACATGCTGTGAAAGTAGAGGGATGAAATCCGCATGTGTGGCAGATATTTCTGCCCTGTGTGCAGCGGCACCCAAAAAGATACTGTAGCGCAGTCATCCTGTACACAATTGTAAGACCATTACCTGCCCACCGAAAGGATGGTGATCTCTCCCAGAGCAGTCTTAGCGGAGGGTCTGCAGCTTTTACCATTGTTGGCGGGCGCTACCAATGACTGTGGAGGGGATATGACCTCGGGCCACTTCTTCTGGCTGCAGCGAGTGCAGCAGTTGTTGGAGCGGGACGCCAGGCCCTGGACTGTGTGCAGGTGATGCTGGTGTTTGCACAGGTTTGGCATCTCAGGCAAGAGGTGAAGCTTGCTGAAAAGGAAAGGAAAGTGGAGGCATTAACAATCAGATATCCAAGTGGAGCTTTACACTTCCCAACCTAACAAATATTGCATATGCATAAAGCTGGATGACAAACAAGGCCACCATGATAGGCCTAGCTGTACAACGTGGTGTGTGTGTGTGTCTCTCATGTAATAGACTCATTTCTCAGCAAGCTGCCACCGGGGATGGAAAAAAAATGGATTTCTTGCAATGTAATTTTTAGTACAGGACCTTTCTTGCTCACAGTTTCTATTTCCAGTTAATCTACAATTCAGTGTGGCATCAATAGACAGCCATTTATTAAGAGCGTCAGACAATGTAGAGCTCTCCATTCACCTGAGAACTTACCGTAGCATGTTAGACCGAAAAAAGGACCCCATTGCCCCACCCACTCAATGTTAGTCTTGGAAAAGAAAAGACCAAAAACTCTAATGAGGCAGAAGCCAAAATTTTCCTCATTTTAGGGGTTGGGGAAGAAGGGGGCGGGGGAGAGAGAAGAAATCCTTTTAGACTTCATATCTGGCAATCGGAATAATTCCTGGATCACCAACTCTTGTGCAATATTGTAATACTCAAGAAAGGAGTCAAGGACTCTTGTACTATTTTAGTGAGCTCGCCATCACCACATCCTCAGGCAGAGTTCCACAGTCTCACTGCTCTTACAGTAAAGAACCCCTTCTGCGTTTGTGTAGAGACTTTCTGTTCTCTAGACATAGAGAGCGTCCCCGTGTTACAGTCCTGGGTATAATAGATGATGGGAGAGATCTCTGTACTGACATGTGAGATACACACACACGTAGAGTGGCTCAAAAAATCATATATAGGCTTTTCTTAAAAGGGGATATCTGGTTTACATTACCACGCTGAGATGTTCCTCATGCAGGGCCCTCATTATTTAGGCGGAGCAGCTGCAAAAAGGAGCATATTGCACTCTGGAGGACACAAGACCGTGCACTGCATCAGCGAGCCATTGATTTAATGACCTGTGTAATACTTATGTACTTCATTCATCTTGTGGTGACACTGCAGAGAAAATGAAGCCTTGCTGCCAAAACCCTGCACAGACTATGATGAGCTGAAAAGGGGTTTGGTGAACACTTGCTACCAAGATCCCCTGCGTTTAACTTAGGTCCTTTTAAACGAACCGACAACATGGCACACGTTTGCCCAACTTACAGTCTGTGTTAAGCTGCAACCGATAAACAAGCACAAGTGATGTTATATCGCATCTCATGGCTTCTACTCACAAGCTGTATGTAACAAAAACACATAACAAAACTCACTTTTGAGGAGACTTGTTCCCCACTGGGGCCGTCTGTTTGGTTTGATATTCCTTCAGGAGTTCTTCCAGAGCGACAGCATTTTCTGAGGGGGTAAAAAAATAAATAAAAATTGGTTAAAATAAAATTGCAGCATTTTAATAAGAGCGGTTTCTTAGCCGTGTCCAGGATCCAAAAAACATGGATGCCTTCTTCCAAAAAGTCATAAAACCACCCGAGGGTTGTGCAGCCTGTACTGCGCTGCGGACTATGTATGCACTATATAAAAAGGGAGCAAAATACATACTGTGGCTAAAATCCTCCTAAAAAGAGAAATGCTGTCATTTGCTTTTGGAGAATTTTTATGGCAATCAATGTGCAAAATAAATTCTGTGATGCGATTATTCTCGGGGTCGGAACGGTGCTGGCGATACCGAGGTTATATAGTTTATGGTTTGCTCTTTTTTTTAAAATTTTTTTTAAAGGATTTGCTTTGTGTCGCCACATTCCAAGAGGAGGAACGCTGTTATTTTACTATCGCCGGAGCTCTATGGGGGACTTGTTTTTTGCAGGATGATCTCGTCTTCATTAATTCATGTATCGCAAACATATCATTTTGATTGCTTTCTATTCATTTTTTTCTAGATGACAAGACTAAAATCTCTAATTCTGGCATGACTTATTTTTAACAGCATTCACCAAAAAGCGATTACATTAATTGTGCAGGCCGATACGATTACACCAATTCCAAATTTAGGTTTGTTTTTTTTTGCAACTTCTTCAAAGACCTCCAACTTCTTTCCCTTTCTCAACGGTGCTGGGTGAGGTTGTGTTTTTTTTGTGGGAGGAGTTGTACTTTTTAGTGTTACCATTTGTTGATCCATGCAATTCTTTTCTTCTTTTTAAATCACTCTCCATTCTCATTTTTGTAAGGCAAGATGGCTATTTGGGGACAAGTCTTTTGTAATTCCCCCCCCATATACTGTACAGTTTAACTTTTTTCTCTGGGTCATTATGAATCCAGCGACACCACATGTAATTTTATTATTTTAAAGGGGAAAGGTAGGGTTTTGGCACATTTTATTTATACTGTAACCTTATTTTTGTCCCACTGGGGGACTTTATTATCAGCATCTTTTATCATTCTTTTAATACATTACTACACTTCAGACTAGTATAGTAGTGCATTAGAGTCTGTGAGGTCAGCCAGAGGCTGGAAAATCTAGAGACTATATCCAGTAGCTGGCAGACTTGGGGGCTCTATCCAAGCCTCAGGGTGCTATCGCGGAATCCGATGGGTGGCAGAGGGATCCTGCTCCCTCTGTCTGCCTTTACATGTTGCGGTTGCACTGACCGCAGCATGTAAAAGGGTTAAATAGCAGGAACTGAAATTTTCCGACAGCCAGACACCCGCTCCCGACAGGAGACCCGCCACAGCTTTTGACGACGCTGCAGAATAAAGCCCCTTAATGGCCGCCGTCAAAAGGCTTAAGCCGCTTTCTGCGCCATCCTCTAGTTTAGAGAGCATCTAAAACCCAATACATTTAGCGCTTTCCTCCACAAGCTACAAACCTTTCTTCTCCGTGATCAGTCGCACGAGGACCCCAATGGTGTCTTCATTCCCATTCTCTTCTAACATGATGTTACCTGCGAGTAAAGATATAGGACATGAATTCTGTAGCTTTAGTATATAGAGCGCCAACCCTGTCACACAAACGCTTCTGATGTGGAGCAGACGGAAGAGTCTAGGGGGGATTTATTAATTGTTGTGAGTAATGATAGGAAGATGTTTAGTCTCCATAGCAACAACTAATGAGACCCCGCAGGTCAGGCAAAACATTAGTACAAATGGCGTATAGACTAATTGGATGAAACTGTTACAATGGTCCTTCTGGGATCTCATCAATATGGACAGCAGGATCCTGCAGCACCATGAGAGGCTTAAGAGGGACAGAAGACCAGCAGATTGTCCTCGCTCCATTGGTTGTGCAGTAGAAAATGTCAAAGCACATTTTCATCCCACAGGCCCTAATGAAGAACTATTACAGGTCTGTAAAACAAATTTGCCCATAAGGAAGGTATAACCTCCTGCAGGCAATACTGTATGCCAGAGCCCTTACGCCCCATGATCAAAAGCCCCCATACATACAAGTCCACAGGTCTCTCTGTGCAGTCCATTAGGTTTTTTTAAGCAGTTTTGCTATACACTGAATGACCTCTCTATTAGAGCCCGGCCCGCACGATTGGCGCTACCCTGTATGGAAATTATCACCGTGACCTTAGAGTGCAGCATAAAAAGCTTTCTGCGGATCAGTTTCAGATAGGGAAAATCCAGCGATCTGAGTGATTTTCAATGAGTCCTGGTCATCAGTACTAGACTAGCCTGGGCCAGGATTTCACTGCCAACCCTGTGGCGTTTTTTTTGTTGTGTAACGGTGTGGAGAGTATACAGAGAATGGCGCAATCGAGGAAAACATCCAGGGAAAGGGAATCCTGTGGCTGGAAACAGCTCATCACTGACAGGGGTCGGAGGAGGATGTCAGGAATCGTTCTGACCAACAGGCTGCACAGTCTGCTGAATACAACTCTGGAGGTCCAACTAACGTGTCTGAACGCACAACTCGCCGTTCCTCCGCACGGATGGGCTATAACAGCAGGCGGCCAGTTCCAGCGCCATTGTGTCTAAGAGAAACAGATGAGACTCCAGCGGGCAAAAGAGCGCAAAACTTGTATCACTGAGCAGCGAAAAAAAAAAAAAAAGAAAACAAAAACACCATCTCCTGGTCAGATGGATCCAGATTTCTGTTGCTGATGGGAGGTCAGAATTTGGAGCAAGCAGCATGAATCGCTGACCCCTTCCTGTCAGCTGGTCAGAACATGTCAGACCGCCATCTAATCTGCAGCAACTACAAGCAGCTTCCTGTCCGCAGGGGCAGAGATTCCTGCAGAACCATTTCATCACCTTGTGGAATCTATGACAGGAGGAATTGCTGCGGATCGGAAGACCAAAGGAATCCAACGCTGCTAGATGGGGCTGATAAAAGGGTCAGAGGAGGATGTCAGGGATCGTTCTGACCGACAGGCGCTGCAGTCAGCAGAATACAACGCTGGAGCTCCAACTAACGCATACGAACACACAACTCGCCGTTCCTCCGCACGGATGGACTATAACAGCAGGCCACCAGTTCCAGCGCCATTGTGTCAAGAAAGACAGAAAGATTCGGAGAGGGGAATGAATTGTAGAAGTTCTGAAGGCCAAAAGGAGTCCAATACATTACTAGATTGTCTAATAAAGTGGCCATGCAGATGGGAAACAAATAGTAGACACCAACTAGATTTCCCAGGAATAGACATAGAATTGTTTTTCTCCCCCCTTAAGTAGGAAGAAACCGCTCTCGCTTTCCCCGTTAATTATTCAGAAACTTCCTTTAATCCAGCAAGGACAGAGTAAGTGCCAGTCTTCGGCTCCCGAGTTTGAGATGGTAGATTCCTCTGCTGTTCTGTACCATCAGACTCCATATTAAGAGGCATTTCCCCATTGCATGTAAATCCCAAAGGGTCTCAAATATCCTGTCAACTGTTTTACCCCTCATATCCAAAGTTGTAAGTCGGCAACAATGAACTTGGAGCAGCGTTAGACGAGAGGTTCTGTACCGAGGAAGATTCACATCGGTTCTCAGCTCCTCTGAGCCACAGCCCCATCAAGGGAATGCCTGTTTGTAGTGTGCCGCATGCTACAATTCCCACCTTGACGTCATATGTATACCCAGCGAGGTACAGAGATAATGTTTTAGAACATTCACACGATTTGACTTTTAAGTTGAAAGGAGGGGACATCTGAATAGTTGTGGGCTCAGTGGTACTCACCATCTTTCTCTGGAGGGGCCTCTTCGTCCACCTTCTGAGAGGTGCAGCGATAACCCTTCTTTTTTAGGATGTTGCACAATAGTATGCCAGCCAGCCCCATCATGCAGAAGACGGGTACTATAGCCAGCACTGCATACTGCGTCCCGGAGTCCTCTTGCACCCCCTTGCGGGTACTGTTGTGGGAGGACTTTTGCTCTAGGTTATTGGGGGCCTCTAGTGTTCTTGGAGGACGGTTTCTTAGAGTTCTCTGACCTGGAGGAAGAAAGGGAAGAAGTTAAACCACAAGTAGTTTAAATAGAGAAGTTCTGTAATGCAATTTTGGATTTAGTCTCTAGGGGGATCTCTGCACCAAAAGGTACTGGAGGAAGCAGATGGCTCATATAGATGGAATTCAATACCCTGAACTACTGCGTTTCTATCTAACCAAATAGGACAAAAGATTTAAGGATAGTCATTACATGGAGTGACATAAAGGGATATACAGACACTCGCGTGGGGCCAAGCTACCTCCAGTGGAAAATATATAACGTCAGGGCTCCTAGATCTGGTTTGGAATTCTTTGGTACCCTACATAGGAGTGGGGAAAAAAATAAAAAATAATCACAGGACTACAGAGGGAGTCTGTGGCCAAAGCTGCAACGTAGGGCCGAACCTAAGGCTCATGTTTCTGTACAGCAGACCTTTCCTTCCAATAACTGGAATTCAGTGTTAAAGCTACAGTAGAGCTGCAGTCCGGTCATGGCCACTATCCCTACAAGCTTACATTGACATCTGACAGTCCTCCACTGCAGAAGCTAAACTGTCCTTATACAAAGGCGGATGATCTCCCTGTTTATATGCGGAGATGTGCAGCCAAGCAGCTGATTGTTGGTCCCTTTTGCACAGCCCAGTCATTGTGCGAACGAGCTTTTGGAGGAACACTCAGGCCTGGTAATCAGCCTGTGCAAAAAGGACCATAAGTGCTTGAAATCGTGCAGATGCTGCTGTGAGCACAGGGCTATTAGCTAGCGAGCTCCCTATGCAGACAGCTTTTAATTACTTGCATTGGTATGAGATTAACATTATTTTAGCTATTCCTATCTGCTGGAGGAGGTGGATGTAATGTCCCATTTACACGGGCTGACAGGCGAGTAAATGACTGCACAAGCACCGACACAACGGTTGAGGTAGTTAGCGCTCATGCAGAGGGTTTAGACAAGTAGAGTTCACAGCTGGATCGCGGGCTTCTTATCAGAATGTGAAGTGTTGAGCGGGAAGCATTAATACTCAACGAGAAACCCGAGATCAAGCGAGGTTTTTTTATGCTAACTGAAAGTCAGCGATAACGGGAAATGAACAATTTTTTTTTTTTGCATTGACATGGGATGATTATCGCTCTATTTCATTTGAACGAGATAATAGTCCCATGTAAATGGCCCTTAAGTGGGCTGTAGTGATTTAAAGGGGTTTTCCAGTTGTAAACAATTGATGGCCTATCCTGGGTCTCTTAGGAGTTAAATCGGACTGCAATAGGAGGACTGCAATCGGACAAGGACCTGGATCAAGGAGTACTCTATACCACCACCCCACAAACAAGTTGCTCTTTGATTAGTCACATGAAGGGAGGATTTTTCGAGATAGATACAGCCTTATAGTGCATATGAACGTTCCAGTGCTCGTCACCACAAAGCCAGGAGAACCCACCTTCACATCCTCTAGTGCCTGCGGGTGCCAGCCAGCACGCCATGCAAGTGCTCACACTACTAGCGGCCAGAGGAAAAAACCTAACGTGAGAAATACAAGACACTTAGTGCCCGGCGCCATGCCCAGTACATTACATTAAAGCAAAAAAATTTAAAAAAGTGGCACGTACCCTGGCATGCAGTCGCCACACACTGCGTCGGCACTGGCGGTCCCTGCGGTCACCTGGACCCTTCTCTTCTTATCGCAGTCCACGTGCATAGAGCATGGCGATGTACCGATAGAACTGGAAAAAGACCCAGCGGGACATACCCGGCAGCCAACGAACGCACTCGTCCCGAAGCCGCATACCTGGCAGAGAAGGAGAGACCAAGTCAGCATAACAGAGGAAACCTCAAAGATGTACTCTTTTGCAGAAGTTCCCGTCTTGATGGCGGTTTCTCAGACTCCCATTTTGTTGCTTTACTTTGGTGTTCATGTTATAACCACATTTTTTGACAGTAGGTGTTGTAATGGGTCTTTTCCCACATATGGGGTTAAACTGTAATATGCACTAATGACACTAATAGTTTTGAAATATTACTGTATACCGGGTGGGTATTGAGTGGTCTTACCCCATCTGGCTCCTGCCCCCGAGGGCATTTCCTACAAGACACACAGTTCCCATCATCATTGAGGTACTCCGCCATTCCGCACTCCTGACAGATTCCTTCCCAGACTTGGATCTAGAGAGGGGGGAGGAAAAATACTTATGAAATCTGAGATACCCTGACAACATAAATGTAGAGGTATTGTACGATGCCAAGAGCTGTACCATTAAGTGCCCGTTCACGTGGGCATATTTCCTGTCCATGTGTTGTCTGTATTTTATGTAGGACAGATATTGTCGGTTATAAAACTTTTTTTTTTTTTAAACGAAAAAAGAGGGTTTGGTACGGTGTTAGCCAGTAGAGCGAAGTGTGATTGATGGTTTCTCTCACTGAGAACAAAGTAATACTGCAGATATGATACTTATGGTCAACAAAAATACATGATGTTACAGCAAGCTTTCGGGTTCTTATTAACCCTTCATCAGGCTTAAATTATATATAATTATTACACATACACCCCCAGAGAGGACACCCCTCTAAATAAATGTTCACACACAAAAATGAGACGGTCACTGAAGACTTAAAATAACACTAAACAAACTGAGCAAAGCGATAAATGCTTAATCCGTCCTCTGAGCTAAGGAATGTGACAGTTTTAGGATGTCTGTTAGCAGACTACCTCTGCAGCACCACCTACTGGATGGCAACATTCTTACAAAGCAACTTCTGAATTTTTATGACGTTAAAAAACAAACACAGAAGGAGGATACCCGTCTTGACCTCCTTCAGATTCTCCACTTATGCAAGAATCCCGGGCCAAGATTCATTTCATTCTTGAGAGTATCAAACATGGCCATAAACTTATACTCCCAAATTCTTCTGCAACTTGAAGCTGCCCTTCAGTATGATTACTCATCTGCTCTATGCTATGTCCATGACCACAAAAAGGTTTTGCCACAGGCAATTCTGTCTTTTCCTTTCTAATTGAGTGGCAATGAGATCCTGGCTCTGTTTTTGTGCTGTTCCCCCGATATAAAGCCTCCTCAATAGGGCATTCACTGCACCGGATTAGGTACACAACATTGGTCGTGGAACATGTGAATGTCCCTGGGATCTTATAGTCCTGCTGTGTGATGGGGATCCGTATCCTCTCCGCAGTCCATACATGTGAGCAGGTCTTATACAGCTACTTACATTACAGGGATAAGTTCCTTTTTGTGTTTCGGAGGGCAATGCACTCCTGGTTATACAGTTACTCAGACTTGGAGGTTGCCTGTATCACAGAAAGGGGAGGGTCCGGGAATATGGTGGTCAGACGGTCATCCTTGTGCAGGGTATGATGGAGTTTATGATGAACCTCCAGCTGTGAATTGTAAGTCACTACTAGAGGCACACAACCGTTTTCTTCCTTCTCTGTGTATCAGAGTAGTTGATTTCTGGGTATCCAGGTGGCTCTGGTGATTTGGTCATCAGCAGAGATGTGATGCAACCCCGATTTAAAAAGGTCTTTTTGAGATTGTGTAAATGTTTCTCTCCACCTGTTAGGTTGGAGCAGATCGTGTTATATCTGATGGCCTGGCTGTACACAATGGACTTTTTTGATGTGCTTAGGATGGTAACTGAGGTATGTGGGTCGATCAATCAGTTTTCGGTATAGGGATGTCTGTATTGAGTTGTTGGAAATTTTTATGATGGCGTTCAAAAAGTTGATTTCGGTATACGAGTAGCATAATGTCAGGTTTATGGTGGAGTGGAATGCATTGAATCTCTCATGGAATTTTATTAATTCTTGTTCGGTGTTGGTCTAAATGATTATGAAGTAATGTAGTGGAAGTAGGCCAATGGTTTGTTGGGACAGGAGGCCAGAAAGTCACTCTCCAGTCTTGCCATAAAAAGGTTAGCATATTGTGGTGCCATTTTACTGCCCATGGCGGTCCCAGTGAGCTGCAGGAATATCGCTTTGCTAAAAGGAGAACTAATTGTGTGCGAGGATGAATCTTGTGAGTTGTAACACTGATTCAGAGGTAACCCTATTGGCCTCAACGTGTGCCTGGCAGGCAGTCATCCATCTTCATGTGGGATGTTAGAGTAGAAGGACTCCACATCCATGGTGGCCAGGATTGCACCATCTGGGAGAGGCTCTATGGTTGACACTTCCACCCATCCTGAGATTTTTTTTATTCTCCCCCCCTCCCCCCCTCCCTCCCTCCTTCCCTCCTCAATTAGGGTTCCCACACCTGAGATCATCGGCCTCCCTGGGTTGTCAGCTTTATGTAGTTTGGGAAGCATATAGAATACTCCAACCCTGAGGTTCTCCAGTATCAAGCCAAAACGCCTCGTGGAGCCCACAGATAGGTCTTGTTCCAGTTTGGTGTAGTTAAAAAAAACCCATATTCCCAGACCCTCACCATTTATGTTACAGGCAACCTCCTCATTTGAAGGATTTTATAAAATCAGGAGTGTATTGCCCTCAGACACACAAAAAGGAACTCCTCCCTGTAAGGTAGCAGCTGCAAGACCTGCTGACATGTACGGACCGGGGATAGGATACAAATCCCCAACACACAGCAGGACTAGAAGACCACAGGGACATTGACATGTTCCATGTCTGATGTTGTGTACCTGATCCAATGCAGTGAATGTCCTATTGGGGTGGGGCTCTAGATCGAGGATACCGGATAAAAAACTAAGAGCCATGATGGGATCTCATCACCAGTCAATTAGAGTGGGAAAGACAGAATAACCTGTGGCAAAGCTTTTTTGTGGTCACAGACATAGCAGAAGTGGAGAATCTGAAAGGTCTGAAGGAGGTCAAACCGTGTGTCCTCCCTCTTCCATGTGTGTTTTTTTACCTTCATAAAAATTCAGAAATGAATTTGTAAGAATGTTGCCATCCAGGAGGTGGTGCTGCAGAGGTAGTCTGCTATGTGGAGATTGTCGGGGAGAGCTAGCAGACATCATTAAACTGTCACATTCCTTAGGGCAGTGAACGGATTAAGAATGTATCTCATTGCTCAGTTTGTCTGGTGTTATTTTAAGTTTTCAGTGAAACAGACGTGTGAACATTTATTTAGAGCAAGAGGAGTGTCCTCTCTGGGGGAAAAAAAAAAAAAAAAAAAAAAAAAGTAAAAAAATTTTAGCCTGATGAAGGGTCAATAAAAACCCGAACGTTTGCTGTAACCTCATCTATTTTTGTTGGACATAAAAAAGGTATCATGTAAGGCCCATGGGTCTGGGGAACATGGAGGCTGAGGAAGTAGTTCACCATCATCAGCACCTGCCAGCCAATCCATCTGGCTGGTGGTCGTGGCGTAGTCATCTCTACCAACTGCAATCGTTACATCGGAATCACTTGCGCAGAATCTTCCACACGGGCAGCGGTGGGCTGTCCAATTCTCTGCTCACTCTGAGAGTGGGTTTTTTCGACTTACTGTGAAACTTCCACGAATGCGCCGCTGTTTCCATGTTTACTGGTGGACGGCAGGATGATTGGTGCTTACAGATGTAACCTTTTTCATTAACACTAAAGTACTAGTCACAAACTGTGCGCCCGCTGGGCGGAGCGTCAAACTTTTATTAGTGTGTAAAGTCAGTTTCAAACACAGTTTGATGGTGTTGCTTTTTTCACGTCTACCAGTCTGTCGCCGGTGGCAACCACTCTGTCCCATATCCACCAGCGCCAACGGCGGATTAAAAGAAAAAAAAAAATAAAATTAGCAAAAGAGAAAAAATAAATAAAAATAAACTGTCTAAAAGCAAGACTGTCCTTGTTGTTCATAGCAACCAATCACAGCGCAGCATTCATTTCACCCCCCCCCCCCCCCCCCCCCAGCTTGAGAAGTGACACCTGCGTTGTGAGGAGTTGCTGTGGGGGACAAGGGCAGTTTTGCTGAACGAAAATTTAACTAGTTTCCATTGATATCAAATTTCTGTGTCTGAATGTCAATAAAGGCGACTTCTGGGGTCTCACATCAGGGGGATCATTAGTAATAACCGGTACGAGAGCCAGATACATAAGCAAGTGTTTAGTCAGCAAACAATAAACAGAGATACAACTAAGAAAATAAAGTTACAATTTGTTACAGTTACAACAATAAGAGAAGATAAACAGCGGAGCGACCGCATACGGCTCATCCTGATGTTCCGCCTGAGGGCCGGGAAGGGGCTCACATTCCAATATGGCCACACATGGAGCAACGACTGTTCTGTGCGGCTGTCGCACCACAGTTGTATATGCAGAGGACATTAAGGTTCAGAAATGAATTCGCTAACAATAGGGCTTTTAGATCAGCCATAAGAGTAGCCTGCAGTTATCCGCACGGTAGAAGCGCATTTCTTTTGTTCATAGCTGCCATGTTTATAGCTGCAGCCAGGGGGCAGATGACTCTCTGCAAGAACATGAGACACAACTGGTGCTAAAGGGTCATGAAATCCAATACAGACGTTTCATTTCTACATTATAGCACCAGGACAGAGGATGTGCCGGACGCAGTATAGCAGGGGAGGAACGACAGGCTGGACATACTATATAGGATGGATTTAGAAACACTGACACCCCCCCCCCCCCCCAGGAAGAAGCGCTGACACATCTAGGAAATGCTGCCCTACTAGTAGGACATCCAACACCAGAGCCGCAGCATCCCTTATTATGTATCATGTAAAGCCACCAAGATGTGACAACTACACGTGTACTACAGCCTGACACTTATCTAGCATAGATTGCCAGGATACAAGCTGAGGAAGCCCAATATATTTTTGCATATAGCAAATGTCATGCAGATAGAACCGCCCCCTACATACAAGAAAATAACTCCTATAATACTACCCCTATGTACAAGAATATAACTACTATAATACTACCCCTATGTACAAGAATATAACTACTATAATACTGCCCCCTAGGTACAAGAATATAACTACTATAATACTGCCCCCTAGGTACAAGAATATGACTACTATAATACTGCCCCCTAGGTACAAGAATATAACTACTATAATACTGCCCCCTAGGTACAAGAATATAACTACTATAATACTGCCCCCTAGGTACAAGAATATAACTACTATAATACTGCCCCCTAGGTACAAGAATATAACTACTATAATACTGCTCCTATGTACAAGAATATAACTACTATAATACTGCCCCCCTATGTACAAGAATATAACTACTATAATACTGCTCCCTATATACAAGAATATAACTACTATAATACTGCTCCCTATATACAAGAATATAACTATTATAATACTGCCCCCTACATACAAGAATATAACTACTATAATACTGTCTCCTATGTACAAGAATATAACTACTACAATACTGCCCCCCTATGTACAAGAATATAACTACTATAATACCGCCCCCTACGTACAAGAATATAACTACTATAATACTGCCCCCTATGTACAAGAATGTAACTACTATAATACCGCCCCCTACGTACAAGAATGTAACTACTATAATACCGCCCCCTACGTACAAGAAAATATCTCCTATAATACCGCTCCCTATGTACAAGAATATAACATCGCCCCCTATGTAAAAGAATATAATACTAACTTCCTTTAGTTCCTTTGAAGCAACTGGCACTAATATATTTAGTACATGAAGGTTTTCCATTTGGAAAATTTGTGAATGATATTGAAATGTTAACACAAGATGCAGACAATTCCCCCTCCCCCCCCCCCCCTCTTTTGGGGAGGTTTTGCATCATTCTAATGGATACCATCTGTTCACACCAGAATGATCCGTGCCCTCGCCTCGGATCACATGACCACCCGGCCTTTAATGGGATGGAACATTAGAGCAGTTTCTGCAGGAGTCCAGCCATACGTTTTAATGGGCCAACTTCCAAAAATGCAGAATACATTAAAGCTGTCCTCAACTAACCGGCACCAACTGCAGACTTAAAGGGCAGCTCTACTAAGCAAGTGTAGCGATATTGGGGGTCTCATGTATAACTAGGCATATTAACCAGTCAGGACCGTTATGTGAAGTCCTTGAGCGAGCCGTATGTAGTGTGGAAATCCAAAAATCAGGCCATTGATGCAGATTCCCTCCCCCCCCCCCCCCCCAATCAGGTGGGCAACGACACCCTTTGCAGAGGCACAGCGGTCTCCTTCACACAGCACGTGCTATCCGAGCTGGCAGTGGTGATGGTATGTTTTCCCCAGCATCGTGATGCCAGTGCAGCAGTGTGCACCATTGATCTACTTTGTCAGCCACCGAGTCACATACTTAATGTTCCGCAGCCCGGCTGTGCAATTAGTGCAGCCCTGTCCTGCGGTGGGAACAGCGTTTGTCACAGTGCAGCAACTCTATTTAAAGTGACCCTACAGTCCAAACCAAGATGGCCCATCAGAGCAAGGTGTATTGTCCTATTACCTATGCGAATCAGGAGCAATGTGCCCATTTTGCTTGTCCTGGATGGTCACTTTATAGGGGGTTGTCCCACTGGTAGCTGTTTTGCAGCATGAAGTAGACAGCACCATACATTACACAGTGCTCAGCGTTGGTACAGCAGCCTATTGAAGTGAATGGTACTCAGCCTGCAGTACCAACCTGGGCCACTGCACAATGTACAGAGCTGTGTGTTTCCTGCAGCAAAACCACTAGGAGGGGGGACAACCCCATTAACCTACTGGTGCATGTGAAGGAACAAAGGATGGGGCTGAATTTTGCAGTAGGAACCTTCTTTCCCTGCAACAGAGACCAAATTCTAAAGTCAGGGCATCTGACATTGTCAGGGAGGACAGATGTCTACAGCGCCTCAGCATTAGATGGCATCATGTGATCCCCCTTAAACAATAACCTGAGTGTTTGTCTCATTAAATTAGTGGACTGATAATGCCAGTAAGGGCCATCTTTGTTACGGGATCATTCACTCACTAAAAAACCATGTAAGGGACACAAACAGCGGATCACTCATGGTCCCTTCCCTCCAAAGGCCATCAGTCCTTGTGACACCCTGCATGCTTGCAAGTCTGCACAAAACTCAGGAAAAAAGGCAGTTTCAGACGCAAGAGGTATTAGAATGGTGCTGACTACTCCACTGTAAAGACTCCTTACACAGTGGACCCCACACTATGACAGCGCCCCTTTAAGGAGACATTAGCAGAATGGCTTGCATTTACCAGGCACCATTGTGATTGTTCTCAGCAAGAGAACCAACGTAATCTTGTAGATATGATACCTTTTAATGGCTAACAAAAATACATGATGTAATAATAGCAAGCTTCCGAACCAACGCAGGGTTCTTCTTCAGGCTTATGGATTGGATCTGAAGAGGCATGCATATTTATACACAGTGTGTATAAATATGCATGCCTCTTCAAATCCAATCCATAAGCCTGAAGAAGTACCCTGCGTTGGTTCGGAAGCTCGCTATTATTACATCATGTATTTTTGTTAGCCATTAAAAGGTATCATATCTACAAGATTACTTGGTTTCTCTTGCTGAGAACAATCACATTTTGCTCTACTGGCTAACACGGTACCAGATCTTTGTTTTCATTATACCAGGCACCATTGTTGTGTTAGCTTTGCAGACAGTTTTAATGTTGCTCCGGATGTTCCTGGGATACGTCACATAGTTGTGGTCGCTCCAGCCCAGTTTTCACACCATTTTTGTTCCTGGAACTTGAGTTCCGCAGAGAAATTCCAGGGCAGCACAGTTTCCATTTCTTTAAAATTACAGAGATGTTAATGATCATTGCTGCATCTTAAGGAGATTAGACAAAGTTAAAAGGGCACATGCAGACCCTTTAACCCTCCGCAAAAGCTTCCACAGTGCGATACTTCTACAGGGGGTGACCCGAGCTCCAGCTTAGAAATTTGAGGGCTCTTCAGTATGTTAGGGTCCTCATCCACCTAGCCATGAGACATTCAGGCCAGTCTTCCCCCCCCCCCCCCCTAATATACAAGTGCCTTTAGGGGGTCTAAACCTGCAGTTTTTGGCGAGGCTGAATGAATCCGATGTGCATGGGGGAAGGGGGGCGCGGCTGAGCTTTTGGAACAGATGACATGGGGGAATAGAAGAACGTTCAATTTTAACATCTGATCATTCTGCCCCTTGAGTGGTTAACTGCCAGAGTTGGGGCAAGCAACTGAATGATCATTTGATAGACAGCTGTTAAAGGCTTGTGGGCACCTTTAAAGAAGTTACCCAGTTGTAAATTGTTAATGGCCCATTTGCAGGCTAGACCATGAATAGATCAGTGGAGGTATGCTGCCGAGGATCACCAATCAAACTGATCACTAGGCTGATGTGTTCCAACACCAACCCGATTTCTGCAGGAAGCAGACAGCTCCATTCTTACTGTAGTGGGCAGGTTTGATATCAGACGTAATACAAAGTCTGGCTTCTGCGGTTTGAACAAAGCCATCTGCTTCCTCCAGAAATCACCTCAATACACCGCCCCTCAGAACTGCTGGTTGGTGGGATCCTGGGCAGCAGACCCTCCCTGACCTACTATTGATAGCCTGTCCCCGGCCGCAACAGAATATCGCTAGCTCACCAGAGAATTGCCTGGTGGACGTCGGGCTGCGCTTTCTTGCGTTATCCTATGGAAAGCATGCCATGCGAGCTCCGAGGGCGATTTATCGCCACAGATCTCGCCATGACATCTTGCCTGTGGACAGGCAGCCTAATAAAGTCTTCTGACAACCCCGTCATAGGTTGACACTATACACAGGATATGAGCAATTTTTGCAACAAAAGGGAGTGGATGTGTCGGGTAGAGACTCTCCTATTTACTAAACAGCAAGTATCAGAACTCAAGAACCACGAAGCCCTTCAGCTGCCCTTGACCTCAATACAAGAGTTTGAGGAAGCGGCTGAGACGGCTGCGGTGAAACAATCACTTACTATGAAGCAGCAGGAGAGCAGAAGACCACGCAGGCTCCTCATTGTTGCTGTAAGACGGCGGCTTTACCGAGAGAACCTGCAAAAAGAACAAAACATTAGAATACGGCCAATAGAAGCTTTTGACATGTAATTTTGATTAGTGCAAGTCTGAGTGCCGAGACCCCCGCTGATCGCTGAAATGAAGGGGCTGTAGCATTCATCTAAGCGCTGTGCCCCTTTGTCATCACTGCTGAAGCTGGACTGCTATAGATACTGGTGTGTCAGGCTTCAGCCAAGAAGAGCCAACAGGCAACAATGACAGGTGAATAGATATAGCACTCAGTTGAGTGCTGCTGCCCCTTCATTTAAGTGATAATCAGTGGTGGTCCAAGTGCAGAGACCCTCGCTTAAGTTAAATATATTATAACCACTTTGGGGTGGCAAACCAACAGTTTAAAAAAAAAAAAAAAAAAAAATATATATATAAATATATATATATATATATATATATATATATATATATATATATATATGAAACTAGATACAGCCAACTACACCCCCAATGGCCGATGTCACCTCTGACACGCGCTCAACTATTTTTAGAGCCATCCGGTGTGTCACCCATCGGGTCGTTAAAATACTACAACTCATCACACCCAACAGCCATAACCCCGAGCGGCATTCCTGTAAAGGGACGCAAGGGAGAGTTCACACATAGTGGAACGCAACAATGTACAACACAAGCGACTGGAGTGAAGACCCCTCTGACAGAGGCCATATTTCACATGGGCGACTGCAAGCCGTAACAGCAGGCTACGATTTTTTTTTTTGTTTTCGCAAGTTACGCACAATTGCATCAGTTTTTCACGTATGTAAAGATGTATAAATGTATCTGCTCTGCACCATTTAGTAGCCCCCATGGTTACAGAAGCAAGTCCAATACAAAGACATAATAGTAATAGTTTCTTTTGTAAAGTTGGACTGTGTGATTTCTGTCATCCATCCCATTGAGCACTCCAGGCTGATAGCAGAGAATAGAATGTATTCCACAAATAAGGTTATGTTTGCGATGCCAGCTCTGCAGCACCCCAGCCATCCTGGAAGAGGGGAAGCATTTGTTATGCTCTATAGACGTCATCCGCTGGGATCCATTCCTGTAATAAGCAGCTATTTGCAGAGCCGGCCGCCACTTCTCTGTAGTTTCTGCCATGTCATCACCTGTGAGGTAGCGAGTCTGGGCAGAGGACATCACCTGAGCACCTGCAGCGCTGACTCCGCACCAACACCGCCGCGGCATGACAGGAAGGACTGCTCCAAGGACAGAACACGGGGCGTTGTACAGACTTGTCATCCACAGGAGGTGACCAAGAAGTTCCACAGAGACACCTTCAGGCATCCGCTACCGTCAAGGCCATCGGCGAAGGGGACAGCTGACAATCAGCTGGTGACAACCAATAGGGCCACCATTATAGCTCTGGCAGGGGTTGTCAGGTGGGATAAACAAGGTTACTCCTCTGGAGGGGCGGACCTAACCTGAGTGTTAACAGGGCTGAACCCAACGCAGATATGACCTCTAATAAAAGTATGATCAGATGAAAATCACAGCAGACGTTTCCACGAGAATTGCACGAAGACAAAGCAAAATCTGTGTTAGTCTGCCGCGGTTATTGCGGTGCGTCAACATGCAGACTTATACCATCAGGAATTGGTGCGGATTACCCACAGCAGAAAATCCAAGTTAATGTCTGCACAGGTTTTGCTGTGGATCCGCATTTTGGCATGCATTTACAGCCTCTCACCCATTTCCATACAACCAATGTAAAATCCACGCTGCAGGTCAGTTTATACTGCACATTTTTCTGCCGGGTTGTGTGATAACAGTTCCTGAAGTCGGGACTGGAAAGTGCGCTCCGTGTGAACGCACCCAAGCAGCGCTACTTCATATGAGAAACTTTCGTCCTGCATGCCGAGAGCCGCCCAGACCCCCAGGTAGTCCACGGCTCATCCAATCCAGTGTGTGCCGATATGGCAGATCCAACTCTGGAGATGGAGCCGAACAGCAGAACCAACACCATGAATGCAGGTCCGATCATCACCTTACACAGACGAAGATGGGGAAGCATCAACGGTAGATGGGGGGGGTAAGTTTTTAGAAGAATAGTTAGGCCATATTTGCACGGGCAAGATATCATCCCGAGAAACGCAAGCTAATATTGCCGTCCTAAATCAGCGCTTTCTATGTGATAGCGATGCGGTTTTGTGGGAAACAAAAAGGTACAAGCAGTTTTTGCATGCAAAAAAATAAACACTGCAGAGAATGGAACGTGCTGCAGAGGAAAGACACCCATGTAAGTGAGCCCATTGAATCAATGGGTTAATACATTGCACAAGCTGTGTCAGTAGCCACCGCACTCTCCGTGTAATGAAGCTTTTGCTCAGATAGCAGCGATATAATTAATCCGCTGTATTTACACATCCTCAGCGCCGGCATAGGGGGCGGCGGGCGCTGCGTTATCACAGATTCCGGTTACTAGCACTCCCAGAAGTTTTGGCTCAGTGGTCTCGGAAGTTCTGGCTCATGCGGTGACGACACCCGGAATGAAGGAGATTCCCATAAAGATACAAAACACACAATCACAGGGTTCCTGTTGACTAAGAACGTGTGAGGAAGAAGAGGAAGAGACCCTTCCGGGAAGTAGGGGGTGGGTGTCATTCTGTAATGGCTACAAGGGCGGTTATCAGACCCCTCCCTCCAGATAACAGTTATCACCACATTGTTTACTTCTAGCATTGCTCATACTGGGCTTCTGATGCAGGAATAGAATGCAGTCTGATGCAGGAATAGAATGCAAGTACAGTAAGTGCTGACACTTCTACAACCAGACTGGAGGGGGCAGCAGAAAGAAGCCTTCAGCCTCATTCATACATGCAGTCTTCACGGTGGGTTTTCTGCGACGGAAAACCCCCAACAGATACGCTCCGCAATGGTGCAGATATTCTGTGGGATTTAGGGCTTGTATTTCAAGGGTTAAATGTCATAGCAAAGTCAGAGCCGCAGCGGATTGGTTCTGGAAAGTGTCCGCACCTTGTGATTGAGATATCTAAAGTCTCGCCACGTGACTTTCCGCAGCGTCCACGACACGTGTGCAGGCGCCCTTACATCAGATCTGTGGGATTGTTCCCGACACGGCAGAAAGCTGAGGCCGGACTTCTGTGCGGAGTCCCATACAGAGCAACATGTGGATTTACCCAATCAATAAGGGAAATCCACCCGCAGCCGCCCAACGCAGGTCCCGAGTTAACACAAGGATTCTTTCCAGTCACGCACTGATGGATCGCCGCTGTATGAACGACCGGACGGATTACCATCCATTTCAGTGGGATGCAGACAGATTCTGAAACAAAGTCTGCGTCAAGAAGACGCCGTGTGAACAGGCCGTATTATAGCCACGTAGCAGGTTTTCCATGAGATCCATTAGAAGTTTCAGGACATAACATGCAGATTCCATCCACAGCATAAGTGGACCAGTGGAGAGCTTAAAATCCACCCGCAGGTTATATGTAGATTCCCGGAGGAGGTTTCTGGGAATCTCATCTGTAAAATGCAGCAGAAAACCCAACGCATTTCTATTATGCATGAACATGTGGCAAAACGAAAGAAATATATACAGTAAACCCTTGAGTAGCATTGCTCTTAGGTAAAGCAGTTTTCAACTAAAGTCAGTGTGTCAAGGCAGTGGCAGTCCCTCAAATAAAGTTGCATTCCTCAGATAAGGGCGCCGACTGCTCCATGATCCCAGGCGGCGCTCAGTGAGCCAACGCGCAGCTGATGCCGGTCACTTCCTGCATCAGCTCGTGCCTACGCCTCCCCTCCCCAGTGCACAGTGTCGGCTGAACGTTGCTGTGTCTGCCTGCCTCCTGACAGTATAGCAGCTGAATCCCTAAAGTGCCGGCTGAACGCTGCCTGCCTCCTGAATCCCCACTGTACTGCAAAATGTAGGTACAGTACAGTGAAGAAACATTTGCAAACTACTGCAGTCCTACGTCAAAGCACAGATAACCGTGATATGTACTGCTATGATGTCCCTGCAATGTTAATTTATTCTTTACAGTTGTGTTTTATAGTCATTCAGTATTGTTATTGATATTAAAGATTAGAGTTATTCTCTATTAAATGGGGTTTGGTGTGTTTTTTAGTACGTCTAGAACCAATTAATTGGATTTACATTAATTCCTATGGAAATAATGTCCTCAACTAACATTGATTTCTACTAAAGCCCATTGCTTCCGGACGGATTATTTTTTGAACAACTGAATAACGATAGTTTTTTATTTTTTGGCCTTTGCTCATTCACTTAATCATTGGTTGTTCAACTGAATCTCCTTTACATGCAACAACCTGTGAATGACTAAGACACACACAGGTCTACAGCCGACTTCACCACCTTAATGGAGGGTAAGAAATAAAAAAAAAATAAAAATAAAAACACGACTGCGAATCCATGTCAATAACTGCACCAAACGCTCCCATGCGTTCCCGCTCTCTGAGGGAAGGTTCGTCAACGCGTCAATTTAGGGCCGTTTTAGATGAGATGATAAATTGTTCAGATTACACGCCCCAACGACAATAAACTTCGCTCCTCATTCGGTTTTCACACGGACGATCCATCGTGCATGTAGAACAGGTAGTAGTTCATCTAGGAGTGGCGACCTGTAGACTGTGGATGGAGGCGGCTGGACCTGAATGACCCCCGGCCGCTCCCCTCCATTCACTAGTAATTCTTGTTGCTGTGTGAAAGCACCAGAATGAGGATTATCACTGGGACGATTATTAGGATCTGCGGCCGGCAGCTCGTTCTGTGTAAAAGGGCTTGCAGTCTAATGTACAACTCAAGACAAACCACAACTTAGAAGGACGAGCACCCAGCAGCGGGTGGTACGGAGCCAAGAGCAGCACTGGCATTTTCCTGGGTGTCGGGCACAGAACCGTCAGTCTGGGCTATGAAGCGTCATAATGTTTTATAATCACCCAGCTTTCCCAGAAGCGGAAAACAATGAAACCGATGAACGAGAACGCAATAAACCCACGTCATTGAGTAACCAGGCCTGTAATTTCCCCGTTGTCACACGGGCGGAGCAGATACATGAATGAGGCAGCGACACCTCCGCCTCATACCAGCGCCATGTCACAACTCCGGGCACACCAGCATTCCCGTCCCCTCGGGTCACACACACCTCCGACGCGGCGCTTGTGTCATAGCGGCTTGTAATCGAGATGGAAAGGAGTTTACAGAAGAGAGGCGGGAGCAGCGCCGCCGGATCTACCAGTTTTATCCAAGGGCCCTTTTGCATGGGACAAAAAGGAAGGGGAAAAAAAATATACATATCCACATCCAGCAAGAACCTGAACAGATAGCGCTCGGTGTAAATGCCGCCCCGACTGCAGGACGAACAAGAAGCGATCGGTCAGGGCTGCATTCACACCGAGTGATAATTCTCCAGACTGCGCCGTACATGCAGAACAGGGAACACCTCGGGGGTGATTTGGTCAGAGGAGAGGTAAGGAGCATGCTGAGAAGTAGGTCAAGCTTTTATGCCAGCTCAATGTTACTTTAAATCATTGCCTCGTGCCAAAAGCGGCAGGCGCCATTAATTCTGGTATATTTTACCACTCAGCTGCGCCTCCTTCCCAATACAATCTAGTGAAGTGCCAAGTTTGGCGCACGATACATACCCACATTTTGCTCCGTAGATCTCCCTGATGGAGGCCCCCGCCCTAGTTACTACAGCTGGTATGCCAAGGCCTCATTGTGGCTGCGCTGTCACCTCCACGGTCCTGAGTTCTGCATCATGTAGGTGACAGCGGCTGACGGTAGGACGCCGACTATTGTCAGCGCAGACCATAAAGGGAATGAATACTACAGCGGACTGCGGAGAGCTGCAGATCAGGTGACCCTGCAGCTATATATAAACTATGGGGGTGACCTTCACAGGCCGGCATGGTGCTGCACCCCCCCCCCCCCCACAGGGGACCCAGCAGTGAGAGGGTTAATGCATCCGTACACTGTGGTGGAACCTGTCCAACAGGGCTGCCATCCCAACACCAGACTCTACAGCAACATTACAGTAATTGGCATCCTGCATCATCATGGCCCAGTGCATTGAAAAGTAGCCTCAAAAAGACAAATCTTCAAGTTATTGCCTCTACGCAAAAGTTCTAGTCAACTGTTCTCAGTAACATACGGAAAAGCGGGCGACACCCAACCATCTGTCCACCATCACACAGCTGTCAAAGGGCGATGGGCCGGGGCAGCCCGTATACAATGAGGTACATTTAGTGGGGACTATAGTTTTACGCACCATCTTACATAAGTGTCAACAGAGTAGGATACGCCAGATGTAATAAGAGGTGCGAGCCTCTCCGTAATTTTAGCGCATCCCACGGCGGCCACGTACCACTTCTGGAAATAAACCGCTGCCGTAGATCAGCGCTATAAATCACGCCAGTTTCTATGTTAATACGCACACAAAGCCACC
This sequence comes from Eleutherodactylus coqui, assembly GCA_035609135.1. NCBI lineage: Eukaryota > Metazoa > Chordata > Amphibia > Anura > Eleutherodactylidae > Eleutherodactylus > Eleutherodactylus coqui. The sequence continues at coordinate 515,597,568 of CM069405.1, read as the reverse complement.
CCAGCAGGGCCAAATACGCAGTCTTAAGGATGGAGAACTGCATACGCCCGTGCGAATCAGCTCGCAGGAAGCGCAAAAAGAAATTGGTCAATATGACCTTCGGGGCTCATCCAGGGACGACGGAGGTGATGGGTGAGGAGTGAACAGTTCTGTACGGTAACATCAGTCACGCCTCGGGAAAGTGTAAAGCAGAAGGGTAACAAGTTGGCAGGTGACTTGAGGACACGTGTGTAAGCATATATGCAAATCCTTGAGTCATCCTTCACGTTCGCTAGCTCTTCCGCCGGGTTACCTGACATCCACACGCCGCCGGCCACGCCGTCACCTGCAGCTGAAGTGATGGGAAAACCACACGTTGGTGAAACCTCTCCTTCCTGCTCTCAGCGTCGGGACGTCATCCGTTACCATCACCACTAGATTACGAAACATTCTACAGACTTCCATGTAGCGGAGGAACACATACTTCATGTACACCCTGACACGTTCTACATCTCCGGGTAAACACGCTCCCGGTTATCTATCTCCAGCAGACGTGTAGCCTGAGGACATGTGAGCTCCTGGCGCTTATCAGGGGCCACAACGAGGCGGGCACTCAAAGATTAGAGGGAAAAACATGCAACGTGCCGAGGCAGCAAGTGCAAGAGTTGTGCTAGTAAGGGTTAATGACATCTGTGCGATTCACATCCTCGGGACCCTGCTGGCCGGCCATTGTCATCGTCACCTCCCCCCCACTCACAGGAACAATGCAGAGATCTGGAGGTTGTAGCTCCCGCCAACCCAGCGAGGACGCCGGAGACCCTCCAGGACCGCAGCGCCAGGGAGAAACGCGGACCGATAGACGAGACCACAAGTTTAGGAGTGCGCCGACAGTGCAATGCGTTTTACAACACAGACACAACCCTTCTTTGTGCTCACGGGCTTCACCTGGGGACATTAGGGCTTTTCAATAGTATATAAATTCACACGCGCATTTGTGCCTCGGCGTGGTTTACTGTACTTTGTCCTTTTTGTACTACGAAGCTCTCAGATGTTAAAACGGCCAATTTTTCTACTGAGTTCAAGCTGTGTTCTTCCCCCGCACAGGAAAACCAAGCACGCCGCTTTTTTTGCACAACGGAACCCCAAATCCTCGCAGGTGAATGAACCTACTGAAAGCAATGGATATTTTTTGTGCACACAATTTTCATTTTCAAATGCGGTTGCGTGAAAGCGGCCCCAGACTGGATTCACGCAGGCAAGTTCCCTTATGAGTTTTACGCGTTGCAAGACATATTATGCCGTCAGCCTGCAGCTCTACTTGCGGATTGTCATGCAGAATTCTGCCATCTTCAATTTTACATCAGAAATTGTCCGTTTTTATGTGAATTTTTCAACCATGGAATATTCTGCAGCATCTTGTAGAATATTCCATCCCATCTGAAAGTGCCCTTAAAGGGGTCGTCCACCTACTGATGCCTGTCCAGAGGGTGATCAGCGGGATCCCTAGCTGTCAGTAAGCCCACGGCTGGAGGAGATAACATCCTTCAGCAGGCCAGGTTGCTACTGAATTGAATAAGGGCTGTGCCTGCAATACCAACCTAGGCCACTGCACAACAGACGGAGCTATTTGCTTCCAGCTCTGTCCACAATGACAGCAGGCTCAGCAAATAGCTGTCAGGAATTCCAAGTGGCGAACCCAACCGATCAACTATCCCAGGGGATAGGTCATCGATGTTTGGTTTTTTTTTTGCCTTCCTCTGGATCAACAAGGGAGTTGAAACAGGCTGAACTAGATGGACATTGTCTTCATTCAGCCTAACATGCTATGTTACTATGTAGTAAAATACTAGCAAACACTGACCACAAGGGGACACAGATATCCGGGGCATGCGACCACTGCATCCTGCGCAGGAGAGATTTCCTTAAGACTATATGCAGGTAACATCGGTGCTGTGAGATACCTGCAGATGCCTCCCATATACACAGCACCGAGGCCAGTCGCCGCGGCTCGCACTCCTCTGATCCCTCCGGTTCCGGATAGCACTCTGAGGTCAAGTCTATTTTTACTGCAAGCGAGAGAAGCAGAAGACAGAAACCAGAATATCTGCAGTGACTCACAGGAAGAGTCGAGATCAGCACTACATCCCCATCATGTCAGGGAACATCACAGAGTCACCACTAGGGGCAGCGCAGCGCTCTGCATACATCATGGTCGGCCCCTTGTCCCGGGATGCTGCACCACCAAACGGCACATCACTGTAGGGGTACCAGCTGGATCCTGGGCACCTTACAGGCCCTTCATGCAGATGATTGCCCCCTGTAGAAGCAGTCATTGGTCGGCTGCAGCTCCCCAGTCACAGAGAGGATGCACAGCCAGCTAACGAGTAGCCTCATATAAACAAGCCAATCAGCCAAGGTTGGTTGGAGCCTGATAAGCCCCAGTATATGCATCTTATGCCGCATCTACATGGACAATTTTATTGCGCAATTTGTGTCCGTTGCGAGACACGAAAAGAGACGGCATTATTTGCAGCGGGTCTATTCACAGGAGTGATTTGTCCCTCAGCGATACAATAGTGATATAGATATCCATCTCAGTAAATATGAGCGATACATGTGTATCCACCGTGTACTTGGTGGGTCGGATTTAGACCGTGGGCTTCAGTTTGCCACATGTGGCCTATGGGGAGGAATCGTCCTACTAGTAATCCGATCCTAGGCCCATGTAAAACAACATTAGACAAGAGCCGACTGCCGTGTCCACCGGCGCTCCTTAGACTGGGCCATAAAGCCAGCCAGTCTAGAAGGACCTTAAAGGGGTGTTCGAAGAGATCCCTAAACAATGGAGACAGACCCAAAGAAATAATGGCGCACCTTGTGTAGTTGGCCAAAAGCTAAGCGACGGGCTGCATTTAGGGCGAATGCAGATGGCCGGGTCAGATTTTGTTGTGAGAATCCTCGCAGCGGGATGCGACCCGTGCCCCTGCAGCGACCCGCGGCTCACCTCCTCCGGCGTCTTCTCCCTGCTCTGCGATGTGCCAGCTGACACATCAGCGGTGACGTTTCTGGGCAGGCCTCTGTCGCACAGAAATAGGACATGCCGCGATTTGTTTACCGCAAGAGTTTTCACGCAGCCAGATTGCGGCTGTCTGCATGGGATCACATAAACCAACGCAATGGCAGCGTGTACGGACGGAAATTCTGCGGGAAATCTCGCCGTGGAACGTGTTGTGCCAGTGTGTATTCACCCATAAGCTGATTTTCTCCTCCAAATGAGCTAAATTGGCATCTACCTCGTTGCCTTCCTCTGGATCAACAAGACGGCGGTACGGCACAAGTTGTAGTGGAACCAACTACTGAATGATACGAGGGTCTGTAGGGCTGTCCACAGCGGCTGGAGGGTCCTGAGAACGCCGCTGCAGCGAGGCCGAGCTCAGGGGAGGATTTACCAGGCGGACTCCCTCCTATACAGGAAGTCCGCTGTGGCGGCCACGTGCGGGAGATCTGAAGATCTCATTCACAAGCTGTGGGGGAAAAAAAAAAATCCACGCCAAACCCGGGCGGACACCGCCGCGCCGAATGTATATCCAAAGAATATAAAGGTTCGCGCCGTTTACGCTGCGCGGTCGTCCTCTTCAACCAGAGCCGTGTTACAAACTGTCAACACCGGCACATTCTGACCCGCGCGAACGCAACGCAAGGCGGCGTCTGTTCACCTGTGAGACGCACACCGAGTCTGTCCAAATAACGGATGCAAACCGCAGCATTTCACAGATCTGTGGGCTCTAATGGGTTAAACACGCAGACGTTTGTCTACACAGTCAGGCCGGAGCCGCACCGGCGAAAAACAAAAAGTATGGAAACACTTTAGTAATATCGCCGTCAATGCAAGGAGGATGGCGGCACGTTTCCACACGCTCAACATATACGGTTTTGGGATCGCGGGAGGCCTCGGCTACAAAAATAGAAAAAAAAAAACGTAAACCGCGCAATTTAAAACCATCCGCTTGCAATGTACGTATTTTTTCCATATTATCTTCTCAGACGCAGGAGCCGGGCCTCACGGGCAGCGATACAATGTATCACGTCAGAGGAGTCACACGGGAGAGCGGGGATACAGCGGCTGACGTAGATCTCAGCATCACCTGTACAAGAGGACCGCAGCAGCCGCAGCTTGCCAATGTCAGGCAGGACATCCTAGCCGGCAGCACACAGCTCTGCAGAGCATCGCACAGCACCTTGTCCTGGGTCATACAGGAACTTTACATATAGTCTGCAGAGGACATGACTGGGACAAACCACCCATCCTGAACTCTGCAGACTACCGCTCCCCCCCTGCAGACCCCTCACCCAGAGCTCTGCAGACCATCGCTACCAACCCCCATCCTATACCCCCCAAAAGGACCACCAGCCAGAGTTTTGAAGACAGGCCATCACTCACCCCCTGAGGACCACCTCATCTAGACCTCTGAAGGCCATCACTAACCCCTGAGGACCACCAGCAAGAGCTCTGCAGACCATCACTCACCCCTGAGGACCACCCCATCTAGACCTCTGCAGACCATCACTCACCCCCTGAGGACCACCCCATCTAGACCTCTGCAGACCATCACTAGCCCCTGAGGACCACCAGCAAGAGCTCTGCAGACCATCACTAGCCCCTGAGGACCACCTCATCTAGACCTCTGCAGACCATCACTCACCCCGAGGACCACCCCATCTAGACCTCTGCAGACCATCACTCACCCCAAGGACCACCAGCAAGAGCTCTGCAGACCATCACTAGCCCCTGAGGACCACCTCATCTAGACCTCTGCAGGCCATCACTAGCCCCTGAGGACCACCCCATCTAGACCCCTGCAGACCATCACTCACCCCCTGAGGACCACCCCATCTAGACCCCTGCAGACCATCACTCACCCCAAGGACCACCAGCAAGAGCTCTGCAGACCATCACTCACCCCAAGGACCACCAGCAAGAGCTCTGCAGACCATCACTCACCCCAAGGACCACCAGCAAGAGCTCTGCAGACCATCACTCACCCCAAGGACCACCAGCAAGAGCTCTGCAGACCATCACTCACCCCAAGGACCACCAGCAAGAGCTCTGCAGACCATCACTAGCCCCTGAGGACGACCCCATCTAGACCTCTGCAGACCATCACTCACTCCCTGCAGACCCCTCACAGGAGAGGCTCATGGAGTGATGGTCTGCAGGAGACTGACAGCCACTCAGCCTTCACCCTGCAGACCATCACTCACCGAGTCCCCCCTCATCCCCCATAACTCTGGGGAGCACTCAGCCTGCAGAGCATCACTTTTTACCTCAGCTACAGAAGAAAACTGCAAAATTAACCCTTGCATTGCCGGTGCAGCAGCCCGAGAGCCCCTGCGCCCCCCCACATGTACTTGTACAATTGAGACCCACCAACTTCCAGTCAGAACTCACCCTAAACTCCGGGGAATGACCGTAAGTAGCGCTCTGCCAGTCCCGCAGCCGGTAGTTTGTGGCTCCGATCGTCCCGCAGCCGGTACACCGCCGCTCTGAGCGCTCAGTGCCAGTCAGCCGCTTATCACAGGAGCCCAGAGTGACGTCACCCGCCCCTTCCCGCCACACACAGCGCCCTCCGAGGACATCTAGCGGCCGCAGGGAGCCACTGCACGGTGCGGCGCTGAGGTAAACCGAGAGTCGTGTGTGAAGAGGTGAGTGCGGCGCCCGGTGACCCCAGATGTGGATCCTCAGGGGTCTGCAGGCCTCATGATTCCTCAGCATGAAGGCCGTAACTATAAGGACAGCCCTGAACCCAGAAGGTCCTGCTGCCCCATAAGAGAACACTGGTAATATTGGCCCTCCACTGGACGGACATTCCCTCCGTGACCGTGGCGGCGTGCGGCATAAAATCATGTGACAAGATTCCCGTGGATCGGTCTCAGCGCGAATCCACATTGTGCCGCGCGCTAAACGCTGGAAGACGCCTCCGTGCGGTTTCTAACGCCGACTGCGCTATTTTAAGATGATCCAATGGTGTTTATCGCACCTCCTCGCCCATTGTAATGATGGGGTGCGCGAAAAACGCTGGCGGACACGCTGAAGAACGGGGCGATTTTACAGGCGTCGGTGTGAGAGCAGCCATAGATGGGAGAATCCAGCGATCGGGGCGACTCCCAACGAGGCCGGTCAAAGATGGAGACATGTCAGCGGTGCGTCGTCCGTCCATGTATGGCGGTATCCGTGCATGGTCACCATGGACCCCAAATCAGGGTACCAAACAGCATAGGTGGTGCGATAAAACACCACCCACGCATCACGGCCCGGTCATTGGTGCTCACTGCCAACCGCGGGCGGTTTTCTCATGTAACGGTGTGGAGAGTATACAGAGAATGGCGCGATCGAGGAAAACATCCAGCGAAAGCGGATCCTGTGGACAGAAATAACTCATCTCTGAAAGGGGTCGGAGGAGGATGTCAGGAATCGTTCTGACCAACAGGCTGCACAGTCAGCTGAATACAACGCTGGAGCTCCAACTAACGTGTCCGAACGCACAACTCGCCGTTCCTCCACACGGATGGTATAACAGCGGGCGACCAGTTCCAGCGCCATTGTGTTAAAGAGAAACAGAAAGACTCCAGCGGGAAAAAAAGCGCAAAACTTGTATCACTGATCAGCAGGAAAACATCTCCTGGTCAGATGGGTGCAGACTAGAGATGAGCGAGCTCTTCTCGAGTAACTGCATTCTTGTCCGAGCAGGCTCGAGGGGGCGGCGAGGGGTTACGGGGGGGGGGGGGGGGGGGAGAGATCTCTCTCACTCTCACCCCTGCCGCCACCCCGAGCACGCTCGGACAAGAATGCTTGAGGAGACTCCGTTCTTTTGAAGGAGTCATACACATGAGCGATGCTGTGAGGCATGTTGTGTTTTTTCGTGTTCCTCGGAAGGCATCGCCTATTGATTTCAGTGGGACCCTAAATATATCACATGACTCGCACACGCTGTGCGATGCAGGGTTACCCATTGATTTCAGTACTTCCGATCCGCTACCACGCGTGAAACTTGCACGAGGGGATCGAATTTCTCAGAAGCGTTGTACTTTTGCATGAAAATTGCCCCGTGTCCGCAGGTAAAAGGCACGTCATTGAGTTTCTCAGCCCGATATCACACTCGCCCCTGTGCAGTTAGCAGACTTGGGAAACCAGAGTGACATCACCTGTGAGCGGTGTAATGGCAGCCATATTGGATGTCACACAGCGTTCCTGAAAACAGACAAAGAAAGAATCAGCTAGATAGAATTTTAAGATCACATGAAAATATCGTGGCGAAGCATTGAGACGGTCTCCCCATTGTCCGGCCTATGCTGCAGTGAGTACATGACCACAGCTCAGTGCCTTTAGCTTTTGTTTATATTAATGGATTTTTTTGATTTTGTTTTTTCTAAAGGGCAAATAAAGAAGTTTTGTGTAAGTCCCGATCATTGGCGTGAGCGTCCCTCCCCGGTTAGGGCCCGTTGTCATTATTGCCAGCTACAAGTAACAATCGACGATGTAGCAAAGCTTTCGTTTGTTCACTGGTTTCCACTCACATGCCGCTATCACAGTGCGGTGGACTGTGTGACCAACAGTTTAGGCGATTGTTCACCTTTAAAGGCCTTTTACTCGACCCGCTGATGGGGCGAGGACGTTCATAGGCACCTTCACGTTTCCGATCATCAGATGTGTGAACGCTCAGATGACTGCAGCCTAAAACGTCTTCGTCCTCGCTGACCATGACGGAACTGTACGGGGGCAGCCATCCTGCGGACGATCGATCATACTCTGTACTTTCTGAATTGGTTTGTGTCAAATCCAGATAACCAAGGCTGATCCCATTGGTCGGCAGTGGAGAAGAACCCCTCCGTCTGACACGATCAGGACCGCTAGCTCAAAATCTGATCATTGGCCTGATCCTCGGCGATGTAAAAGACCTTCAGGCCGGGCTCACACGGGTGCACTGGATCCCGCATGCAGGAGGCCCGCAGCGGATTCCAGCGACCCTGCGCACCTGATTTTTCTGTATTGCGGGTGGCTGTGGTCGCTCGCCATCAGTCATGCGCCATCGAGTTTGCTTTTTTTCAATTTTTGTGTTTCAATATTAATTGCGTATGGGCTGCGGGTCGGAGGCGTCCGCGGCAAAGTGGTGCATGCTGGGATTTTTCCTCAGCTGGCAGTATACGTAGTTTGTATCCACAAGTAAGAACGAAGGTACAGGAGTGCGTATGTTGTGGATCTTCCACGAAGACGGCGATCATGGATTCCGCAATTAGAATCCGTTGATGTGAGACCCCCGCCTTCAGCTGCCTTACACATTCAACAACTGTCGCGTTGTTCATCTGACGTCCATTTTCCCCGTTTCCCCCGTACACATAACCAGGGGCTGATGGGACCCCATTGCAAAAACTGAAATGGGCCCCCCAGTATGGTGTCTGCTTTTAGGGTGGCTTAGATACAAGCAAGATATGCATGCGCAATACTCCGAGAATAGAACCAATTGTTTTCAATGGGTACCTTCTCACTTTCGCACGTGCAGAGAAACCGGCAGAATTCTTTATTTTGGTGCGCAATTTCGTGGGGAATCGAAAACTCCTGGCAAATTTTTAATTGTGGGGCGGATGTGTCCCACGCCGATGTGAACCATCTTGGGATGTGCGAAAAGTACAGTAAGATGTGCAGATACACGTGCGATAGCGCAACGCTCACGCCACAAAAAGGCACGCTATTGCGTTTTTGCGCTTACGCATGCTGTGGAGGGCCTGGTGTGTGTGTTTATGTCCTTTAAATCCTCCTTGGGTCAGTTCTCCGCCTCAGTGGTCAGTTCTTCACATCCGTGGTCACCTCAGTGGTCAGTTCTGCACCTCAGTGGTCAGTTCTCCACCTCAGTGTTCAGTTCTCCACCTCAGTGGTCAGTTCTCCACCTCAGTGGTCAGTTCTTCACCTCCTTGGGTCAGTTCTCCAGCTCGGTGGTCAGTTCTCCACCTCAGTGGTCAGTTCTCCACCTCAGTGGTCAGTTCTCCACCTCGGTGGTCAGTTCTCCACCTCGGTGGTCAGTTCTCCACCTCAGTGGTCAGTTCTCCACGTCAGTGGTCAGTTCTTCACCTCGGTGGTCAGTTCTCCACCTCATTGGTCAGTTCTCCACCTCGGTGCTCAGTTCTCCACCTCATTGGTCAGTTCTCCACCTCATTGGTCAGTTCTCCACCTCAGTGGTCAGTTCTCCACCTCATTGGTCAGTTCTCCACCTCGGTGGTCAGTTCTCCACCTCGGTGGTCAGTTCTCCACCTCGGTGGTCAGTTCTTCACCTCGGTGGTCAGTTCTTCACCTCGGTGGTCAGTTCTTCACCTCGGTGGTCAGTTCTCCACCTCGGTGGTCAGTTCTCCACCTCGGTGGTCAGTTCACCTCGGTGGTCAGTTCTTCACCTCGGTGGTCAGTTCTCCACCTCGGTGGTCAGTTCTTCACCTCAGTGGTCAGTTCTTCACCTCAGTGGTCAGTTCTTCACCTCAGTGGTCAGTTCTTCACCTCCTTGCAATGCCGTTTCTCTTTGGAGGACGGTCATATGTTCTCGCTACCCAGTAGTAAAAGGGATGATGCAATCTTAGCTGGGCCCCTGCTCTCCAAAGGCCCCATAGCAATCTTATGGTCTGCCTCTATGGTATGTACGCCACTGACATGAAGGTTTGTTTGGGGAGGTAAGTCTCAGTCACACAGCTTTGGCATCAGCTTATCTCCCAGGGAACAATAGAATCAGGTGTTGAAATTTAGCGGCCCCAATCCTGTCTGTTTCCACCCAGAACTGGGGCGATAATCACCCATGTAAAGGTACCCGTACACATCAGCAGGGGCATTGTGAGGGGCTTAAAAAATCAAGGGCGCAAACCCCAAGGCATATGTTGCAAAATATCACCCCAACAGCGCCAAACAAGTACCGCAGTGCGGCACATACCGCACGACCGCCTGATTACACGGATGATCCGTCCTCCAGGTTTATGCATGCAAAAAGTGAACGACAAACACGAAGCAAACAAATTCTCATTCGTCGTTCAGTCGGGCGGCATTTACATCCAGCGGGAGTCATTGGCCGTGTAAAAGGGCCCCAAAGTGTAATGTCTATGGGGGGCTTTATGACGATGGGGGGGCTTTATGACGATGGGGGGATTTATGTGAATGGGGGGGGCTTTAAATGTTGGTTCCTGATTTTCTCCACTGTCTCCATGTTTATCTCGGTCTCATTAGAGTCTCTGATCCTCCTAATATGAGGATACCTTGCAGATAACATCTTCCCCTTACAATAGACTGATAATTACGGGGTGTCACCTGTTATCATTTCTACTGCAGAAGGGAAATATTGTGGATTTCACCTTTAATTACACAATACTGCAAAATAAAACAGACAAAAGTACTAATAAAATATTGTTTTCCGAGTTAAAAAACAAAACAAAACTTCCGAGTGCCCCCCCCCCCTCGCGGCCGCGTGTCCCCCCCCCCCGGCCGCGGTCTCGTTAATACTTGTGTTTGTTGCTATAATTAGGATATTTCTATAATTCACTGCTTTCTGTCTGAATTATCAATTACCGGAACGTCCGCAGTGTCCCAAACACATCTCACCTGCAGACTGAGGGGCAGCGGGTGCGACCACATGTAATTCCCCCGGAAAATATTGTGTCTCCACTTCCCACATGTTTATCTCGGCAGGTTAATGTGCTGATGTCAGGAGGAGCCGGCCGGCTGCAAATATGTTATTCAGACAACGGCGCAGACGCTGCAAAACAAGGGCGGACGATGAATGACAGAACGGATACACCAGCACAGCAGTGTCATGTATGATTGGCTTAGATACATCTGCTAAGTAGCCAGTATCATACATGATAGGCTTTGGGATACAGGCTTAGCAGACAGTATCACACATCATGGGCTGAGATACACTGTAGACAACATGATAGGCTTAGATATACAGGCTCAGCAGAGAGTAAAGCACATAATAGACTTAGATACACAGCTTAGCAGACAGTATCACACATGATGGGATTAGATACACAGCTCAGCAGACAGTATCACACAGGATATGATTAGATACACGGCTCAGCAGATAGTATCACACAGGATAGGATTAGATACACGGCTCAGCAGATAGTATCACACATAATAATATTAGATACACAGCGCAGCAGACAGTATCACACATGATAGGATTAGATACACAGCTGAGCAGACAGTATCACACATGATAGGATTAGATACACAGCTCAACAGAGAGTAAAGCACATAATAGACTTAGATACATGGCTCTGCAGAAAGTATCACACATGATAGGATTAGATACACGGCTCAGCAGACAGTATCACACAGGATAGGATTAGATACACGGCTCAGCAGACAGTATCACACAGGATAGGATTAGATACACGGCTCAGCAGACAGTATCACACAGGATAGGATTAGATACACGGCTCAGCAGACAGTATCACACAGGATAGGATTAGATACACGGCTCAGCAGACAGTATCACACAGGATAGGATCAGATACACAGTTCAGCAGACAGTATCACACATGATAGGATTAGATACACAGCTCAGCAGACAGTATCACACATGATAGGATTAGATTCACAGCTCAGCAGGCAGTATCACACACAGGATTAGATACACATGGTAGGGTTAGATACACAGCTGAGCAGACAGTATCACACATGATAGGAATAGATACACAGCTGAGCAGACAGTATCACACATGATAGGATTAGATACACAGCTCAGCAGAAAGTATTACACATAATAAGATTAGATACACAGCTCAGCAGACAGTATCACACATGATAGGATTAGATACACGGCTCAGCAGACAGTATCACACAGGATAGGATTAGATACACAGCTCAGCAGACAGTATCACACAGGATAGGATTAGATACACGGCTCAGCAGACAGTATCACACAGGATAGGATTAGATACACGGCTCAGCAGACAGTATCACACAGGATAGGATTAGATACACAGTTCAGCAGACAGTGTCACACAGGATAGGATTAGATACACAGCTCAGCAGACAGTATCACACAGGATAGGATTAGATACACGGCTCAGCAGACAGTATCACACAGGATAGGATTAGATACACGGCTCAGCAGACAGTATCACACAGGATAGGATTAGATACACGGCTCAGCAGGCAGTATCACACAGGATAGGATTAGATACACGGCTCAGCAGACAGTATCACACATGATAGGATTAGATTCACAGCTCAGCAGGCAGTATCACACATAGTAGGATTAGATACACATGGTAGGGTTAGATACATAGCTGAGCAGACAGTATCACACATGATAGGGTATATATACACGGCTCAGCAGGCAGTATCACACATTGTAGGGTTAGATACATGGCCCAGCAGACAGTATCACACGTGATAGGATTTGATACGCAGCTCAGCAGACAGTATCACACAGGATAGGATTAGATACACGGCTCAGCAGACAGTATCACACAGGATAGGATTTGATACACAGCTCAGCATGCAGTATCACACATTATAGGATTAGATACACGGCTCAGCAGACAGTAGCACACAGGATAGGATTAGATACACAGCTCAGCAGACAGTATCACACTGGATAGGATTAGATACACAGCTCAGCAGACAGTATCACACATGATGGGATTAGATACACGGCTCAGCAGACAGTATCACATAGGAGAGGATTAGATACACAGCTCAGCAGACAGTAGCACACATGATAGGATTAGATTCACAACTCAGCAGGCAGTATTACACAGGATAGGATTAGATACACAGCTCAGCAGACAGTATCACACATGATAGGGTTAGATACACAGCTCAGCAGACAGTAGCACACATGATAGGGTTAGATACACAGCTCAGCAGGCGGTATCACACATGATACGATTAGATACACAGCTCAGCAAGCAGTATCATACATGATAGGGTTAGATACACAGCTCAGCAGACAGTAGCACACATGATAGGATTAGATACACAGCTCAGCAGACAGTATCACACATGATAGGATTAGATACACAGCTCAGCAAGCAGTATTATACATGATACGGTTAGATACACAAGTAATACATTGTAGAATTAAACACAGCAGATCTTTTTATTATAAAAATAAAAAGCATAACAAAGAATAATAACAAAACAACAGGAAAATTGTGAAAAAACATAATATATCAAGTCAAAAATTATTTAAAATACAATAGTCAAAATCAAAAAAAAAAGGGGGATATTTACAAAATATTACAGAATAACCAAGAGAAAAAACCACACTGGTCCAGTCACATAAGTATTCATACAAAATATACGTATAAAATATATATTTAAAGATAATCAAAGAGACCAAAGATCAAAACTCCTGAAAAGTAATTTGCATATTCCCCGTGCATTCTGGGGAGAGCGAAGAGTCACTGTAAGTCGGATAATTGCTGGGTTTAGGCTGCCTGTCCACAGGCGATTGTTGATTGCGTTACTCACGACAATAATCGGGCTACAGGTAAAGCAGTGAACGCTTTATATAGCGTTGCTATGGAAAGCGCAGCCGTGGCGTCCACGAGCGGAGAATCATAGCGATTTTCCACTGCATGCTGCGATTCTCGGCGGTGAGCCTATCTGTCAGACAGATAGCGTCTCACCCTTCTCCCCTGCGGTGGAATATCGCTGGCAATATTCTGCAACAGCCGTGGACAGGGGGGCTTAGCCGGGTCTATCTGCTCAGAGGACATCCCCGGACCAGACATTGGAGCTTCTGGAAGATAATTTGCATATTCCAAGAAGAGTCAGGCCGGGCGCACACGACTGTGTGATATGCGGTAACTCACAGGCAATCAGTAACATTGCTTTACGCAGCTCCGCTCACATTAACATGTTAGAATTACGAAATATGTGAGCGCAAAATAGTGCGATAGGGCCGAATGTTCTCTATTATTGCGTATATACACATGCCCATACGCAATTAAATTGACCGCGTGTGAGTACACGGTCATGGGCAGTACAATTTCGCCACCATACCGAACTCACCTATTTTTATATGGTAAGTAACCTCCCTCTTTACTGGGTTCAACCTGTTCCCCCATAACAGCTGGAAGAACAGCCTGTAAACCCGCGACCAAAGAGGTTTTGGCAAAATACTTTTGCATATACTTCCCAGATATATTAACAAAGAGAGCATGTAGGTTTTAATCAAGCAGACCCTTTATCTCTGGGTCAAAGACCACCCTTTCCATTGATCCACCCTTTAAGCAGCATTCTTCAATATGTCTTCCCAATTTTTCTCGGGATAATTCCCTTGGTCGAATTCAATGCCTAAAATCTTAGCAGAATCTTTGGAGGGTACCCAGAAGATCACAATCAGGATCTCCCCTCGAGCCAGAGACTCTCACACTTTACCAGATTGATCTTTGACCAGAGACCCCCAAGAAGCAGTGAATTTCTGACATCACCCACCCTGCCTGCTCTCTGGAGGAGACAAAGATAGAAACATTATCAGCATATGGCACTGTCCTCAAGGCCGAGCCCGGAACCATCCTTACCCCTGCCAATGGTCTCTCGTGAGGAAGGGATCAACAGTGAACACATTAAGTAAGGGGCTCAGACATCATCCCTGGTGGACACCAGACCCCAAAAGGATGCCCAGCCCAACTGTTTACAAATGGAAAACTTTCAGCTCCTGAAAACAAAATATTTAACCAATTTACAAACCCGACCGGCAGAACGTATGTCAAAACGACAGACCAAAGATATTTATGATTTACTCAATCAAAAGCAATCATCTGATGAAGGGGAAGTAAAATAAACCCTTCCAGAGACTTGTGCACATTCTTCGATTGGGAATAGAGCAGTGCTGAGCGCCTCAAAGGAGTTGGAGCAAAAATTTCACCAACATACTGAAAAGCACTTTCACCGGAATCTTTTTGTCTGTATTGAGGAGCGCTATGGGACACCAGAATTTGACAGAATTAGGGTAGACCTCCTTGACTTTGATAGAACTCCTGAGGATAGACACTCATTAAAAACTTCATTCAAGAGGGGAACCAAAACTATCTTAAAGGTTTTATAAAACTTGGATGTTAAGCCATTCAGACCTGGTGACTTTTTGGACCTAAGCCCATCAATAGCGTGTCTATCATACTGACATCTTTTGAGCAAGGATTTCACACTGAAGACCTCCTCGAGGATACCTTCGGTTGAGACCAAACGCTTAAGTATCCTCCTCAGGCTCTGATACATACGCCTTCTGTTCAGGCTTCTGAGGTTGGAGAGCTGTCGGAAGAACCTTCTTACCCGATGTTCGAATATCTCCCACCACTCTGACTTACTGTTACATTGACCCAGTAGTAGTTCCTGGCCCTGAAGAAAATTCTCAAAGGACTGTATTATTTCTGCTTCCTCCAGGAGTGACAAATTCAACTTCCATAAACCTCTGCCCATCCAAGGTGTCTCTGTGACATTTAGAAAAAAAACAATCGGTGATTGGAGAACTCCACCTCCACCACCAATAACTGTGTAGACGGCTATCTATCCTAGACCTACAATTACTACCTTTGAAGTAAGTGAACCCTATGTGTCAAACGTGGTCATCCACAAGGCTGCCTCATACTATCCTATGTAATGCAACGCTGTCATAGTCTAGCCGGTCATTGGAACCTCCTCTATTACAGACCCTTGTGACATTATTAAAGCCTCCTCCAAAAACCACTTGTCGGGTTGTAAAAAGGTAAGGCTTAATTCTCATAAAGAGGTCTGTGCACCCCCATCCTGACTGGGGTCCATAGATAGAGATAAAGCTAAGATGTGTACCAGTAAGCCCACCAGTAGGCTCTTAGTAAGCCTACACTGGGCTGGATCAGATATATAAATGCAGCAGCCTGCTGGGAATCCAAACCACCGTTCCCAAGAAGTGTCCAAATAGAAAAAAAAGATTGGCAGCATAAATAGGTGCAAATGATGAAGAAACCTTTATTCACCCATAACGCAGACAGACAGCAATGTTTCGGCCATATGCGGCCTTTTTCTCGTAAAGAGCTCTGTGCACCCCCATCCTGACTGGGGTCCATAGATATTGATAAGAGGCAACTCTTGATCACCCGTGTAAATATCCAAGATCAGGAACCTCTTCATTTCCACCTTGATAAGCTGTCTGCGTTCTATCTGTGCGGTCTTAAAATCATCCTCCACCGCGCTATACGGTTCGGCTGCAAGACACCAGTAGGAGGCTCCACACCTCACGCTTAGCTTTGTATATGGCCGACAAATCCATCCGCCTGGTCTCTTTCAAAAATAAAATGTCAGCTTCAACTTGCCTTATAAAATCAGAGGTCGCAAACATGGCAGCATCTGACCTAATGCTTGCAACATTAATTGATGCCAGCGTCAACAGGGTGAGTGCCGCCATCATTGGATGGCTTTCCTCTCTGCCTACTCCCTATCAAAGGAAGAGGTCTCCCCTTTATTTCTCTTTATACAAACTGTAACATCCCTACTTTTTCTCTTATCCTTACCTTCACCCTTCAGTTTCAGGGTAGCCCCCTTCCCAGAGGAAACCACATCCCTTTTAAAAAGAGACCCAGCATTCCCCGGAGTACCCTCCTTAGAGACTTCTGCCACCACCTCCGGCACCTCACCCTTGGCCTCTCCCCTTGGCAAGGAAGAGGAGGTAACGACTGCGGCCATCCTTTGGTATCTGCACCACATTAAATGATCCCACTCTTGAGAGGGAGATACCCTATTTTTCCTTCCTGTTCTTCCTTTACACTTTTTCTCCTGTTTTTGCTATTTCTCACTTTCTTCATCCGCACATGGGAGGATGCAGCAGAATTGGCATCTACCTCCTCCCTATCCATCTTTCTGTCTCTCTGGACTCAGCAGCGGGGTGCATTTTGCTACCAGGGTTAAGGGCAGCCCCAGTCTCTCAGGACGTACCCCCCCCCCACCCACACACAGACACACACACCTGGGCTGGTCAGGCACCCCGTGGAGACCCCACAGGTCTTCCTCCTCCCTGTTTGTACCAGTCTGTTCCCAGAGGAACGAGCCTGCTGACCCTCTCTGTCCGACTGGCATTGGCAAAAGAGAAGGGACAGCGACTGAATGGGTGCGCTAAAGCTCCACCCAGGTTACACCGAATATCCCCACAGGCCGAGGGTGGATGAGCTCTTCCCCCACACAACGCACACACTATACCTGTGTAGACCTTCAGACAGAATCCTATCCTTCCTAGGAACACAGAAGAATGGATGTGGGTAACAGAATTACCTACACGTTTCAACTTCACCATGAAAGTCCAGCCCTGACCAGATACCGTGTGCGTCCCTGTTCTTCTGGGGAGGATGAAGGATATCCTTATACCGACTCATCCGGGACATCATGTCAACGTAAGAGATTCACAACGGTCACTCTTCGTGTCATTTTGGTGGAAAATTGCTTGAACCACAAAAGTTCGCCAGTCAGCAGACAGTATCACATTCAGCAGGTTTAGATACACAGCTGAGCAGGCAGTATCACATACAACAGGTTTAGATACACAGCTGAGCAGCATATTAACTCAATGTAACAACATTTCATAATGGTCCAGAGTGTGTTTGTTGAAGACTCACATGAATGGAAAGGTCCTGAGAAACTGTATTGCTGTAAGAGGAAAATACTATCATGTTTATAATTTGTTTCTTCCGCAATAAAATTATCTTAAACAAGTAGAGGACAAATATACTGAAGAGCGGCGTCTCTGGTGGGTAAACATGACTTAGTGTTATGGAGCACGAGCTCCTGTGTGGTATTTAGCTCCAGTCCCGTCTGTTATCTTACAATTATCTATGTGGTTGGAGTTCTGTCTAAACGTCTCATGTTATTGTTTTTATTATATTCATATACCTCTCATATCAACCCGCCCGGTTATGATGTTTACCATGGCTGCTAAAAGGAACTGTCCAGGCACAGCGGATGCATTGTGTTATACCTAATGCAGGGTCTGGGGGGTATGGAGCATGACGCATGGAGAAAAAGACCATTAAAGAGTGAATCCTTGTGTCATGCACAGTGCAGGGTGGAAAAGTAAGTGCTCTAATTGGCAAAAGAGGTCCCAATGAAGGGGATGTGAATGGAAGTTCGGAATTCACAAGTGCTTTACCCATTTAATAAATCTACACAAAGCCTGGTTAGTGACATATCTGTTCATCTCAGGTAAAGCTGGTCAGTGTGAGCTGTGCCTTGTTGTAAGCAGCTGTCAGAAGATGTGTTATAGAGATGCATGAAGATGGAAAAGGCTGCAAAGACTAAAAGACCCAGGTATACATTATTCCCTGGTTGTTATCTACATATGGAGAACATACAGCACTGTTCTACTCTCCCCAGGAGCATCCTGTTATATTACTCCACAGCAAGCAATCTTGAGAGAGTCGAGGAAGGACTCAAAAGGAACAGCAAAAGACCTTCACAAGACCATACAGATTTGTCTTCTTTTAAATAGACATTGACTAAGAATGGTGGTCATGGAAGGACACCACGAAGGAAGCCGCTGCTGTACAAAAAACATTGCAGCCAGTCTGAAGTCTTGCTTAGACCACTTGTTCACCTCCCTAATCTCCCACTACCTTTCTGGTGTGGTACAGGTAGTATTTCTGAAAAAACTACCTTGGAGGTCCTTGTCGTGCGGTCATGGTGCACATTGGTCCTTGTCCTGCGGTCATAATGCACATCCAGTGGTCATGGTGCACATTGACACCAATGACAAAGTTAAAAGGTCGATGGAGGACCTTTAAAATTGGTGCATTGCCAATGTGGTTCCAATATACAAAAAGGGGACAAGAAGAGAGCCTGGTAACTACAGGCCGGTAAGTCTCACTTCAATAATTGGAAAAATATTCAAGGAGTTTCTAAGAGATGTCATCCTGGAATACCTCTAGGAAAACAATGGTATAACTTCTCATCAGCACGGGTTTATGAGGGGTCGATCATGTCAAACGAACTTGAATTGGCTTTTACAATGAAGTAAGTTCTAGTCTGGACCTGGGAGATTCTATTGGTCTCGTATATCTGGATTTTTCTAAAGCATTTGACACCGTGCCGCATAATAGGTTGATATATGAAATGAGACAGCTCGGTCTGGGCAATAACAGTAAAGAACTGGCTCAGAGATAGAAATCAGAGGGTGATAATTAATGGTTTGTATTCTTATTGGGTCACCATTGCTAGTGGGGGGCCACAGAGTTCAGTATTACACTATTCAGTATTGGGCCCCATCCTGTTCAATATATTTTTCAATGACCTGATAGAGGGGCTGCACAGTAAAATGACAATCTACCAATCAGCAGGTGTGAAGAGCTTTATATTCTTACCATGCCCTCTTCCCCTTGCTGTTGATTTCAGTTCTTTAGAAGAGTGATTGGAGTAGGTTGGTGTCTCTATGCTGGGTGATATACTCCCATATACAGATCAGTACTGGTGTTCATTTCTGTTGTTTTCTGTTACCTTTATTGTTTTGTTTTGCTGTGTCAGTGCACCTTTCCAGGGGTTCCTGCAAGGGATAGTCAGGGTCAGGAGAAGACAGCAGGGCTGTCCTTATCAGGACAACTACTCTGCTTGTAGGCAAGATCTCACTTCACTGTTAAGTAACGGAAAGGTTTTTCCATCTTTTTGTTCCTGGAGTGGTGCTCACTGTCCTGCATAGTTTTGGTGAATTCTTTTTGCATTCTGTGTGAACGTCACCCTGCGTCCGTGCTGTGGAGAGGTGCACCCAGCGTATGTGACATAATCAACAGCTGTACATTTCTTCAGCAGGTTTTTGTTTGTTGCCTTGCATGTTCATAAATCCCATTGAGGCCTTGTCCAACCAGCTTAGATCTCTGGCTTTGGAGGTTGCTGAGGATAAGCAACAACACTTAGTCGGAATAGGTTTGGTAAAGAAACCTAAGCCGGACCTTCCAGATCGTTTTTCTGGTAAAAGGCAGGAATTTTTGTGCGTTTAAAGAATCCTGGAAACTATACTTTAAACTGCGTTCTTTGTCCTCAGGTGATGAGACTCAGAAGGTAGGGATGGTGATTTCCAAATTGCAGGGAAACCCTCGGGCTTGGGCCTTTTCATTACCACCCACTTCTGAGGTTTTATTGTCGGTGGATAATTTGTTTTTGGCTTTGAGTCTGATCTATGATGACCCTGATAGGGTATCTCTGGCGGAAGGTAAGATTAGAGGCTTACAGAAGGGAAGATCACCCTTTGAAGACTTTTGCGTGGAGTTTTGCCATTGGGCAAATGATCTACAGTGGAATGAGCCTGCATTGCGGAGTCAATTTTGCTTTGTGCTAGCCGATAAGATTAAAGATCTTATGGTTTCACATTCCACACCTAGAACTCTTGACGAGGCCATGTCTTTATCCATACGGATTGGTCGACAGATTAGAGAGCGGGCAAGTAAGCTGTCGTTTGCCGCGTCCATAGAACTTGCGGTTCTTGATGAACCCATGCAATTGGGCTCCTTATCTGGTGAAGTTGTGAGAAAGGGGAAACAGGGGCACTGGTTGCAGTTTTTTTTCTGCGTCCGTAGAGGACACTTCATACGAGTATGTCCTTTTCAGGGATCTCAGTCAGGAAGACTAGCTGGCCTGGAGGTTAAGGGGAAGTTCCCTTTGGGTCCTCAAATCGCCTAGATATCATCCTCCAGATCGGTCCTTCCCGCGGAGATTTTTTTTTACTGGGCGTAGTTGTCTGGTGACGATTTTTTTGGATTGTGGAGCCAGAGTCAATTTAATTCATGATGAGGTGGCTGGTATTATTGTATCTTGATGCCACCAGGAAGTACTGGTGGAGCCAAGATTGACACAGGGGTGACCCCCTCTGTATGTGATTGGCTGCACAGCTGGCTGGGCTGCAGGTCCTGGCAGCCCACTAAGGATGTCTAGAAAAGCATATAGCGGCCCCTGCTGCAACCACGCAGCCCCAGCTGCAAGGCCCTTCCTCGGACTGGTCGTGTCGGAGCATAGAGGCGCCGGCCTGGACGGAGTCGGCGGCCGGGACGCAACACACAGCCAGCGGCCGGGACGGAGGCCTCATTTGCCGGGCGACCGGGATGCATCCCAGGGAAGCTTTGCGGTACCAAGCGGTGAGAGTCAGAGGAGCAGTGTGTGCATTGCTTTTTCCTGACCCTGCAGGCTTAGGGTGAGGGTTAGCTTTCTTCTTAGGCTTAGATTATTAGCTGTAAATGCTGGCATGTTCCAGCTGTAACATGTCAGCATTTACAGTTCATAATCTAATCCTAAATGGAAAACAAACCCTCACCCTAAGCCAGCAGGGCCAGCAAAAAGCAATGCACACGTTACTAGGACCTTCAAACCTTGACCCAATCAGGAGCTAGGGGTGTGACAGGGGTGGTCCTCCATGGATGCCCTGTCAAACTCCTAGCTTCCAGTGGCGTCAAGATACAATAATACCAAGGTGACCAAACATCTGAAACTTAATAGTAGACCTTTGGACTGCCCGATACCTGTGTCAGCCAATGATTCTGCCCCACTGTCCCAGAAGTGCTTAAAATTATTTGTTTCTGATGTTTGTTTAAAGATTGGGTTATTCCATACAGAGAGAATATTTTATTTGTCATGGAGTCTCTCCCTACACAGGTGGTGCTGGGTTTGCCGTGGCTGAAGTTACACAACCCGGTGGTGGACTGGAAAAAGGGAGACATTGTTCAGTGGAATCCTTCCTGTAGACAGAATTACATGTCAGTTAATATCTCATTACAAACTGAGG
Source organism: Eleutherodactylus coqui (assembly GCA_035609135.1). Taxonomy (NCBI): domain Eukaryota; kingdom Metazoa; phylum Chordata; class Amphibia; order Anura; family Eleutherodactylidae; genus Eleutherodactylus; species Eleutherodactylus coqui. Next base: position 515,575,816 of record CM069405.1, on the reverse strand, counting down.
AATTACCTGAGTTCATCAAGGATTTCGCTGACGTCTTTTCGTGGGGAGCAGATAAATTACCACCTCAGAGATGGGGGGGGGGGGATTGCACTATTGATCTCATTCCAGGTTGCAAGCTACCCAAGAGTCACATGTATAACGTGTTGGGTCCGGAGAGGCAGGCCCTCAAGGAGTATATTGCTGACAGCTTGAGAAAGAAAAAAATACGCCCATCCAATTCGCCAGTAGCTGCCGGTTTCTTTTTTGTTAAAGGGGTGGTCTCGCGAAACAAAGTGGGGTTATACACTTCTGTATGGCCATATTAATGCACTTTGTAATATACATCGTGCATTAAATATGAGCCATACAGAAGTTATTCCACTTACCTGCTCCGTTGCTAGCGTCCTCGTCTCCATGGTTCCGTCTAAATTCGCCGGCAGCTTGCTTTTTTAGACGCGCTTGCGCAGTCCGGTCTTCTCCATTCAGCACGAGCCGCTTCAGTGTGCTCCCCGCTACAGCTCTTCTGCGTATGCGCAGACGAGCTGTCACTGCTCGGGAGCGCGCTGGAGCGGCCATTCTGTACCTTCCTCTGTTAGAGGAAGGTGCAGAGCTGCCGAGCTGTCCGGAGAAGCCGCCCAGCTGTCCCGCCGTCCAGCTGTCCTGGTAAGTGATGGGCCGGGAGGGGGGCTGCCGCTGCGATGGGGGGGCTGTCGCTGCGATGGGGGGGGCTGTCGCTGCGCCGGGGGAACTAGCGCTGTGCCGGGGGGGGCTGTCGCTGGGCCGGGGGGGGCTGTCGCTAGGCCGGGGGAACTAGCGCTGGGCCGGGGGGGGGGGGGCTGTCGCTGCGCCGGGGGGGCTGCCGCTGTGATGGGGGGGGGCTGCGCCGGTTACCTGCTGCCTGGCGGTGGGTGACTGGTCGGCGGCTGCGGTGGGTCCGGTCGGCGGCTGCGGGGCGTCTGGTTGCCATGGAGACACAGCTGGCAGCGTCTCGGGAGCGCGCACGTCGGGCTGCAGCGAGCGACGGGAAAAGAGTCGGCGGCCATCTTGGGGAAACTTTTATAAGTTGCTGAAACGCTGGAACGGTAAGTACGAACCAGCTAGAAATGTCATTTACAGGGGGGCTTAGTAATGTGTACTTAATGGGGGGGACTGGGCAAAAAAAAAAATTCACTGCTTCCTCGAGACATCTCCTTTAAGAAGAAAGATGGAGATCTGCGACCATGTTTGGACTTTAGGGAACTGAATAAGATCACTAAGCACAACCCTTATCCGTTACCGCTCATTCCTGATTTGTTTAGCCTGCTAATGGCTGCCCGCTGGTTTTCTAAGTTAGACTTGCCGGGGGCATACAACTTAATACAGATCAGAGAGGGTGATGAGTGGAAGACAGCTTTTAATACTCATTTAGGTCATTTTAAAAATAGGTCATTTTAAAAATCTTGTTATGCCTTTCGATTTCACCAATGCCCCCACAGTATTTCAGTCTTTCATAAATGTGGTACTTCAGAAGTTCGTTGGATGTTTTGTGTTGGTTTATTTGGATGATATTCTTGCTTTCTTCCCTGAGTATGATTGTCATATTTTGCACATTTGACAGGTGTTGCAAGCTGTTCGAGAAAACTATTTTTTGCCAAAAGGGAGAAGTGTACTTTTGACTTGCAGGAGATTACCGTTCTGGGGCATATCACAACCCCAAATGGATTTAAGATGGACCCTGGGAAGGTCCGAGCTGTTTTGGACTGGGTTCAGCCTCAGAAATTGAAGGCACTTCAAAGATTATTAGGGTTCACAAACTATTATTGTAAATTTATACAGGGGTTTTCGGAAGGATCAGACCTTTGACTGATATGACGAAAAAAGGGTCCTTTTCTTCTAAATGGTCTCTTGCCATTCACGCATTTGAGACTTTGTAGAGGTGTTTTGTTACTGCTCCTATTCTTATACAGACAGATTCTTCCAGGCCATTTGTTGTTGAGGTGGAGGCTTCAGAGGTTGGGGTGGGGGCTGTTCTGTCTCAAGGTACTGGTGAATTAAAGAATCTTCGCCCATGTACATTCGTTTCACGGAAGTTTACCTCGACCAAACAGAATTATGACATTGGTGAGAGTTGTTGGCCATTAAATGGGCCTTCGAGGAGTAGCGTCACCTTCTGGAGGGGGCTCAACATAAGGTGACATTTATCACAGATCACAAAAATCTGATTTATTTAGAATCAGCGAAAAGACTTAGCCCTAGACAAGCACGGTGCTCATTGTTTTTCTCTCGCTTTGATTTTGTGGTCACATACCGACCTGGCAGAAGGAATATCAGGGCGGATGCTCTCTCTAGGAGTTTTGTCCCGGTGGTATCTTATGAACCCCCTGCACCCATTCTGTCTGAGGGGGTTACGGTGTCTGCGGTGTCCCTGGATCTGGAGGAGAAGATTCATTAGGCACAAAATTTGGCGCCTGCTGGCCTGCCAGAGGGGAAGCTTTATGTTCCGCTACATTTGAGGTTTCAGGTACTTTCTTGAGATGCATAGCTCTGTTCTGGCAGGTCATCCAGGCATTAATATACTTGGAAGTTGGTAAATAGAATTTTTTGGTGGCCATCTTTGAAACATGATGTTTATTGTTTTGTTTCTGCATGCAAGGTCTGTGCTAGAGTCAAATCGCCTCGGAATCTCCCAGTGGGGAAATTGCTGCCCCTACCGGTACCGGAGAGACCCTGGACTCATCTGGATTTCATCACTGAGTTACCTTCCTCGGAGGGAAACACTGTTATCTGGGTGGTGGTGGATCGTTTTAGCAAGATCTGTCATTTTGTTGTCTAGTCTACCTAATGCTAAAAAGTTGGCTAAGTTGTTTATAGCTCATGTTGTTAGGTTGCATGGGGTACCATCTAATATTGTCTCTGATCGAGGGGTTCAGTTTGTATCCACGTTCTGGCGTTTTGTGTGTCGCCAGTTAGGTATACAACTGTCTTTTTCTTCTACGTATCATCCTGTCGGGGTATTTACCTTTAGCAGAATTTGTTTTGAACAACAGATCTGTAGAGCCTACGGGCACGTCTGCTTTTTTTTGCAATTATCAGTTACATTTGTGTTTTGGTTCATTTGCTAAATTCATATTGGAGGTACCCCAAGAGAATGAATTCTCGTCCAGCCTCGAGTCAGTCCAGGAAGAAGTCCAGAGAAATCTTAAAACATCGATAAGAAACTATAAGAGGGTGGCAGATAACAGTTGGTCAGAGGGGGTTGGTTTTCAGGTGGGTGATTTGGTCTGGTTGTCTACCAAGAACATGAAGCTTAAACAACCATCCTTTAAGCTGGGTCCACGTTTTATTGGTCTTTTTTAGATTATGGAGAGCATTAACTCGGTGTCCTTTAGATTAGTGATTTAACGAGCTAGGAATTTCCAATGTGTTCCACAAGTTCTTACTTAAGAAAGTGGTGAGTCCGGTTCTTGGGTCATCCCCTCTTTCGCCGGTGGATGGGAATCTGCAATTTGTAGTCAGCTGCATCATTGACTCTCGTCAAAACAGGAACTCGCTACAGTATCTGGTGCATTGGGGAGGGTATGGTCCTGAAGAGAGGACGTGGGTTCCAGCGGCTCAGGTCAATGCGGACTGCTTCATTAAAGGGGTTGTCCCGCGGCAGCAAGTGGGGTTATACACTTCTGTATGGCCATATTAATGCACTTTGTAATGTACATCGTGCATTAAATATGAGCCATACAGAAGTTATTCACTTACCTGCTCCGTTGCTAGCGTCCTCGTCTCCATGGCTCCGTCTAATTTCGCTGGCTTCTTGCTTTTTTAGACGCGCTTGCGCTGTGCGGTCTTCTGCCTGGTGAATGGGGCCGCTCGTGCCGGAGAGCTGCTCACCGCGTCGTCATCGTAGCTCCGCCCCGTCACGTGTGCCGATTCCAGCCAATCAGGAGGCTGGAATCGGCAATGGAACGCAAGGCTGAACTAGATGAACATTTGCCTTTTTCAGCCTAGCATAATGTGTTACAACGTTACAATGCTCCTGGGAAACATTCCATGGACGGATGAGACAGAAGGGGAAGTTTTTAGCAAAAATGTACAATTTTATATGTGAAGGAAGAAGAAAACCAACACCAAAACCTCCTCCAACTGTGAAGCATGGAGAGGGCATCATGATTTGGGACTATGATGGGGATGGAACATCATGGTTTGGGCTCTAATAGAGAGGACATCATGGTGTGAGGCTATGGTGGGGTGGGAATAATGGTGAAACTATGGCAGAGAGGACGATCAACAAAGAAGCCAAAGATGATTTTTATGACTGCATAAAATGAACGACAAGCGAAAAACAATCATCCGCCATTCAGACATCGGCGCGTGTTTAGACTGAATAATTAGCGTTTGTTTTCACTTGTTTTAATGATTTTTTGAACAATGTTAATCATTATGTCTAAAAGCACCATAACTTAAGAAGGTTACCCTTGAGATTTAATGCATATGTGACACAGTATCAAGTTACTCAGATGACAACTGAAAACACCAGGGGCAAAAGTGTAGCCTGTACTGGAGGACACAGAAGTGGGGTCTTTGGCATCAGGAGACATCAGGAGAAAGAGAGACCAGTTTGTGTAGTCGGCCAATTGTGAGTGGAGCACAGAATCAGAATATGCTATGCAGAGCCTGCAGGAGAGGTAGACAGAACAGAGGAGTATGCTGTGCAGAACCTGCAGGATAGGTAGACAGAACAGAGGAGTATGCTGTGCAGAACCTGCAGGAGAGGTAGACAGAACAGAGGAGTATGCTGTGCAGAGCCTGTAGGAGAGGTAGACAGAACAGAGGAGTATGCTGTGCAGAACCTGTAGGAGAGGTAGACAGCAGCAGAGGAGTATGCTGTACAGAGCCTGTAGGAGAGGTAGACAGCAGCAGAGGAGTATGCTGTGCAGAGCCTGTAGGAGAGGTAGAGAGAACAGAAGAGTATGCTGTGCAGAACCTGCAGGACAGGTAGACAGAACAGAGGAGTATGCTGTGCAGAACCTGTAGGAGAGGTAGACAGAACAGAGGAGTATGCTGTGCGGAGCCTGCAGGAGAGGTAGACAGCAGCAGAGGAGTATGCTGTGCAGAACCTGTAGGAGAGGTAGACAGAACAGAGGAGTATGCTGTGCAGAACCTGTAGGAGAGGTAGACAGCAGCAGAGGAGTATGCTGTGCAGAACCTGTAGGAGAGGTAGACAGCAGCAGAGGAGTATGCTGTGCAGAGCCTGTAGGAGAGGTAGACAGCAGCAGAGAAGTATGCTGTGCAGAGCCTGAAGGAGAGGTAGACAAAACAGAGGAGTATGCTGTGCAGAGCCTGTAGGAGAGGTAGAGAGAACAGAAGAGTATGCTGTGCAGAACCTGCAGGACAGGTAGACAGAACAGAGGAGTATGCTGTGCAGAACCTGTAGGAGAGGTAGACAGAACAGAGGAGTATGCTGTGCGGAGCCTGCAGGAGAGGTAGACAGCAGCAGAGGAGTATGCTGTGCAGAACCTGTAGGAGAGGTAGACAGAACAGAGGAGTATGCTGTGCAGAACCTGTAGGAGAGGTAGACAGCAGCAGAGGAGTATGCTGTGCAGAGCCTGTAGGAGAGGTAAACAGCAGCAGAGAAGTATGCTGTGCAGAGCCTGAAGGAGAGGTAGACAAAACAGAGGAGTATGCTGTGCAGAGCCTGTAGGAGAGGTAGACCGCAGCAGAGGAGTATGCTGTGCAGAACCTGCAGGAGAGGTAGACAGCAGCAGAGGAGTATGCTGTGCAGAGCCTGTAGGAGAAGTAGACTGCAGCAGAGGAGTATGTTGTGCAGAGCCTGTAGGAGAGGTAGACAGAACAGACAAGTATGCTGTGCAGAACCTGCAGGACAGGTAGACAGCAGCAGAGGAGTATGCTGTGCAGAGCCTGTAGGAAAGGTAGACAAAACAGAGTAGTATGCTGTGCAGAGCCTGCAGAAGAGATAGACAAAACAGAGGAGTATGCTGTGCAGAGCCTGCAGGAGAGATAGACAAAACAGAGGAGTATGCTGTGCAGAGCCTGCAGGAGAGGTAGACAGAACAGAGGAGTATGCTGTGCAGAGCCTGCAGGAGAGGTAGACAGAGTAGCAGAGTGCATTGCGCGGAGCCTGCAGGAAAGTTGACAGAGCAGCAGAGAGCACTATGGAGAGCCTGCAGGAAAGTAGAGCATCAGAGTGTGCTGTGCAGAGCCTGCAGGAGAGGAAGATGGAGCAGTAGAGTATACCAAAGTGACTAAGAAAACAGGCAGCAACAGTCCAGATTAAGGGGCAGTAAGTTAACCCATTAAGGACCAGGCACTGTAAATTTACGGCACCTGGTCCCGGGCTTAAAGCCCAGCAGTATGTAAAATTACAGTGGAGATTAAAGCCTCCTGCTTCTGAAATCAGAAGCAGGACGGGTTGTCAGCTGTCAGTCACAGCTGATAACCAGAGGAGGAGGGAGAAGTGGGTTTTAACCCTTTCTGCTACTTCATTTGTTTAGTACACATCGCTCAATGAGCGCTAGTGTTTCTTCCACTACGAGAGCCCGGGGATCACATGACCCACTGGATTCCCTGCTACAGCATAGCTGCAAGGTCCCTGCAGACCCCTATCAGCTCTGCCAGTGACTAATGTCCTCATTTGAATGTCCCCCAGAGGTCTTATATGGCATCATGGGGGACATAGATAAGTAAATAAAAATTACAGAATAAGACAACAATATATACATAAGAAAGAAAATAACCCAAAGCCGACACCAACCAAAACCGACGTTATATGCTCCCTGTAATCCATAACCATACATATTATATATCAAAACATCAAAAAGGGGGCCACTTAGGATCCCTGCCGATCATCAGATCGCTCGGCCCACTGTAAGTGAGAACAGTGCTGGAAGCAGATAGCACTGTTCTTATTGTAGCTGCCCAGTTTGGTACTGCATGCAGTGCCATATCGGCAGCGATATCCGCTTCCAGCTCTGTCAACACTGGCAGCGAGCCTGGCAATCTGCTAAACGGCAGGGAGTCTAAGCAGCAGATCCCCACCGATCATCTTGATGAGCTATCCCGAGGATAGGCCAACAATAGTATGAATTCCAAAAGTCCTGGACAACCCGCTTTGTGCACCACGAGAAATAAGCAACAGAGCAGGCTAAGCAGAGGTATTGGAGCTTGTTCACAAGCTGGAGGGACCGTCTCAGGTTGATGTCCACGTGTGCGGTGAACCATTCAGAGACTGTTTCATTGCTGCAGATTACAACCTCCAGAGTTCGTGTCATCGCTGTCAATTACAACCTCCAGAGACGCTTTTATTGCTGCACATTACAACCTTCAGAGACGGTCATCACTGTGGATTACAACCTTCAGAGGATGTTACTGTTTAGTTAGCGTTTCCTTGAATTGCAAAGTCTGTTTAACTACTGTGTGCCAAAGAGACCTCAGTAAATGGCATTTTACTAACCTTCAAATGGCATCAGATGTTATCAGAGAGCCATCACACCAGCATTAACTAGGTTGGGAGGGCTACTGTTTCCTCTTGCGGAGAGCACCAAGTAGACAGAAGGAGATAGACCATGCAATGCTGCTCTGGGAAATTTGGTATGCAAATGAGCGATGGTACAATGCCTTTGCAGTACCACCTATTGGAAGGTAGCTCCCCTTCAAGTCAATGGCCGACCTTCCAACAAGCCTTGTAACACGACTAAAGATATAAGCCAAACCAAAGTCTTCTCCAGCAGTGAACATATAAAGATAGCTTCTTCAGGGTTCTTGGCCCTCATCAGTGCAGAGTAGGTTTCTGGTTCAGAGGCCTGTGACATGGGTCGGGAGAGTAATTGATTATTACACACCAAAGCACTACAAGCCCCAGCATAACCTAGAGAATAATGAATATATATACGGTTGATTAAGGGCGGGCTCACCTTCATGGTTCGTGCAGGAAGTTGGACTCGGCTCATTAGTTTAGCATCGCTGAGGAAGGATGCTGCAGTATATGCTATTTCTCCTGCCTTGGGCTGATGCTACAGTGAGCAGAGAGGGAGGAGCTAGAAGAGGCAGTTGCTTGCCGGGGAGGAAGAGGAGACTCCGCGGGGGCTGAATCATATTCTGTCTATACAGGGTGAGGCTGTATCAGTCTACACTAGTGGCAGATCATTTTATTATACTTTGGGCACCCAATCTGCTGGAAGGAATAATCCACCATTTCTCCTGCGTGTCTGAATGATGTAGAACTCTGCGGTGTAGGTCTATGCAGTCATTCAGTATCTACATAATACTGCCATACAATGCAGAAATAATACTCCATACAATGCCCACAAAATGCAGCTAATTAGTACCAAATTCTGACATACAATGCCAAAATATCATCACATGCAGTATCCGAATACTATCATATGTTACCCATGTAATTCTGCCATATACTTTCCACACAGTACATATTAAATAATCTCTCTCTACAGTATCCAAATACCGCCATTTAATGCCCACAGAACACTCATATGCAGCGTATTTTCCAAATAATACCACCATACAGTGTCTACATAACACTGCCTAACATTTTCCACCAAGTGCTGCCATCTAGTGATCGGAATTCTGGCTATTTTTTGTAAGACACATTGTTTGGCTCAGCTAATCAGAAAAAGACAACTCTTTTAGTTCTTGAACAGCTCTTCATCTCAGTGCAGGCTGCTGTAGAACCATGTTGGGCCACCTCTACCTTGGATAAGAGATGTGATACAGGCATGGCGGCTCTAGTACCCTGTTGTACCACCTCTAGCTGGGATACAAAATGTAATAGCAGCGGGCATGGAGGCTCTAGTACCTTGTTGGGCCACCTCTAGCTTGGATAAAAGATGGGATACGGGTGAGCAAGAAGGCTCTAGTACCTTGTTGGGCCACCTCTAGCTTGGATAGAAGTCATATGGGCAGGCATGGAGGCTCTAGTACCCAGTTGTACCACCTCTAGCTTGGATACTAGATGTATTACGGGCCAGCATGGAGGCTCTAGTACCCTGTTGTACCACCTCTAGCTTAGATACAATATGTGATACGGGTGTGCGTGGAGGCTCTAGCTTGGATACAAGATGTAGTACGGGCAGGTATGGAGACTCTAGTACCCTGTTTTACCACTTCTATCTTGGATACAAGATGTGGTACAGGCAGGCATGAGATTCTAGTACCCTGTTATACCGCCTCTAGCTTGGATACAAGATGTGATATAGCAAGCATTGAGGTTCTAGTACCCTGTTGCACCACCTCTAGCTTAGATACAAGATGTGATGTAGTCAAGCATGGAGGCTCTAGTATCCTGTTTGGCCGCCTCTAGCGTGAATACAAGATGTGATACAGGCAGGCATGAAGGCTCTAGTACCCTCTTGTATCACCTCTAGCTTGGATACAAGATGTGATACGGGTGAGCATGGAGGCTCTAGTATCCTGTTGTACCGCCTCTTAGATACAAGATGTGATACAGGCAGGCATGGAGGCTCTAGTACCCTCTTGTATCACCTCTAGCTTGGATACAAGATGTGATACGGGTGAGCATGGAGGCTCTAGTATCCTGTTGTACCACCTCCAGCTTAGATACCAGAAGTGATATGGGCAAGCATAGAGGCTCTAGTACCCTGGTGGTCCACCTCTAGTTTGGATACAAGATGTGAAACAGGCAGATATGGAGGCTCTAGTACCCTGTTGTACCACCTCTAGCTTGGATGAAAGATGTGATATGGGTTGGCATGGGGGCATACAGGTTCTATAATGTTATCCTACGTCATATTGCTCCACATTTGCTGAAACTAAACTTCTAATTTGTGCATCCTGTGACCCCCTTGTGTGTGCGGCTGATCATTATCCTGCTACCTCTTGAGAAGAACACATGTGGCTGCAGGATGTCCTAAACATATCGCCGAGCTGTCATTGCCCCTCCTACCACTACTAGGGGGGACCGACTGTTGTATGCGATGGCCCACCAGACCATCACACCAGCAGGGGGCAGTGTGCCGCTCCACAGCAAAGGCAGGAGTGAGGTGCTCACTCCGAGGTCTCCAGACATGAACACGGCCGTCGGCAGCGCCCAAACTAGACCTGGATTCATCAGTAAAGACAAACCGGTTTCACTCCACAGCGGTACAGGTTTACAAAATCACTGCAAACAAAGGTGATGGCGTTGGGGTGTTAATGGCAGGACACGTAATGGGTGCCGTGACGCCAAATTTCCTCCTGTTAAGCACCTGAAAATGGTCCAGGCAGAGACAGAGGTCTGTAATGAAGGCGCTACCTATGTATGGATGGTGGACAAACCATCCTCTCCACTGCTGGTCTGTAGGGGGCGTTCTGACCACGGTCACCTTGTGTACCCCCATCCATGGGTCCCAACACCTCCTAACTGTCTGATCAGATGCTCCTCTCTACTGGTGGTCTGTAGGGGGCGTCCTGAGCCTAGTCCCCTTGTGTGCTCTCACATATCCACTGGTCTCAACACCTCCTAACAGTCTGGTCAGATGCTTCTCTCTACTAGTGGTCTGTTGGGGGTCCTGAGCCTTGTCACCTTGTGTGCCCCCATCCACTGGTCCCAACACCTACTAATAGTCTGGCCTGTAGGGGGCGTCCTGAGCCCGGTCACCTTGTGTGCCCTCGCACATCCACTGGTCCCAACATCCCCTAAAAGTCTGGTCAGATGCTCCTCTCTACTGGTGGTCTGTAGGGGGTCCTGAGCCCGGTCACCTTGTGTGCCTCCATCCACTGGTCCCAACACCTCCTAACAGTCTGGTCAGACGCTCCTCTCTACTGGTTGTCTGTAGGGGGCGTCCTGAGCCCAGTCGCCTTTGTGTGTATGCCCTCACATAGCCACTGGTCCCAAGACCTTGGTCAGAACAGCCCAAGCGGCAGGTAATTCATTGAAACAGCCATCCTGCCTTTCTCATTCCAATGATACGTCCCTCTCAAAGTCTGCTAAGTGGGCTACATGTCTTTGAGTGGGTCTAGTGGTCAATAATCTCTCAACCAGGGGTCTATTACACCAAAGTAAAAGACTTTTTTATAGGGCAACCAGGGAAGCACTTTTACAGCCTCTGGTGACAAGACTCGATGTCTAAATCAGACCACACCTGTAATCATCTACATATCTGCCGGAGACATAACTGCAGGCCAAGTTTTGCAGCAATCCGACATTTCTGAGTACATTATTTTTTCGTTAATGAGTGCAGACAGAGCTACTTCCGGCTTAACGACACAAGCCGACACATTCATGAATGACACATCACTACTGCCCATCCATGCCCATTTAAAAATGCAGTTCTGCATACAAATATTACCGCCATAGAATGCCTACATAGTGGGATTAGTGGTAATATTCCTGGTGGTCCAGGGTTGCTCATGGTGGTCCAGTCCTCAGGGGTCACCTAGGAAATGGGTCAGTGGACCATTGCCGAGTTTGTTAACCCCTATAACCAGTCCAGTATATATAACAGGTGGCAAGATACAAAAGGGGCACTGGGCAAGAGACCTGAGGAAATGCACCCCTTATGCCCAAAGCGAATTATGCCACTGCTTTTCATTGCAATTATGTATAATGATTATTATTGTCCTGCCCACTGGCTCATTACTGTGACTACCACAGATGGCATCAGTATCAGATGGCACATCTCAAGTCTTCTAAAAGTATGCAAATTGGAGATGGTATAATGTCTCTGCAGCGCCATCTATTGGAAGGTTGCTGAAGCTAAATTCCATTAGGTGGTGATGCTTAGACATTTTACCAACTCTTATTTGCATACCAAATTTCCCAGAGGAGCATTGCAAGGCCTAGAAGTCTCCTCAAAACCACATGGCGCTCTCTACAAGGAGAAACAGCACCCTTCTCGATTCGCTTAAAGTAGTGTACATGATAGCCGCACATCCCCACGATGTCCGAAGTTTTTTTTTTTTTTTTGTACCCCCTTATAATAAGACACACATTAAAGAGATCGGATTCAACACTGGTGAACTTTATTTACAAAGAATCCACAGTGACAAAATAAGACAATATAATATGGCAGTCATAGCGACTCAAAACATTACACCAAGAGGATATTACCCATCCCCCGAAGGCGCCGGAGTGGTTACAACTTCCATGTGAGGACGGGGACCTCCGACATTTTAGATTTATAATATATATATAAAAATATGCCATCAAAATGATTTGGACGATCAGACGCTTAGAATATTATTTACAGGAAAGGCAACATACTGTCTGCTCCTATGTACAAACACGTCCACAGTTTTACTCCACCCATCCCCCCCCCCCAAAAAAAATTATGTTCTGTAACCCCGTAAGTGCTGGAGGGGGCTTATAACAGTGCAAGACATAGCAGCGCTGGCAGAGTTTAATGAGAGCATCATTATCTGCAGCACTGTAGAGCGACGGTGGGCGGACCAGCTATGGGACACGTGATTACGGTAGTGATAAAATGGGCGTGAAAGTCACAGATGGGCGGCTTTAGTTCAATATTAACATTAGACACAAAACAATTGTAGATAAATCCTCGAAAAATGGGTGACAACTAAGATGGCCACTGTTATAGATACACCTACCCATTAGGGATGTGTAACGGCAGAATGGCCAATAATTTGGGCCCGGTAGAAAACTGGCAGATAATCCCATGTGGGATCTGTACTGGCAGCCATATTCATTGTCACCTATCTTGCCTAGAACTGAATATTCTTTAAACAAAGTAATGAGGCGCCGTTTTGGATGTTTTCTGACACTAGTGGGCCTATGCTGCAGGGAGTAAATGACAACATTTTGTTTTCTCTTTAAAGAGATGAGGTGCATTATGGGGATTTTTCTGACAGTGTCTGGCCTATGCTGCAGGAAGTAAATGACAACATTTTGATTTGTTAATGCTTAGCTGTAATAGTTACATTTGTGGCTGTAGGAGTCGGCAGTCATGGGTTTTAACCCCAGAATTTACAATGTCCCTCCATTTAATCACTTTCCTTATTTATTTATATTTCTATACCAGATGCATTACAACAATGAATGTACCTTTAAATAATTAACCCCACCCATCCTATTAAAGGGATGGACCACTTTATTTGTACAACTTTATGATTGTCACTTTCCTCAACTATCTGAACAGCAGAATCCACTTCCATACTGCATCTCTTCTCTATGTTCTCCCAACATCCCTATAGTTGACCCTTTGTCCAATCCTCAGAAACCAATGAAACATATTTGGTCCTCACTGTATCCCTTTTGTGGTCAAACCTGAAAGAGCTTGTATAATCTGTACACAGAACACACATACTGTACCCGTACTCTAGCTGCAGGAACTCTTGCTGGTTCAATGTTAGAGCAAGTTGTGGGATACCACCAGCGCCATATGTAACATCAGTGGTGTACGAGTTAACAGCACTGCGTTGCGCATAAAATCATGTGACAAGTTTTCTGTGGATCAGTTTCAGTGTGAATCCACATTGCGGAGAGTATACAGAGAATGGCGCAATCGAGGAAAACAGCCAGCGAATGGGGATCCTGTGGACAGAAATAACACCACCGAAAGGGGTCAGAGGAGGATGTCAGGAATCTTTCTAACAGGCGCTGCACAGTCAGCCGAATACACTTCTGGGACTTTAACTAATGTGTCTGAAAGTACAACTCGCCGTTCCTTCACACGGATGGACTATAAAGGGCAGGCGACCGGTTCCAGCATCATTAGGTCTAAGAGAAACAGAAAGATGAGACTCCAGCGGGTAAAAGAGCGCAAAACTTGTATCACTGAGCAGCGAAAAAACATCTCCTGGTCAGATGGATCCAGATTTCTGTTGCTGATGGGAGGGCAGAATTTGGTACAAGCAGCATGAATCGCTGAACCCTTCCTGTCAGTCGGTCAGAACATGTCAGCACCGCCGTCTAATCTGCAGCAACTACAAGAAGCTTCTTGTCCGCAGGGGCCGAGATTCCTGCTGAACTATTTCATCACCTCATGGAATCTACGCCATGATAAATCGCTGCGGTCCTGAAGCCCGAAGGAGTTCAACACTACTAGATGGGGCTGATAAAGCGGTGGTGCGATGCATGATGAATACAAGATAAGTGATACATAAAGTTGCTGGACATTCTCAGAGGATTATATCTGGTTATGAATAGGTGACACTTTAATAGACCTGTATATAACATCCGGTATTCCTGCCACAGGTGAAGCTCTTAGTTTGGAGGATTCTGCAGCGCGGTTCGCTCCCTGGAAATATAACGGGTTTCTGGCGCCAGAAAATTGATCCTTCTTCCCAAGTCTTCCAGCAGGATGATGGATTTGTTGTAACAGTGTAATCTGTGAGCGTCCGGCCCATGGGACACTCATTAAACGGATTGCCCAGGGTTAGAAAACCATGGCTGCTTTCTTCCAAACACAGCGCCCCCCCTGTCCACAGGGCTGTGTGTGGTATTGAAGCTCAACTCTATTGAAGTGATAATACCAGACACAACTCACAGACAATGGCGGCAGCCACGTTCATCTAACCCCGGACAACACCTTTAATTTTGAGCCACAATTCCAAGCGACCTGTAATTCCCATCCCTATATACTCTAGACTCCCTGCAGGGTGTACCTCGTTCTATACAACCCCATTCAAGACATCATTAGTAAAGAAAGGGATGAGGTATCTAACCAATACAATGGCGTTCCAAGAACATGCACCAGAATTACAATATTCAGTACTGGTCACTACAAGAAGAGCAGCACCGCCACCTAGTGTCAAATTCAGTTACTGCACTTTGAAGACAAGCTAATAAAGTGAATAAGAAAAATTAAAGGGGATGTCCACTTGGAACTAAAACCGCCCATATCTGTTTAGAAAGTAATCACATGTTGGGGGATGGTCTCTGGGTGATGCCAAAAGCTCCGAAGCAGCTCTAAGGCAGGAGTAAAATCAGGAGTCATAAGCCGAATGTGTGAAACTCATCATATAGCTCAGACTCTGGTCCAATCAGGCGATACATTCCCTCATCCCCCGTGCTGGTGATTTTCAACCCTGTCAGTCAAGAACACAGATTATGTCTTCATACCCTGTATCTGCCGCAGCCGTGATGTCATCGCTGGGGAAATTCTGTACAATCATGATATAATCTGTATCATTTCTATAGGTTGTACTTACACAAGGCACAATGTTTATCGTCATCCATCCTATCACATACCACAGTGATTCCCAACCTGTGGCTGGCTGGGTGTCTCAAAACTACAATTCCCAGCATGCCCTGACAGCCACAGCATGCTGTGAGCTGCAGTATTGCAACAGCTGACGAAGCACGGGTTGGCAATCAATGACATACCGTATATGGAAAAGACGCAGCAGCCACTTAGATATCAGTTTACTAATCACCTGCCCGGTCTGACATTTTATTGCATTCTCCATGAAAAAGAAACATGCTCTCTGCCTTCCCTCTGTTACTCCTCCTGAAAATGTATGTATGATTAAAAAAATAGGTGTCACCATTCCCGTCGTCATAGAAGTGTGTTCTTAAACAGTCAGCACTGACTGAACCATGCCAGAGTTTATAAGGACATGCCCAACTGTATTCACTAGCTTCATAAATTTCCAGGAGGAATAACAGAGGAACAGCACAACCCAGAGTGCTAAGCAAAAGATGCTCCAGAATTTTTTTTTTTTTAACTCCTGAAGAATACAAGACATGTCACACACGACAAGATCACGGATCCTCTTTAAAGCTTCTACACACGCAGATTCACAGCAGATCGAATCACGTGGAAGCAACAGACAGCTCTTCGGCCGCGTGGGGACTACAAATCTCAAGAGGCCCCGGCAGCCAAAGGGCTGCTGGTTGCTTGAATTTGGTCTCTTGAAACCCAAGGTTAGTACTGTGTCTTGAGTCGCTCGTATTCTTAATGACCCCTCCCACCCCCTTCGTCTCTATCACCACAAGACGCAGAGATCAGGCGTACACGTGATCCGTTTTACCACACGGAAAAAAAAATATTATAACCTTTAGAACACAAGTTTTTCACTTGACAATAAATAAGAACAATAAAAATAAAAAAACTAATGTCCGGCCGGGCCGGCGACACTTACACACAGTTCATTTATAGCCACAGAATCGGAGTGAACAGTCGGACCCTCCGAACGCTCGGTCTTGTTGGGTCTGACCATGGATGGTCCCGAGGATTGTTATGGTGTCTGTATGAAACGCGGACAGAAAAACAGAACCGGAAGCGATGACAGACAGCAGTAAGACGTGTTGCCGGAGTCACTGCTCACTCACCAGTGGTTAATACCTTTTGCAGACGGCTGCCGAGAGCCATTGATTGGCCTTCGAGAACCCACCGACGTCATCTACAATTCCCACCATCTTAAGGATTCAGCTGTAGGCACATGAGTACCGAGAGAGACGCGTCATCATCATTATGACTGTGAAAACTTTGGCAATCGTACCCTATCGTACCACCCAAATACTTCCTCGCTTTGTTCATTGACTCTTTGGACTGAGGGCCCCTCGGGCACATCATGAACCTCTCTACAGCCGGCTCTTGGAACCTGCGTCATGGAGATGCTGGATGGGCGATGGAGGCATGTGAGCATGTAATGCGTCAAAAGACAAGCCAAAGACGAAAGTTATGGGCGACAGCGATGTTAGAGAGGGTCTAGCTCAGAGTACTGTGCGTCAGGGTCATCACACCCTCCATAGCAGCAAGTGGTTGGTGCTATCATCTCTGCCCACAGTCTCGCTGCTGTTGGTGAGCCTGAAGTCCTCATAGCCGTCTCCTCCGCTGATGACCAGCAGTTTGGATTTTGGTCGGTGCCGGGTGGAATCTCGCTTTTCGGTGTCACAGGGTTGTTCGTTGCCTGATGGGAAGATAGAAGTAAGGAGAAGTCACAACAATGAAACACTGGCACTCAGGTGATACAACAATTGGGCCACAGACCCTTAGTGTGACACAATACCAGCCGTTGACAACTGGGGTGACATGTCAGTGACTGGCTGGCAACTTAGGAGACACAACACTGGCCCATGGATAATAGCCCAGTGACAAGTGGGGTGACATCAATGGCCCATTGACAACTGTGATGATACAACAATGGCTCACAGACAAATAGCCCAGAGACAATTATGGCGACAGAACATTGGCCCAGTGACAACTGCGATAACACAACAATGGTTCGCCCAAAGAGCTTATTGACATCTCGGGTGACACAACAATAGCCCAATGACAACTGTGGTGAGAAAACAATAGCTTTTGTCAACAGTGGTGATAGAAAAATGGCCCAGTAACAACTGGGGTGACACAAGGATGGCTCATCAAAATAGCCAGGTGACAACTGTGGTGACACAACAATGGCCCATTGACAACTGGGGTGACACAAGGATGACTCATTGAAATAGCCAGGTGACAACTGGGGTCACACAATGGCCTGTTGAAATCAGGGATGGACACAATGGCTTACCAACAATAGCCAGTTGACAACTGGAGTGACACAATATTGACTGCCAGAAAAAAATAGTGACAACTGGGGTCACACAATAATGGCCCTGAACAGCTGCGGTGACAAAAATGGCCCACTGACAACTCGGGTAATACAGCAATTACCAATTGACAACTTGAGTACAACCCATTGACAACGGAGGTGACACAATGGCTCATCAACAATAGGCCAGTGACAACTTGGGGTGACACAACAATGGCACAGTGACATTAGGGAGTCACACAGGGCCACTGCCATGACTTCATTTGCTTCCCCCTTTGCAACTCACAGCCGATAATTGCTAGTGATGCAGTAGAAGTATTATTTGTAGTCTGAACGCCTACATAATCGTGGAGTCCCATAAGATTTCTAGCACCGCCATGCTGTGGGACCAGTAGTAGCAAGCACTCACCTTGGTCTCCAGGCAGAGGAAAATGCACGTCAAACCCATCAGGTAGCTCGACGGACGTGAGGAACCGGACATGGCCAGTGTGTCCTTGGGACAGTCCCACTGGGCAGACTGGACCCTTCAGAGAACTAGTGCTGGAGGTGATAGTGAGGGTGAGAACCACCCCAGCACTGGTCCCTATCCACAGGAGATCCTTGCAAGCCAGCAGAGCAGTGATTCTCAGACACGCCGACTTGTGCTGGCGGATGATGGCGTCAGAGCCTTGATGGGAAAAAGAGAAGAAGACAACCTTGGTACATCCTGTAGAACAAGAACCCTCTATGGTCCATCATATGAAGATCCTGGCTGTCCTTACCTGCTAGCATCTTGTGTACAGGTGGAGCAATATCCACCTCCGCCAACTGCTCAAAGGTTGTGGCGTGATAAAGGCGAACCTGGGCACTGCCCTGCAGAGCGATCCACATCCCCACGTTGCTGGTGACCATACAGGTGACGCAGCGGTTCTGATCTTGTCCGATATGGAACGTGTGCTGAGGGTGGAGAAGAGACAGTTGAGGGAGCGGACAACTCTATCCACATAGCGATCCCAGAGACACAGCTCTACCGCAATGATACTAGTCAATAATAAATTTGCCAAAACCGCTCTCAGCTGTTCAGCCTCGCCGACTACGCCATTTTTTACTAACATGGTCCTGGTTTTGACCCAGGGTGTCACACTGCAAATCCAAGATCGGCATTGCCATTTACCTCCTGAAGCAGGGACGATGTGTTCAAGATCATGACCCTGTTCTGACAGCCACACCACAGTTTCCCAGAGATGGCCACCATCTTTGTGATCGGGCTCCCAGGAGATCCGAGGGGCAGAATCTTAGAGTTTTGAGGGTCCCAAAAGCTTCCTAGAAAAAAAAAGATGCGGCTTGACGATTTTGGATCCTGAAAAAGATATAGCAGGTGCCAGAACGTACCTGCTACATGGCATCACCTATGGATGTACAGTATATACACAATCTCTGGCATTAAACCTATGGTGCTGGGTATCAAGCCCTTCCCACTAAGGCCCTTTTTCGTTTTTGCATTTTCATTTTTTAAGCCTCATGCACACGGGTGGCTGAATCCGGCGCAGGCGTCTGCCCCTGGATGCCACAGCAATAACACTCCATAGCATGCTATGGCAAGGTGAGTTTTCAAGCCCACGAGTGGAAATCAATTGCGATTTCCGCTTGCGGATGAAAAATTGCAGCATGCTCAATTTCCCTGCGGTTCCCACACGAATGGCTTCCATTGAAGTCAATGTAAGCTGTCCGACCCGCGACCTGTTCGGAATTGTCATTCCAGTTGGGCCACGGATTCCACTGGCAAAGCAGGAGTTTAAAAAAACAAATGTGTACTGCGCATGTCTGAGGGCGAGCCGTGCGAACCATCTGCAGTACTGAGAAGCCGGCGAAGAAGACGCAGGGTCACCCGCTGCGGTCGGGCCAGATGCTGTAGCCAGAATCTGGACCTGCCGTGTGCATGAGGCCTTACTCTTCACATTCAAAAACAATCACAGCTCTTCTAATGTTCCAGGGACACAGATACATGAGGGCTGCTCCTTGTGGGGCGAGTTGTAAT
Organism: Eleutherodactylus coqui; assembly: GCA_035609135.1. NCBI lineage: Eukaryota > Metazoa > Chordata > Amphibia > Anura > Eleutherodactylidae > Eleutherodactylus > Eleutherodactylus coqui. Next base: position 515,556,381 of record CM069405.1, on the reverse strand, counting down.
TGACTATTTAATGCACTGTATAATATAATGTAAAAGTTTAGAAATTTCTATGTGGGAAGAAATTAAGAGAGAAACGATTTTGCCTTTTTTCTTTGGGGGGGGGGGGGGGTGCAGGCGGGAGAGAGGTGTTGCTTATACAACATCCATGGTACAGTAATAATGATACGCTATCTTCTGCCAAAATTTTCTTTCTCTTTTCATCTTTTGACCCTCAGAACTTTTTAAAATTCTTCTGTTGATGCAGCTGAATTAGGGTTTTTTTTGCGGAGGGGAAAAAAGGTGTGTTTTTTTTTTTAAACTTTTAGTACTTTTTTCCCTAAAGCATACATACATTTTTTCAAACTTATCTTTATTTCTTTTTTAGCTTCCACAGGGGACTTGAACTTGCAATCATCTGATTGCTTAAACAGTATAATGGAATACTACAGTATTCCATTATACTGCTTTCTGACCAGCATTCTATTAGGATGAGCCACAGGCTTATCTTAATAGGAGCTCATCCATGATAGCACTGGGGTCCTTCAGAGGGCCCTTGGCCGCCATGGCACCTGGACGGCAACTAGCAGTCTTATTGTAGGGGGAACTTTCGGGGCTTGCGTCATACATGTATAGCGCACATCAGGAGGGGTTAAAGATATAGCACCTTACGGTGCTCATGCTATGTCTTTAACACACAGCACCATCAATGTACAGCACAGGAATGGTGCGGACACAGGAGAGGGGTCTGCGTTGTCAGCAGTGGGTGTCATCTATATATTATACCTGATACACCTTAGATGCCACGGTCAATAGTGACTGCAGTATATAAGTGGTTAGACAAAGGACGATGACTCTGGGTTATCTCATCAATGCCCCTGTATTGCAAGGTGCTAAAGGGTGGCCTCTGCAGCCGGCAAGTTTGCTATGCGTGTGCGCCTATTAGGTCAGTGTGAACCTGATACACTGAAATACAGAAATTCGGTCCTGCAGTGCATCATAGAATTCACTCAACCCCTTTAACCACTTCTACCATGTTATCCCTATCCACAAGTACTCAGCCATCTTCCTCCCTCCCATAGAAGTTAATTGAGTGTTGGTCTTCAAAAAGTGACACTCAAACTTGGCGACTGGATGAATCGGAGTAACAAATCCTGACATGATGACACTGGATTATAGGGTGCCACATCCAACATGGGACGATCCACTGACGTGATTCAGGCGGTGTTAGGACACAACAGCTTGAAGCGGGTCAGTGTGTTGGGATATTATGTGACAAGTTCCCCAGCCGCCTCTCTCAGCCCCTTACCTGCTTCTCTCTGATAAACGATAAGATCTCCATTGGCTACGGACACAAAGACCTGGTTATCCAGATACCTGCAAAGGAAACGGACAAGAGCCTTCTTACATGAAGTGTCATCAATCACAGGGATCTAGGAAAACACTGGACACAACTTCCCGCCAGGCACTAATCCAACTCCTCTCCTATACCAGATTCATGAACTGTGGTTTTAATGGAGGATTATTACTCCTGATTGGCTGGAATCGGCACACGTGACGGGGCGGAGCTATGCGATGACGCGTAGAAGGGGGCGGAGCCAGAACGCCGCTGCTGCCGGACAGACCCGAAGGCAGAAGACCCTTCTGCGCAAGCGTGTCTAATCGGGCGATTAGACGCTGAAGTTAGACTGAGCCATGGAGACAAGGACGCCAGCGCAGGGAAGGTAAGTGAATAACTTCTGTATGGCTCATATTTAATGCACGATGTATATTACAAAGTGCATTAAAGGGGTTGTCCCGCGCCGAAACGTTTTTTTTTTTTCAATAGCCCCCCCGTTCGGCGCGAGACAAACCCGATGCAGGGGTTAAAAAAGAAAACCGGATAGTGCTTACCTGAATCCCCGCGCTCCGGTGACTTCTTACTTACCTGGTGAAGATGGCCGCCGGGATCTTCTCCCTCGGTGGACCGCAGGTCTTCTGTGCGGTCCACTGCCGATTCCAGCCTCCTGATTGGCTGGAATCGGCACGTGACGGGGCGGAGCTACAAGGAGCCGCTCTCCGGCACGAGCGGCCCCATTCAGAAAAGAAGAAGACCCGGACTGCGCAAGCGCGTCTAATCCGGCGATTAGACGCTGAAAATTAGACGGCACCATGGAGACGAGGACGCTAGCAACGGAACAGGTAAGTGAAAAACTTCTGATAACTTCTGTATGGCTCATAATTAATGCACAATGTACATTACAAAGTGCATTAATATGGCCATACAGAAGTGTATAGACCCACTTTGTTTCGCGGGACAACCCCTTTAATATGGCCATACAGAAGTACTTAACCCCACTTGCTTTCGCGAGACAACCCCTTTAATTCTTTCAGGCTATCAACTAAATTTCTGTTAGTCATGGCACTATTTTTGACACATGCTGTATTATCAGGATTTCTGAACCATAACGTGCTGAATTTGACCTGTTTACAGTACCCTATACTCGGAATGGCCCCTTTATTAGAGCACCCCCATCTACTAGCGTTGGACTCCTTTGACATCTATTATCACAGTTATTCATTGTGGTGCAGATTCTACTGGGTGATTAAATGGTTCCGCAGGAATATTGGCCCCTGCGGACAGGAAGCTTCTTGTAGACGAAGAAGATTAGATGGAGGTGCTGACATGTTCTGACCAACTGACAGGAAGGGGTCAGCGATTCATGCTGCTTGCACCAAATTCGGACCTCCCATCAGCACGGAGCAACAGAAATCTAGATCTATCTGACCAGGAGATGTTTTTCCACTGCTCAGTGATACAATTTCTGCCCCCTGGAGTCTCGTCTTTCTGCCCATCTGTGCTCAGGAACAGCGAGTTGTGCGTTCGCACACTTTAGATGGAGCACCAGTGTTGTATTCTGCTGACTGTGCAGCCTGTCGGTCAGAACGATTCCTGACATCCTCCTCCGACCCCTTTTAGTGATGAGTTGTTTCCTTTGAAGGATCCCTTCTCCCTAGATGTTTTCCTCGATCACACCATTCTCTGTATACTCTCCACACTGCTACATGAGAAAGCCCCCCATGGTTGGCGGTGATCCCCCCTGCCTTCCCGGCTAGTCTAGCACCGATGACCGGACCTCGTTGGAAGTCGCTCCGATCGCTGGATTTTCCCATCTAATGTGGATTCACACTGAAACTGATCCACGGAAAACTTGTCACGTGATTTTATGCCGCACTCCGGGGTCATGGGGGGAATTACCATACAGGGAAGAGCCAATCGTGAGAGGGGCGAGGGTCTAATAAAGAGGCCACTAAGTGTTCATGTCATGTCCGGTATGAGAATATCAGGGAGCTGCTGAGGTTTTTGGGCCCAATTGCATTTGCTTCCACTATTGACCAAGTAGACCCTCATTTCCTATGTGATGTGGGGAGAAGAAGGGTCTATGACCCAAGATGCATGTTTAATGGGTCTATGATGAGGCCGGTGAACGTGCTGAGATTTGTGGTACTTACAGGATACACATGACGGCCGCCGCGTGCTGCATCTTCATGCTGTTCTTACGATTCCGGATGTTGTCTGAAGACTGATAGACGTGGATGCTGGTGGGAAGACAGAGCGCTCACAGCGTCAGCTACTCCATACCAAGTTATTACAAGGCACATGTAGCTAAGGGTCAATAAATCCTTCAGATCCACCCAATCTGAACGGTTATCGCTCAGTGTAAATGAATGCCCCGACTGAACGAGGTACGAGAAGTAGTTCGCTTCTCCGTCGTCGTTTACTTTTTGCTTGCAGAAAATTAAATGACGTGTAAACAGGCAGAAGTTCACTTATGAATGACTGCCTGTTTATTGTGAATGGAGACGGGTGGGCTGGAATGATCCCCACTGCTCTGCCTCCATTCACTAGTGATGATCATATAAAAGCACAGGAACGATTATCGCTGGGACGATCTATAGGGCATCTGTGCCCGGCAGGAGACCACACATGGGCGCCGGCACCATCTTACACTGGGGCTATAAGGCCATTTTTGAAGCGCTGTTCCCCCCATTAAGGAGCACGGCATGGGCACTGTCGCTGGGTCTTCAGACCCCACGTGGTGGTATTAATGTCCCTCTAATGTGGTTGCCAGCACAAGACAAGTTCCGTATTGGTCTCTTACCAGCCATCCTCAGTTCCCAGCCACATGGAGCTCTGGTAAGCCTCAGGGTCAATACTTAGAAGGTCTTCTAAGCTGCCACGTGTGAAGGATCCTCGGCTGGACCTCCTCACCGCTGGCCCATCGGTGGGACTCTCACTGTCCCGGTTCTGGTTGAAGTTGCTGGGGATGGGCAGGAATCCGGGCTCTTGTTCTTCTTCGGAGCTGGTGGTCTCTGCCGTGGTGTCCTTGGCACTTGTCATCTCTTCATCTAATATAGAAACAAGCACTGTGCAGAATTATACAATGTGTGACGTGGCCTCTAGGTGGCAGTGCGATCTCTGTGAATCATAAGGAGCTTTAGTAGTAGAAAAGGTAAAAAATACAAATGTATCAAAATGTAACACTGAATACATTTTAAAGGGAACCTGTCACCAATTTTTGGTATTAACCCCTTAGTGACATGGCCAGATGAGGGCTTGTTTTTTTTTTTGCGTGGCTAGCTGTAGTGTTTATTGATACCATTTTTTGTGACGATACCAAACAGGTAGGTTTTTACATTTTTAAACAAAGAAGGGAAAATATGCAAAAAGTTTTTTCTCCTGCACTCATTTACAATTTTTTTTTTTACAATTTTTATGTCCGTGTAGGATATAATCGTGTTTCCGTTCCCCATATACGCATGCGAAATGTGGACACTCAGAAAGGCAGGCGGAACATTGATGCTTTCGGACTCGGATGTTGCGTATACCCCGATCAGCGATGGTCATGAACAAGATGGTCCTAGAGCGTAACAAACCAAAAATATCACTAGAGGGTAAAATCAGCAAACAGATCATGGGAGCCCATTCTCTGGAAACAACATTGAGTCTCGGCACAGTCAGTGGGTCCAGAAGAAGACGCTAAAGAACACGCTAGCTGGTCGCAATCAGGGCGGATACAAACACGCACATGGAAGAACTGAAAAAAAAAATCGGTCAAGGATAGGAAAGCATGGAGAACGATGATCCATAAAGTGACTGAAAGTCTTTATCAGGGGACTTGAACCTGCGATGTGATGATCACTCTGATAATAATGAATTAATGCAATGCATTATCTCTTCTCATAGTGATCACAGGCCATGCCAGACCCAAAACCCATTACATTGTTTGGTGTTCGGTTGCCATGGCAACCCATCAGCTCTCTGCAATTACATGGCGGGTGGCTGATGATGTCACAGAGGAAGTGCCTTTCCTCTGTGAACCCTTAAAATGCTGCAAGCAATCATGACACATAAGGGGTTAATAGCGGGGATCAGTGTTCTCACCGATCTCCGCTGTTGCAGCAAGAGGTCGTCTGTCAGTCACAGCCGGCTCCTGATGCAGATGGCACAGGCTCAGCTTCTGAGCCCGCACCATCCTTAGGACATAAATGTATGTACGTGTCCAGGAATCCCTTCCCACCCAAGGACGTACAATAGGTGGCGCTGTAGAGACAATGTTCAATCTTCCCATTTACCTCCTGGGGTGGGAAGGGGTTAAACTGCTGGAAGGCGATATTCACCTTGTAAACACCATCAGTGACGGGTTCATGCATCTTGTATTACGCCTAAAACGTTTTTTTTTTAATTGTGTGCCACGTATGCAAATCGTTTCTTTCGAGTGATCTGCATGACCATCAGAACTTCCCAAGCCACCGCTGGGTCCCCTTCCAGTTCTAAGTGATTGTCACCTCCCTCTGCCCCAACATCAGCGCTCTCCTCTCTGTACTCCTGCCCACGCTCCATCGGCAGTGATCTCTCGGTCTTGTGCGCTCATGCACAGTCAGCTGAGGTGTGGACACTCATGTAAAAGCGCATCTGCCGGAACCTGCCGCCATTACCTGCTCTTCTGTAAAGATGTGGCTGACAGCTGACAGTCCTCTGTGGAAATGTGTATTGCCTGCCAGTCACACAGCATGGAAATCCCTATGGCAGCATGTTCCAGGGCATGTACGGGTGAAGTCTAAGTATATACACTGAACAGGTAGATGATGGCCGACGGAGCGTGCATGGGATTACAAAGAGGATGGCTTGGATGTCAGGAGCAGGAGATAAATGGGTCAAACTAGGAGGGGAAAGAGCGGTGACTTGGGAAGTGATGGTGCTCGCTCAGATGGCTTGAAATTATGAATTTGCATACGTGGTGCGCAATTAGAAAAAGTTTGGGGGAGATAGAAGGTGCAGCAATTTTACCAAGAACCATTAGGCAAATGGGAAGATGGAACAATGCCTCTACAGCGCCACCTATTGGAAGGCAGCATTCCTGCAAGTCAAAGCAGACCTTTTAACCCCTTAATGACGCAGCCCTTTTTCTTTTTCCATTTTCGTTTTTTCCTCCCCCCTTTAAAAAAATCGTAACTCCTTTATTTATCCATTGACGTCGCTGTATGAGGGCTTGTTGTTTTTTTGCGGGACGAGTTGTATTTTTTAATGGTGCCATTTACTGTACCGTATAAAGTACTGAAAAACTTTTAAAAAATTCTAAGTGGAGTAAAATGAAAAAAAACCCCGACATTCCGCCATCTTTTAGTGCGTCTTGTTTCTACGGCGCACGAACGGCAACAAAAACGACATGATAACTTTATTCTACGGGTCGGTACGATTACTACGATACCAAACTTGTATAGTCTATACTCCTTTTTTTTTCCAAAGACATTTAATTTTTTTTATTATTTTCTTCGGCCATTTTGTGCGCGCAATAACCTTTTTATTTTTCCATCAACATAGTTTAGCAAGGTCTCATTTTTGCGTAATGTCCTGTAGTTTCTGATAGTACCATTTTGGAGTACATACGACTTTTTGATCGCTTTCTATTGCGTTTTTTTCTGGAAGACAGGGTAACTAAAAAAGTGCATTTTGGGCGTTCTTTATTTTATTTTTCGGACGAAGGTCACCGTGCGGGAAAAATACTGCACTACTTTGATAGTTCGGACTTTTACGGACGCGGCGATATCAAATACATATTTTTAATTTATAATTCAGATTTTTTAATAATAGATATGGCAAAAGGGGGGTGATTTAAACTTTTACAACTTTTCAATAAAAAAAAAAACTTTATTGATTTTTTTTTACATTATTTTGAAGTCCCCCTAGGGGACTTTAACATGCGATGCTTTGATCGCTCCTGCAGTATGACGTAATGCTATAGCATTACGTCATACTGCTTTTTGACAGGCAGTCTATCAAGCCACCCCACGGGGATGGCTTGATAGACAGTCTGTTAAGGCAGCCCTGGGGCCTTTCAGAAGGCTCCAGGCTGCCATGACACCTGCACGGCTCCCCTGATCTCACCGCGGGGGGGGGGGGGGGGGTCGTGCAGGAATTGACAGCGACATTTAAATGGTTAATAGCCGCGATCGGCCGCTCGCGGCTATTGCCCGCGGGTGTCAGCTGTTATAAACAGCTGACGCCCGCACTGTATGAAGAGAGGTTGCCCCGCAACCTCTCTTCATACATACCCCGAAGCACCATGACGTAACGGTACGTCATTGGTCGTGAGGGGGTTAACAAGCCTTGTAACAATGACTGGGTATATGAGCCAAAGCCAGAATCTTTTGCACCAAGAAAGTGTAAGGAGACTTATAAGATCATCCATGCTTCTCTGGGAGATTTATGCAAATGAAAAGATAAAACAATGCCTCTACAGCGCCACCTATCAGACAGCAGTGTAGCCAGGAAAAGATAAACCTTCTGGAGAAGACTCTTGCTTTGGCTCATATTTCCAGTCATTGTTACAATGCTTCTTAAAAGGTCTGACATTGACTTGCAGGAATGGTAATTCCAATAGGTGGCGCTGTAGAGACAATGTTCCATCTTCCCATTTGCATAAATTTCCCAGAGGAGCATGAATGGCCTTATAGGTCTCCTCACTAGGGCTCTCCCTAAGGAGAAACTATACTCTTCTCTAACAAGAACTTGTCACTAATGGTATTTACAAGTGGAAGGATCCTGCAAAGACTGGACCAACATCATTAGTTTATGGTGTGGTGAGGTGGACCACAACAGAGGATGTCCTCAATTACATCTTACTTACTTCCAAAACTGGAGGAGATGGTGGAGCGGCTGGCTTGACTCTGGAGGGTGCCGGAGGGGCTGGGAGAAGATTCGTCATCTGTGTCATCACTGTCAAAGGGCACCAAGTCCCGACTGGCGCTATCTGTATGTTCTGAGAGCTCCAGGGAGGATCCAGATATGGAGATGTGGAGGCACTGCTGAGATGGAGGCTCGTCTATGTGCTGCGGAAGCTGCTCCGATGGCCGATTCATCAGAGCTGGTGGTCTCTCTCTGCTAAAGGACACAAAAATACAGATAGTCTCGAAACGTGATAGAAAGCTACCTACACCACATGCGATATCACACATTCATGATCGTGTCATTGAGAGCAGGAGAAAATACATCTTCTGTGTTGCATCCTGGAAACCATCAACAAGTTGGTGTTGATGAATCCATCTACATCTCCTGTAGCTCAGCTCATTAACAGAAGCATACTGATGCAGGGTGCAATATCTGGGAAATCTGTCAAGACGATCACGGTGGCCATACTGGATGTCACCAAACAGGTATCCCTAAGGGCGGCAAATCTGAGCCAGTTCGGGTGACTATTTGTTGCACAATTAACCCCTTAATGACACTACAACTTTTTTTTTTTGCCCGTAAATATACATCATGCAGTTGTGAAGGTTGACCAAAAATCACCCTCAGAGGCAGCCTAAACCCACGAGAGACCATAAAGGCGATGAATGATTACCAGGAGACCATTGATAATCCAGAAAACAATCACATTACTATAATGTGTGAATTTAGTGCAGCGCAGGGACACCGCCGCCGCCGTGGACACCGCCGTACCTGTAATTCTTCTTTAGTCCAGGCACGGAGGCGATGCAGAGTATGCGGGCAGAGCAGACAGCGATACATGCCTCCACGGTCGGCTCGTTCCTGATGCTCAGCAGACAGACCTGCCCCACGTAACCATCGCTGTTACACACCCAAACCTCATACATGTTGTCAGAGCTGCTCTGACTGGGAGAAGCGCAGGAGAACTGGAAGAGAAGGAGATTAGAGAAAGTGTAAAAAGGATGTACAGGATTAGAAAACACACGGCTGCCTTTTTTCAGAAAACGCACCACACGTGTCCATAGGTTGTGTCTGATATTGCAGGTCGTGAATAAGGTTGAGATGCAATACCACATATAACCTAAAGAAAAGGTGTGGCGCTGTTTTTGACCGATCATTCGGCTGCGCAAATAGGCTGGGAAAGGCTTGAAGTCAGCTGATTGCATTTTTTATTTGAGCATAAAAATGCTTGCTGGATAAAAACATCTCCTTCTGTAAACAAGAGACATTCAGATGAAGAATGATAGATACACTAATTGTAAACCACCAGTAGAGAGGAGTGTCTGACCAGACTGTTAGGAGGTGTTGGGACCAGTGGATGGGGGCACACAAGGTGACCGGGCTCAGGACCCCCCACAGACCACCAGTAGAGAGGATCTTCTGACCAGACTGTTAGGGGGTGTTGGGACCAGTGGATGTGTGAGGGCACACAAGGTGACCGGGCTCAGGACCCCCCACAGACCACCAGTAGAGAGGAGCGTCTGACCAGACTGTTAGGGGGTGCTGGCACGAGTAGATGGGGGCACACAAGGTGACCGGGCTCAGGACGCCCCCTACAGACCACCAGTAGAGAGGATCTTCTGACCAGACTGTTAGGGGGTGGTGGGACCAGTGGATGGGGGCACACAGGGTGACCGGGCTTAGGACCCCCAACAGACCACCAGTAGAGAGGAGCATCTGATTGTCTTCAGCCATGAATTCAGGTTTAGTTCGGGTGCTGACGACGGCCGTGTTCATGTCTGGAGACCTCGGGGTGATCACCTCAATCCTGCCTTTGCTGTGGAGCGGCACACTGCCCCCTGCTGGTGTGATGGTCTGGGGGTCCATCACATATGACAGTCGGTCCCCCCTAGTAATGGTATGAAGGACAATGACAGCTCAGCGATATGTTCAGGACATCCTGCAGCCACATGTGTTCCTCTCTATATATATATATACACACACACATATACTCCTTCTATGGGAGGGATGTTACGGACAATTAGTGTATATAGAGACAAGCAAATCGTATTAATGATAGTTTGTCCCCATACAGACGATCATCTGCCTGTGGGCATTAACAACGAGCGGAGTTCGACATGCTTGCTGTCAGTTGGCGCTCGTTATCATGGATAGATGATCTGTCCATTTAAAAGCACCTGCAAGAAGGAAGTATCTCAGGAAGGGTCCATATGATTTGGACGGGCCTCTTCACTTCTGCCCCTCGATTACGCAGATGACAAAGGGTGGACCATCCCCACCACCGGAGTAAATAACTTCAGGTGCTTAAATTTTACCATATTTTATTGGTATTGTGAAAAATTGTTAGAGCAACAAGCGGAGAAGGCCGTCAGGGAAGACGTTGTCTCCAGGTCACAGGTAGTTAAAGGAAGATACTCAGTTAATTGGTCACTGGCTCCAGCATAGGCCGGCATGAAGACGAAGGTGGTACAGTGGGCTCCGCCATAGGGTTAAATGGAGCACAAGGTGGTACAGTGGGCTCTACCATAGGCTAGCATAGAGCAGGTGGTGGTACAGTGGGCTCCACCATGGACCTGCATGAAGTAGAAGGTGGTACAGTGGGATTTACCATAGGGTAGTATGGAGCACTTAAGTGGTGGCATGGTAGGCTCCACCATAGACCTGCATGAAGTAGAAGGTGGTACAGAGGGCTCCACCATAGGGTTAAATGGAGCAGAAGGTGGCATAGTGGGCTTTACCATAAGCTAGTATGGAGCAGGTGGTGGTACAGTGGGCTCCACTATAGGCCTGCATGGAGTAAAAGGTGGTACAGTTGGCTCCACCAGCTGCTGGGCCTTTTGGTACTTCTAGTTTTCTTTGGACTTTAAAACCAACCAGAGGCAACATCTTCGTGCAGTTCTGTAGGTTTTGGTGCGTTTCTTCCAAGGTCTCCATCTACTTCCGGACCCCGTGAACACGCAGAGAGGTTAATTGTGTGCTCTGAACACCCAAAACAGGACAACAAAGTTTATGGAGGGAGAACGGAAACCCCCCACCCTTCTCCTCACCTGCATTCCACTGCGGGTCTTCATGATGGGGATGGCCTTCAGAAATTCCGGATCCAAGCGATTCTTGCTGGTGGCTGATAGAGAAGACCAACAAGTAGTTAATCACACAGTGCTACATTTTATTTCAAGCCTGCCTGTGGTAGGAAACGCGCCAGAAGAGGCAACCGCTTTGTGGGCGGACGGTTGTGATGATGGAGTGGATCTACTCAGTAAAATACCGCAGAGACACATATATACTATATATACTATGTGGCGGGTTACTTTCCAGTTTTTCTATACGTTTGCGGGTAATTTTCTTTCCTTGTTTTGTTCGAGGGCCTCGGCAGACCTGGCTCAGGCTATATACCTTGTCACAGGCAAGGCGGAAGTGGCGGAGGTCGTGGTCCTTGTGGTCTCCACTAGAACCATGATTTATGCGTCTTGCCCATAGAGCAGCCTGTATGACGTGTAGAAACCATCAATTCCGTTCCGTGGAGAACAGATCACCAGCTGACTGGGAGGTAGATGTTCATATTTACAGCTCTTAGCGGACTACTACCCCCACTATTTGCTAGGTGTGAATGACCCGCGTACACGTCACGGACCGTAAACATGCGTATTCTTATATCAGTTACCCAGCTTCTTCTTGGCGTCCTCGAAGGCTTGCTCAAAATGTAGCCTGGCGTCCGGGTTACTGAACTCGAATATGTAGCTCTCGGTGCCGTCTGCTTTGGTGGTGGTCAGCTCCACTTTATTGGGTGGGAAGGACATGGAGAAGGAGAGGGACTGCTTCTCGGCCAGTTCTCGATGGACGGACGCCATCATGTCTTTGATGACATCATCGAGGGTCTGTCAACACAAACAAGGGATACGTTTACCACATATGAGCCTTTCATTTCATGCCGACAACCAATGTGATCCAAAAATGTGCTTAGTGTAGTTGTCAATGCCCAACCGCTAATCCTCAGCAGGGGGCGACAGAAAGCTCTTCTGGATCAGTATATTGCATCCAGTGGATCTACGACTCATGTATACGGGGGCGCGGGTTGTCGCTAATGTTTTTTCCCCCGACTGCATTGTTTTGACTGTTCTGCGCTCTCCCAATATTCTTCCAGTCTCCGCACATGAACAATGCAGCTTTATCCAGAGCGTTAATGCAGACGATAAAACCCGGAGCTGCCAAACGCCCCGAAGTGAAGGACAAAATTATGTGTTTCCAGAGAGACCGACACCAGCGGTTATGAGACTGCGAGAAATATGCCGCCTAGATCTGTCCTCACCCAGAGACGACATACCAGAGCTGCAAAGACTTGAACCATCAACACATTTTTGCACGAAAACACATACAATAGCCACCTCCAGAGCTGCATTCACAATTCTGCTGCTTTGCAGTTAGTTTTCAGGCCGCTGAGTCTCACATTTCATTGCTGATTCAATTACCTGCACAGATGCATTGTGGGAAATGGAGTGTTTGCACCAGACAATATAGGAGAAGTCGCATGTAGAAAAACACCACCTAAGGCCGGGCTCGCACCGGCGGATATCTACTGCGGAATCCGCGGCCGACGTCCGCAAGGAGGATCTGCAACAAGCGGCATGCATTCAATGGCATGTAAAAATAGCTTTTTCCTTAACAATCGTGGAAACAAATTGCGTATTCCGTGGGCGGAGGAAAAAAAATCGCGGCACGCTCTATTTTACTGCGGACTCCATGTGGACAGCCTCCATTGAAGTCAATGAAAGCCTTCCAACCCGCAGACCATCTGCAAATGGCATGCGGGGGGCTCGGGTACCTGCGTCATTGCCTAGTAACAGTGCGGAAAAAACAAACAAACCCCCAAAAAATCTGTACTGCGCATAGCAGACGGCGAGCGTCCGTGGCCATCCGCAGAACGGAAAAAGGTGGTAAACGGGGTCGCCGGCCGGGGTCAGAGCCGGATCGGTCGTGTGAGCCCGGCCTTAATTCGAAGTGGTGCACACTAGCGTAAAACGGCAGTCTTTCCGTCTGTGCCGTCCCGTGACCCTGTCATACGTGTTCCACGTGTCCGTTTTATTCCTAAACAGATCGCTCATCCGTTTTTCATGTTTGTAAAACAATTTTAAAAGTCCCAAACAGGTTTAACAGCGGACTACACACGGACGGCCTCTGAGCGCTCCCCGTTTTTTTTTGCACCTCCATTGACTTCAATGGATGAGACTTGTCTGCAAATCGCATGAGAATAGTGCACACCGCAGTCCGTGTAAGAGCACAGAGGTGCCCTGCCATATTGCCCAATACTGCGCCCTACGCTGTCCGAGGGTAGTCCGTTTTTTTAATCAGCGAGCACACAGACAAAAGCCTGTCCGTTATACACGAAGATCAGGCGCCGACGACTGCGCAACATTCATCGCAGAAGGACTAATGATCAGCCGGCCAATCAGAAAACACTTGTTTGTCGCCTCATTATGTGTTTTGTGCGAACATAAAACTTGTTACGGCGCGTCTGCGAGCGCTGACCAACGACCAGCATATTGGTCGGCGCCTTCCTTTGGGCGGATTGTCTGCAGTATAGGGACGAGGGATCGGTACTACGGTCGGCGGTCCACAGATAGAATGCATTGGCCGGCGCAGATAGTACACATGTATAGTACACATGCGGCGGCGGCGAGCGAGCGTCGTTAGGTCCGCACTGTCACTCATTTACTGGCTCATCTTTGGCCCTTTCACAAAATGGAATGAATGCTTGTGCCCAACCATCGGACCGTGTAAAAACGGCCTTAAACGGGGCTGGGTGTCGCCAACCGATCCATTCTACATGGGCTTGAAGGACCGTGCGTCCCCATGGTTCAGATAATGTCGCCGTGTTCACATAAAGGACGGAGCGCTGACAGACGAGCTCACTGGTGGACAGCGATCGCACCGCGGGGTTAGATATGTAACACCACCCTTAGGCCCTCTCTGGCCCTATATATCCCTATGTTTTACGGACAGCATACAGCGCCGCTAAACCGCATTGGTGAATTCCGCATGTTTTCAGTGAAAAAAAGTGACATCGATTGGACTTCCTTGCATTAGAATGTGAAAACACAGACATGCGGTGAAAACACAGACATGCGGTGAAAACGGCGCACTTTTCACAGACTGGAATTGCATCCGTCTGAGAGAACGAGCCCCACGGCAGAATACGACCAACCATGATGAACCTCATTACATCTGGTCTCAGATCGCGTTCGCACGGCCGTAGGCTCTATCCATATCATTTACTAACTGAACACGGACAGCATGCGGACCAGTGAATTAAACTGGGGGATACAGACGCGCATCAGCCACAAAAAAAATGGTGGCAAATCCTATTTTGGTCCGTATTCACAGACTAAGACCACCCATTAAAGTCTATAGGGGGGTAAGGGACACAGTAAATACGCAGTAAAATGGACGGCTCTTGTGCATTCTTGCGTGCGTAAAAAAAGTATAGATGACAACGGGATGCAACACACAAAAAAACTGCACACACAGCAAAAATGCATGCGACACGCAGTGAAAACAGTGTTTTTTACAGACCAGCTGCAAACGCCCGTGTGAGTCCTCAGAGGGGTCCGCACAGCGCCAATGGCTCCTAATAAGCAGTCGGCAGACTCGTGGATGCAGCGTACCGTACCGTATACCGTATATTCCTAGCAGGGAGGGAACATCCCGCCAGGATACGTCGCTCTCCCATGTTTTGTATCGCTGATGTCTAGACACAGCGATACAAAACACGGCTCGCTAACACGATAATTAATTTGTTTACAGCAGCTGTGCGGATCACATATCAGTGTTTGTGGAGGAGAATGTTTTTGGATTGGCCATACATTACATCATACATGAATCACCCGTATTATCATATGCAGTAGTCATACCGGACCCCGATAGACCCGGTGGGCGCTGCGGGAAACAGTCATTAATGTTGGCATGGCCATATTACAATAAAACTTACATTTGTCATCAAAGCTTCACCACTCTGTGTGCCCTCTGCACATATTTGTAGTATTCTCACTGTTTACTGCCACCACTAGATGGAGCTCTGCATACAGTTGTATATGCTGCCTATTCAATTGAACACACAGAGTGCCCTCTAGTGGCAGGAACAGACAGCTCAGATTTGATGCACTGCATAAACACTGCAGCGCCACCCATTTAAAGGAGGTCTCCTTCTGTAAGATGAAGGGGTTGTATTCTGGGCACTCCCTTTAACCCCTTAGTGCCATGGCCCATTTAGGCCTAAGGACGCAATGATTTTTGTTGGATTTCTATCCCAACTTTCTAAAGCCATCACTGTTTTATTGTTACATCACCATGGCCATATGAGGCTTCGCTTTTTGTGTGGCGAGCGGTCGTTTTTATTGGTCCCATTTTGGGGGTAACATAATGTACTGTAGATCTGTTATGAAATGTTTTGGAGGGTCGGGAGAAAAAAAAACCTCCTCAATTCTGCCATTGTTTCTTTACACATAAATGACACGATACATTTTTTCTGCGGGTCGGTACGATGACAATACCAAAATTCTATATATTTTTCTTTTTTTTTTTTTACACAATAACATTTTTTTCTGCAAAATCCCATAACTTTTTTCTCCATTTTCCCATGGACGGAGCTCTGTGAGGGCTTGTTTTTTGCATCACAAGCTGCGTTTTTTATTAGTACCATTTTGGCCTAAATATGGCTTTTTAGATCACTTTTAGGCTGTCCCTCCACGGACGTAGCGTTTTCCCACAGCGGATTTCCGCCGTGGGGGAAAGCTAAAGTCAGTGGCGCTTTGCCACAATGAACCCATCATCATGCCGCGATTTTTATACACGAGCGGAAATTTGCAGCTATTTTCTGCTTGTGTACATCGGGCTGCACTTTCCCTGCGCTTTCCATTATCCTATGGATCCCGCGGGCGGATTATCGTCACGAATAACGCAATGATGTATCACCCCACCCCGTGGACAGGAGGCCTTACTGTGTTTTCCTTTTTTGGGGGGGGGGGGGGGGGGGAGGGTCAAAATGAAAGAAGAAGCATTTAAACAAAGAGGAGAAAATGCACAAAATGGTGTTTTTTTTAACCATTTTTATAATTTTTTTATGTTACTTTAAGGGACTTGAACCTGCAATTCTTCGGAATGCATTATCATTATTGATGGCGATCACCTGCCACGGCAGACCGGGACACTATTTTCTGGCATCTGGTTGCCATGTCAACCCATCAGCCCTCCGCGATTACATAGAGATTACAGAGGGAGCGCCCTCCCTTTGTGAACCCTTTACATGCCAGATTACCATTGATCACGGTATGTAAGGGGTTAACAGTGGGGATCAGTGTTCTTACCCATCAACGAGAGGCTAGGTAAGTCACAACTGGCTCCATAGGGAGTAAAGGTACGCCCATTTTCGGGAGCTGCTTTCCACCCAGGCCTTACATTTATGCTTTGGGGCAGGGAGGGATGAAGCCTATGATGTGTTCATTGGCAATCTCCCATGTGATAATCCCCCCATAGCCCCTCCTCCAAATCTCAGAAGAAACCGTGTAAAATCTAACTATTTGGGTTTTCTGACCTGGTGCGGAAAGCTGAGGGTCTCTGAAAGTTTGCTGATCTGCCCCATGGTGCTGAGGTCCTCGTCCAGCCGGCTGATGGCCTTCTGGATGCTGTCCCTGTTGGAGGTTTGGGAGGTTCCTGTTGGATCAGATGAAAACCTGTTCAGTATATTCTACTACATATACAAGCAATATACTCTACATTATTATAGACGGATGTAGCAGAGCTGAATGTGCGCACCGCGCATAAACAGCTAAAAGACAACTCCAGCTCAGCTACATCTGCACGCGACATGTCAAAACCAGCACAAGAACAGAAGCACAGCAGGAAAGTGCCTTAATGGCTTCCTTAAAATGTAAACATTCAGGTCACTTGATCTCATATGTCCCAGCAGCCCCTGCTGATTCAGGGTCTGCTGTCCTGCACTGTGGGAAGTGCAGTGTCCTGCATTACAGTGCTGCAGTGCATTACAGGGTCTGACAGGTTTGGATGTGTCAGCGGCAGAGTGATAGAATGCAATTAGCACCCAGATGAATTCGGAGTGCTGCTTTGGATGTGACTGGAGTAGATGAGATGAAGTATAAGGAGGATGCAAACAGGGAATTCTGCAGTCTTATACAGAGGCAGTGAATGTGGCAACCTTATAGTAAATGTGTGACCTCAGATTCAGGCTTGGTTGGCAGAAACACTCAGATGAGAATTGTGGGAGGGCAGTTGCATGAGACAAATCACATAGGAGGTAGGTGCGGGGGACAAACCTTTGACTACATCCACGTCCTCCAGGGGCAGCTTCCACAGCAGTTTATACTTGCTGGCGATGTCAATCACACTGGCTGCCGTATACCTGAAACCAAGAGATGGCAGGTGGGGTAATTCATGTGATGCTACATTATACAGCTGTATTGGGGTACATTGAGATAACAGCGGGGGGCCACCTATTGGCAAACTCCTACATAAAGCCAGGAGCTGCAGACGCCCGCTGAAGAAATAGTAACGCTTTATTACTGCAATTCATACAAAATATGGTTGTTACCATCTCCCCATGTGTGTGAGCGAGGCCTAAAGAGCACAACTTTATCAATCACTGACTGTATGTAAAATACATGGACTTCCCCGTATGTAGAATTTAATCTACCTGGATAGTATAACACATCCTGTATTATACTCCGGAGCTGCACTCAATATTCTGCTTGTGGAGTCACTGGGTACATACACTACTTATCCTGTACTGACCCCGAGTTACATCTAGTATTATACTCCAGAGCTGCACTCACTATTCTGCTGGTGGAGTCACTGTGTACATACATTACTTATCCTGTACTGCTCCGGAGTTACATCCTGTATTATACTCCAGAGCTGCACTCACTATTCTGCTGGTGGAGTCACTGTGTACATACATTACTTATCCTATACTGATCCTGAGTTACATCCTGTATTATACCACAGAGCTGTACTCACTATTCTGCTGGTGGAGTCACTGTGTACATACATTACTTATCCTGTACTGCTCCTGAGTTACATCCTGTATTATACCACAGAGCTGCACTCACTATTCTGCTGCTGGTGGAGTCACTGTATACATACATTACTTATCCTGTACTGATCCTGAGTTACGTGCTGTATTATACTCCAGAGCTGCACTCACTATACTGCTGGTGGAGTCACTGTGTACATACATTCCTTATCCTGTATTGTACTCCAGAGCTGCAGTATATGGTGGTATTACATTGTCTATACATGCTATATACATGGTATAATGATGGCATCATTATATGAAGTGACCTTTCACCACCTTGTGAAGAATCCACTTACAGGTTCATGGAGCTGCGGCGCAGGGATCCTGACTTTCTCTTCAGGGTTGTGCAGATCAGCAGGTCTGTGAAGAGGAAGAGTGATCGATCCTTCTTACCCCCAACGGCTTTCTGTGAGACAGAGAAACGAGACACCGATCAGCTTAGTGCCAAGTGGGAGCCATGCAGAACAGAAAGCCAATGTTGGATGAAGACGGGCGTATGATTCGGCTGCAAAACTGTTCTCAGAAAGATTCTTCAATTGTTTTTAAAATTACTGAAAGGGAATCCTTCCTATTTGCAAGCCAACTGAAGAGACAGCGCACTCTGTAGCGCCCCCTGCAGCGCACTCTGCAGCGAGCCCAAAGCCCTTCGGTGGCTGGGAATGCATAAGAAAACTCTCCCACTGCCACGATTATACAGGAGAGCGGTCCGTAGGCTCAGATGTTGGTTCTTCTCTCCCATCTACTATCATCCTTGCGGTCATTAAATGGCACGTCTGGTAGGGGGCGCTGTTACAGTTTTGCATTGGGACGCACAAGTTTGAAGTTGCACTTCAGAGGTAATTCATGTACGGAATAATAAAGAACACGGATCTCACCACTTCCACCACCATCTCCTGCCGCACAAATCTTCGGAAAGGGACTTGAAGCTGCAGAGGAAACAAACGTCACAATGTCCGATCGTTCATACTAATGACGACACCCAAGATACAGCGATGGGTGAGCTCGAAATGGGGCAAAGAGAATCAAGAGACAACCCCACTAGACATTTATAAATAAAGAGATTGGTGGTGGAGAGAGCGGACAAGAGGCGAGCAGTGGAGAGAGCGTACGAGGGGTGAGCAGTGGAGAGCGAGTATGAGGAGCGAGCAGTGGAGAGCATGTACGAGGGGCGAGCAGTGGAGAGAGTGTACGTGGAGTGAGCAGTGGAGAGCGAGTATGAGGAGCGAGCAGTGAAGAGCGAGTACGAGGAGCGAGCAGTGGAGAGCACGTACGAGGGGCGAGCAGTGGAGAGCGAGTATGAGGAGCGAGCAGTGGAGAGCGAGTACGAGGAGCGAGCAGTTGAGAGCGAGTACGAGGAGCAAGCAGTGGAGAGCACGTACGAGGGGCGAGCAGTGGAGAGAGTGTACGTGGAGTGAGCAGTGGAGAGCGAGTATGAGGAGCGAGCAGTGAAGAGCGAGTACGAGGAGCGAGCAGTGGAGAGCACGTACGAGGGGCGAGCAGTGGAGAGCAAGTACGAGGGGCGAGCAATAGAAAGAGCATAAAAGGGGTGAGCAATGAAGAGCACGTACAAGGGGTGAGCAATGGAGAGCACGTACAAGGGGTGAGCAATGGAGAGCACGTACGAGGGGTGAGCAATGGAGAGCACGTACGAGGGGTGAGCAATGGAGAGCACGTACGAGGAGCGAGCAATGAAGAGCACGTACGAGGAGCGAGCAATGGAGAGCACGTACGACGGGCGAGCAATGGAGAGCACGTACGAGGGGCGAGCAATGGAGAGCACGTACGAGGGGCGAGCAATGGAGAGAGTGTACAAGGGACGAGCAATGGAGAGAGTGTACAAGGGACGAGCAATGGAGAGAGTGTATGAGGGGCGAGCAATGGAGAGAGTGTACGAGAGGCAAGCAATGGAGAGCGCGTACGAGGGGCGAGCAATGGAGAGCGCGTACGAGGGGCGAGCAATGGAGAGCACGTACGAGGGGCGAGCAATGGAGAGAGTGTACAAGGGACGAGCAATGGAGAGAGTGTACAAGGGACGAGCAATGGAGAGAGTGTATGAGGGGCGAGCAATGGAGAGAGTGTACAAGAGGCAAGCAATGGAGAGCACGTACGAGGGGCGAGCAATGGAGAGCACGTACGAGGGGCGAGCAATGGAGAGCACGTACGAGGGGCGAGCAATGGAGAGCACGTACGAGGGGCGAGCAATGGAGAGCACGTACGAGGGGCGAGCAATGGAGAGCACGTACGAGGGGCGAGCAATGGAGAGAGTGTATGAAAGGTGAGAAATAGAGAGCGCATACAAGGAGTGAGCAATAAACAGAGTGCATGCAAGGCAAGTAATGGAGAAAGTGTGCAAGAAGCGAGTGCAGGAGAGAGCGTACGAGGGGGTAGTGGCAGAGTATATATGTGAAGTCGGGTGGACAGAGTGCACAAGTGGAGATGCAGGTGAAGCGCACTGGAGTGCAGCAGCGATCACATACGTCCTCCATGCCCTCGATGTGAGCCTCTATTTCTTGCAGGATCCGGGTGTCTCTCTCGGCCTCCTCTGCACTCCTCATCCCCTTGTTTATCCTCTCTGCCAGCTGCTTGATGTTTCTCTGGGCAACCAGAAGGCACAGGTGGTCCGGGTGGTCCTCAGGCGTGTGCTTCAGCAGATCCTGCAAGAAGAGCAAAGACAGCAGTCAGTGGGATCCCACACACCCGTCTGTTCACCTCCCACACAGCCAGCGCCATCCTTCACACATCGGATCCCGTCCAGCAGCTGCCGCCTGCCAGGAATGCTCCAGTAAGGAGGAACATCCAAACCCGGCGTCATCTGTCTTGTGTGACGACCAGGTGTGTACAGGTAAGAGGACAGGTGAGTGTACAGGTAAGGGGACAGGTGAGTGTACACACAGTGCATGGAGGTGTGCTAGATGCAGGTACATACTTCTACATATGATAGACCTGCATCTCCTTATACAGGAACATTCCAGAGTAAACCAGGCTGCACTTCCACATCTGACCCACAGGTGGCGCTGCTCATCTTTGCTCATCCCCATGGCTTTGTATGGCCTACTCGCTGGAGGTTTTATATGACATGGAGTGCTCTCACACAAAGTCATGACTCCCACAGTGTGTCAGAGAACGTCTAGCCTGTAAACGCCATCCGAGTCCTGGCAGAAAAAAAACCTTGGCGCTCAAGACATTTTGCGCTACAGCTGTGTTTAGCTCATACACGATCGCATGTGCGAGTAGGACAATGACAGGACAGGTTTTCAGTCTGTGAATATAAATGAGAATGTTCCCATTCACTGACAGCAAGCAGAGGTCTTAAAAATGATTTAACCCCTTAAGGACATGGCCTATTTTGAGCTTGAAGGGGTTTTCCCACTACTTAGAATTGCTTTACAGCCACTCTGTCCTTCCTAGTTGCTGCTGACCAGGACATGTGACTGATGCAGCCAATCACTGGCTTTAGAAGGTCACTAGTGTGGTAAGTGATTGGCTGCAGTAGTCACATGTCAGCCACAACCAGGAAGTACAGAGTGGCTGTCAAACAATTTTAAGTACTGGGAAAACCCCTTTAAGGAGGCAGCAATTTTGGGAGGATTTTCATCTGCACTTTTCAAAAGCCACAGCTTTTACATTTTTTTGTCTACAAGGCCGTATGAGGCTTGTTTTTTTGTGGGGAGAGCTATAGTTTTTATTGGTACAATATTCTGGGCACATTGAGACAATTTTTTTCTCTGTGGGCAGTACCATTTCAACAATACCAAAATTATATATTTTTTTAGGTTTTTTCACTTTTGCACAATAAAAAAACCCTTTTTATAAAAATTTTTTATTTTTTGCCATCACTGTATTCAAAGTCCCATAACCTTTTTTTCCCATGTACTGAGCTCTGTGAGGGCCTGTTTTTTTAAAAAAAATTTTCTACACATTTTTTATGTTCCTGTAGGGGACTCGAACCCATGATTGTATGAGTGCTATGATAATACACTGCAGTACATCTGTAATGCATGGTATTATCACTATTGTTAGCAATCATATGCCATAGCAGACCCAGGCACCAGGCAATGGCAATCCATCAGCCCTCCCTCCCTGAACCCTTTACATGCCACGATCAGCGGGAGGCCGGCTGTCAGCCATAAAAAAACTCCCAAAAAATCTGAATGCAAAGTTATCAAAAAGACATATGGTTTCCCAAAATGATACTAATAGAAACTATAGCTCACCCCACAAAAAATGATCCCTCACACTGCCCAATCGAAAAAATAAAAGCGGGTTTCAGAATACGGCAAACAAAAGCAATTTTTAAGAAAAAAAATTGTATTCCCTTTTTAAAAACAGAAAAAGATTGAAAACTATACAAATTTGGTATCACTAATGATACTGAACACAGGTCAAAGTTCATGAGTCATTTTTACTGCAGCTTGAATGCTGTAAAATTAAATCCCCCAAAAATGGTGCAGCTGCATTTTAAAAAGTTCTCCCCACTTAAAAATGTTAAAAGTTTTCTTGTACATTAACCCTTTCCAATCCAGTCTGACGTCTAAAGACATACTGATTGAAGGCTGTACAGCTCCGATATCGGAAGACGTCCGGCAGGGTATTCTTACTGTAGATTACTGGCCGCTTTGTTGTTGGGGGTCCTCTCCGGCATGTCACATACTGCAGTACTGGCTCTAGCCAGCAGATGGCGCTATTGTATAATGGCAGAAAGAGAAAGCCCCCTAGGAAACTCTGAATCCAAAATCGGATTGCAAAGGGTTCAACGGTACCAATAAAAAAAATACAGCTAACCCACAAAAAACAAGCCCTCATACGGCTAGGTCCATGGAAAAATTAAAAAGTTAATAATGGTCCTGGAAAGTGGAGACAAGAAAACAAAAATTTTAAAAATAAAAAAACTTTGTTAGTTAACCCCCACTACTTTTAGGTAAGCTGGAAGAAAGCGACTAGTGAAGAATTCTCGCTTGTCACTCAGTTGGTGCCTATGTTTACACGGAACAACTTTCACTCACATTCGCTCTACTGAGCGACTACTCGGACAATTGCTGTATTGTGTAAAGTTGTGTGTATCACAGAGTCGAACCATGTGACTGCTACGGGACCCTATGGAGAAAGGGGTCAACACTGGTAGGTCCATCCTCTTCCTTATTGGGTGGCGAGACCTTGTGCAGGACTCCCGGCCCCTGAGGAACTGCCTTTTTAGTAAGCATGGAAAAGGAAAGAGGGTGGAGGCAGAAAAAGACAGCAGGCTCCTCACTTCTGGGTGACGTCTCTGGGGCACTGGTGGCATAACTTTCGGGACAACGAAAAGGGTAATAGAAAAAATTGCCACATAGGGTCCATGTTAAATTCTGGCACGACAATACTAAATACAACATGTATGCATTTTCTTTATGCCCTTAAATGGGGGGGCGTGATGCACCAAAAGTTTTCTATAAGAGCCCATAAAAACATGTTACCCCACCAGGGCTGCCCCTACCATGAGGCAACCTATGACTGCAGCCTCAGGCGTCAATCTGCAGGTTCTTAGAGGGAAGGTAGGTTACCAACCGACTGGTAATTATTTATATAGGCCATATTAATGTGAACAGCCAGACAGCAACTTGACAAACATTTCCTTCACCCACCCTGCTGCTGCGTTAAGCAGTGTGGTTCCTGATCTCTCCACCAAGTATCTGCATGCAGATGCCGGGAGATAAAGGTCAGGGACACACAAACTGATTACAGGCCGAAGCTGCAGGCTGGGTGAGTGAAATGATAGTCAGTTAGTGGCCGTAGGTCCACTAGTTGGGACACTATTACTAGTACTGGGGCCACTATTACTACTCGGGTCAAAATGGGAAACACTATTACTACTGGGGTCACAATGGGCGACACTATTACTACTGGGGTCATGATGGGGGACACTATTACTACTGGGGTCATGACGGGGGACTCTATTACTACTGGGGGCACGATGGGGGACACCTACTACTGGGGTCACGATGGGGGACACTTACTACTGGGGTCACGACGGGGGACTCTATTACTACTGGGGTCACGATGGGGGACACTTACTACTGGGGTCACGATGGGGGACACTTACTACTGGGGTCATGATGGGGGACACTATTACTACTGGAATCACGACAGAGGACACTATTACTATTGAGTCACGACGTGGGACACTATTACTACTGGAGTAACGACGGAGCACACTATTACTACTGGAGCCTCTATGGGGATCACCATTACTACTGGGGCGCTATTACTATTGGGGCCAGTAACGGGAAGGCTATTGTTACTGCGGCCACTATTAATATTGGGGCCACTAATGGTGTCACTATTACTACTGGAGCTCTTAAGAGGATCACTATTATTACTACTGGGACCACTAAGGGGGTCATTATTACTGCTGGGACCTATAATGGCAGTTACTATAACTACTGGGGACATTAGGGTGGTCACTAAGGGCTGGGGGAAGACACTTATATGAGGGTCACTACTGGACTCTTATTACTCTTTTTTTGGCGTTGGGACAGTTGGGGGAGGCAACATAAATGCTTGGGGCACCCTTGTACCTCGCTAATTCCCACTACTGGCCCTGTCAAATATCAGGGGTCATAACATGGCGCTATGGGACATTTTGGAGATGGTGGTGACAGAAGCAGACGAGTGGCCGGGCACTGATCACTACAGAGGATTCTCACATTAGGCACCAGTTTGTACGTGACTGACATTAGCATCAGGAGGCTGCTGGGAGCACGTAAAGCCTGTCATGTCGGATCACAACACACGGGTCACTGTGCTCTGATAATCGGCAAAAATATGCAACGCTGAAACGATGTGGGAAAACATGAGGAGGAAGAGAAGAACCCTCGCCGGCGAGCTCCGCTTCGTCTCTCTGCTTACTGCTTATTAATTGCCCCTCAGAGAAAACAAATCACAGAATCCGACATGGAAGCCCTGAAGGAGGCAGAGGAAATATTGACTAGCGATAAGTTATCCCCAAACACAGAAACGCCTTGCGCCGCCGTATGATCGCCCTGAGACTGGCGAGATCCTGGCGGCAGATGAGCGTTCCCACTTCACAGAAACAAACGTTTTGTAAACAACTTGAGTTAATTGACTTCTCCGCACAAAATGTAATGAAGCAGAAATGTCACGTGTCGCTGCGAGAACCGCCGCCGCATTCTGGAACATTCTGTTTGTCAGCGAGAAGATGCCAGGAAGAGATGCGACAGAATATTAATGTCACATCACACCTCCTAGCTGTCATGGCAAGGACAGTGGGGCAGTGCCTGCAGCGGGCAAATTGGTTTATGTTAAGCCACGCCTCTAACCCCGCAGAGACCCCCTTATAATAGGGTCCCTTTGTGTTCCACACACTTTCATAGTGCCATCTTTCAGTGGCGCGCACTAATACCCCCTATACAGTAATAATGCCCTATACAGTAATAATGGTTCCCACTTAATGCCCCATGCACAGTATGATGACTCTTTAGTATCCCCACCACAGTATGATGCCACCCACTAGTAAAAATGCCCCATACAGATGCCCCATGCCCCTACACAGTAAAGATCCCATAATGCCCCTGCACAGAAAAGTTCCCCAACAATGCTACTTACAAAATAATGATGCCTCTTTAGTGCCCCCACCAGTAATAATATCCTCTTACCGTCCACACAATAATGGTGTCCCACCATGCGCAGTATGATGCCTCTTTAGTATCCCCACCACAGTAGGATACGCCCTCAGTGCCCCGCACCAGGAAGGATGCCCTCTTAGTGCCCACACAGTAAAAAGTCCCCCTTTGTGCCCCTACACAGAAACGTACCCCAGTTATGCCCCCTTACATGTTAATGATGCATCCTTCGTGCCCCCCAGTAATTATGCCCTCTTAATGTCCCTCACAGTAATGAGGTCTACATCACAGCAGTATCATCAACTGACTGGGATACTGTAGATTGCTGTAAATGGTGAACTGAATCCACAAGAGGCTTCCAAGCCCCCCCCCCCCCCCCCTGCACCTGACAGAGCTGAGAAAGGGACTTACGGTCATCTGTCAGTAGTGCAGCCTCAGGCTTTTGGGCCTGTATCTACAAAGGGTCAGATCTCAGCCTGAGAGCAAGATATTTCAGAATGGTTTTCCCATTTTTAATGTATTCTATGTGGACTCCCCCCCCCCCCCTCCTTGATCCTCTTCTAAGTCTCCTTTAAAGTATATGCTCCTATATCTGAGGCTTATCACCCCTGAGACAATGTAACCAGTGGAGTTAAAGGTATTATCCTCATGGCAAATTGTGTCTGCTGCCTATGGGGACGTCACTAAGGACACCCATCCCCATGGTGGTGACCCTACATAACTACGGCGGGCCGTGATTGGCTGCTGCTGCCATGTGCAATACTGTTCAGAATGGACTGCTTTCCATCAGGCGTCTAACAGTATTCTGATATCACCAGTCTCCTTCACCAGAGACCTCGCTGTCGCTCTAATGAGAACGCAGCCGGGGCGCGGAGACCTTATTACAGCCGCTCAGCACTGAATAATGAATCAGACGGCTGTAATTCACCAGAAGCGACTTTATGGACTGGACAGATGACTTCCAGAGGAATCACATATCTGCGCCAAAAGAAAGCCGGGTGACAAGCAATATGGCGGCTGCGATCGCTCTCAGACTACTGAATGGCAAATCTTAGCTGCGCAGCTACATGGGGGAGGGGAAGCGATACCTGCTGCGGAATTAGGAAGAGACACAATTCTGTAGTTTAGACCACATGACCAGGATCAGCGAGGGGCGACGAGACCCGGGATGTTGGGGGGAAGGGGCAACGGGCGGGAGCGGGTACTACAGAAACCTAAATCAGGAGTCAAAGCCAGAGGTTCTCTGAGACTGTATTACACATAATGGGATTAGATACACAGCTCAACAGGCAGTATCACACAGGATAGGATTAGATACACAGCTCAGCAGGTTGTATCACACAGGATAGGATTAGATACACCGCTCAGCAGACAGTATCACACATGATAGGATTAGATATACAGCTAGGCAGACAGTATCACACAGGATAGGATTAGATACACAGCTCAGCAGACAGTATCACACAGGATAGGATTAGATACAGCGGCTCAGCAGGTTGTATCACACAGGATAGGATTAGATACACCGCTCAGCAGACAGTATCACACATGATAGGATTAGATATACAGCTAGGCAGACAGTATCACACAGGATAGGATTAGATACACAGCTCAGCAGACAGTATCACACAGGATAGGATTAGATACACGGCTCAGCAGACAGTATCACACAGGATAGGATTAGATACACAGCTCAGCAGACAGTATCACACAGGATAGGATTAGATACACAGCTCAGCAGACAGTATCACACAGGATAGGATTAGATACACAGTTTAGCAGACAGTATCACACAGGATAGGATTAGATACACAGTTTAGCAGACAGTATTAACACATGTAGGGTTAGATACACAGCTGAGCAGACAGTATCACACATGATGGGATTAGATACGCAGCTGAGCAGACAGTATCACACATAATAAGATTAGATACACAGCTCAACAGGCAGTATCACACAGGATAGGATTAGATACACAGCTCAGCAGACAGTATCACACATGATAGCATTAGATACGCAGCTCAGCAGACGCTAGGATTACATTCTGTGCAGATAGTATAGCATTCTCGTGGTGGTTGGACTGTAAGGCTTTGATCACGGTGTAAACGCTTAGATTTCTCCTTTATGTACCTAGCTATCTAGGAAATCTGCGAGATACAGCTGATATCTGCGGGAGCGGCATGTGGAGGATATGGAGCTGTAAATGCATACTAATAAAGATTCCACCCCTCGGGGCACGCTGCCTCGGGCATATTGTCAGCTGACTGTTATACCCCGGTTTCCGCGGGTGGTGTAATAGATTCGTTACCTTCACAATCAGCTCGTATCGCGGGATCCTCTGGACGGGTTTGATCATGAGGTCTGACAGCGCCTGCTTCTCCTTATTCTCACGAGTGCATTGCTGTGAAGAAGAACAAAATAGTGAAACTTTACCTCGGAGGATAGGGCGGCCATGATAGGGGTTCACAGGGCGGTTTCCATTTTTTTACTGCATGGAATGGTCACACCTACAGTACAGAGGGTATTCTTCCTATGCCTTTTCCTTGCCATCCCTCGCCTACTACCCATATGTAATGACAGGGTTCCCCAACTACCACTGATCCGAAAGCCACCATCCCTCGGGGCAGCTGATACCATTACTGAGTGTGACCCGCGGGGTACTGTATTGTCTCTGCAAGGACCCATGGCAATTAAGTATCTCTTAACAAAAATCTCTTTGGGCACATAAGTGGTGGCCATGAGTCAGGTGTAGGGTCCACCTAAGTCTAGAAAGTGCAGAGAATGGCGAAGGTGATGGTAGAGCGCCAAAGGCAGGGGGAGAAGTGTGGATAGGGTGCAGGAAGGAGGCACATGTCTAATAAAGGTCTGTGTAAGGGGGGGTGCATGTTATTGTTCCATGTTAAATACTATGTTACTTTTCACGGTGCTGTCTCTTTAAGAGGGGTGGGAACAGAGCTGAGCAGGAACAGGAAGTGTAGTGTGTGGGGCAAGTAGCCGAACTGTAGAGCTGTAGACGGAGGTAAGGGTTCTCTCCGATCTGTGCAGCAATGGTTCTCTGGACATTATCCTCAAGTAAGAGGCATAGGGAAGGCATAAGCAAGTGGTTCCTCCATTATTTTCCCTCCAACGATGTTGAACCCATACCAGCCGGGCCTAAAAGAAATCCATCCTGGGTCACCAGAGCGTAGAATAGGCACAGGTGTCCCACATCAAAGGGCCTAAGGACTGTTTTGCAAGACAATTGTGGTTTATTGCTGATCCCAACCAGGCCAGAACTCTTCTGGACCTTCCAGAGCCCCATGTTGGCCATGTTATTGGGGGATGGAAGCCATCCGATGTGTGCGGTGCCGCCACGTTCAGGGAGACCTCGTAAACTGACAGAACGTGGACAACGAAGCCTTGTACAAGCTATGAAGACATCACACACATCATCTGCCCTCACTCATGGGGTCTCACAGGCCATTGGGACATCCATTAGCACCATAACCCTCCGTAGGGAACAGCATGTGAAGGGTTACCATGGATGAGCGT
Organism: Eleutherodactylus coqui; assembly: GCA_035609135.1. Classification (NCBI taxonomy): domain Eukaryota; kingdom Metazoa; phylum Chordata; class Amphibia; order Anura; family Eleutherodactylidae; genus Eleutherodactylus; species Eleutherodactylus coqui. Next base: position 515,526,965 of record CM069405.1, on the reverse strand, counting down.
CTGCACACAACATCACACCAGTGACTGCACAGCGGTGCCTGCGATGGGACTCGGAGCGTCAGACCGTATGTGAGTGGACGGCCGAATCACATAACACCGTCTTCCGATCGGATGGCGGCACTTGGGTGTGGTGGTTGTCTGGAGGGCGGTTTCTACGTGACGGCATCGTCCCAACAGAAAGGTTTGGAGGAGGTTCTGTTATGGTGTGGGGGGAATTCTGCTGAAAGGACTAGGGCCATTGGTTATAGTAAAGTCCACCCTCAGCACCAATGGGTACAAACTTCCTTGGACAGCCGAAAGGTCGGATTGCAATCCAATCAAGCATCTTTAGGACAAACTAGAATGCCGTATCCGAGCCTGCCCAACACGTCCATCATCCACCATCACTATCTGAAGCTCCTCAGGAATGGAAGCAAATCCCTCCACACATCTATGGGAATTTGGTGGAAAGCAGCCGAGGAAGGTGATTAAAAACTAATTTGATCACCTTCCATGAGGATCCCAATACTTTTGTCAACATTGTGTAGGTTAGTGCCAGTCACTGCACATGGCACACATGACAGCAGGTGCCAACTGTACACTGCCACCAGCCATATCTTCTTTCTGCAGAAATTCGTACCAGTGACCCTCCGTCACCACATGGCGCTGAGATAACCATCTGTACTATTTCTCAGAACATAAAAGTGACCCGCAGGGCACTACTGCTTTAGCCCATAATCCCCCTCCCCCACCGCTCTCCACCCAGAAGCCATTGCACGGCCTTTGTTTTGTCTGCAAAGAGACCGAGGAAAACAGCAACCTCTAGAGCTGGCTCAGTATGAAACAGGTTCTGCTTCACAGTCCATGTCACGCATCTATTTTCTTCCTTTGCTGAATGGCGTTACAGAGCCGGGGAGACTAAATTAAATCATTTTATTGCGCCGCGGAGCGATGGAGAAGTCTAGAGGCAATTCATTCCAGATGCAATAAAAGTTAATATTGCCAACAATACAATTAGGCTTAATAATACCATCCAGACGACACACGGATGATTCAGAGTAACGAAACGTAGGTGGCGCGGCGCTTGGACATCTACCGGCTGATGTCAACACAGGGGAATTCAGTCTCTACACTCACTGGTGACCAAATCACCAAGACGGCAGTAGATAGAGGAGAAACATCTTCTATAGAGTAAACTATACAGAAGATTGTGTATATTACATACTGTATACAGAAGACACTTGGCAATGGCCCCACAGTTAGGGGAACCGCTGGCCTTTCTTCTGCCCCGTACAGATGACAAAACAAAGTAGAAAAGTTTTGTCTGAAGTGATGGCGGCTGGGGGCTCGCAGCCCGGCGTACTCACAGTCTACTCTTGGTGGCACCATATGCAGAACCATCATGTCTTTCAGCAAAGATCAAACTTCAAGCAAACACATTCCATCTGATCGTGGAGATCTCTGTTTGCCAAAACAAGAGTTAACGGAACTGGAGTTCTCTTGTACCGGTTGTCCCTTTTTCGTCCCCCGGGGCCATTAGCTGGTGGAGGACCACTCAAGAAATGTCAACATGGATCTCTTTGATGCAACACAATCCACACTACTACTACTTGGGTAATTCTTTAGGTGACGATATGGGTTGGATACAAGGTCTGGAGATGTAGCTCTGTGTTGGGCTGGGTATAGAAGCTTGAAGTTGAGTATGGTCACAAAATCTGGAGAAGCTCTAAATGGTGGGTATAATGTCTGGAGATGAAGCTCAGTTCTGGGTATGGATTCCAGGTCTGGAGACAAAGCTCTGTGTTGGGTATGGTTACAAGGTTTGAAGATGAAGCTCTGTGTTCAGATGAAGCTCGGTGGAAATTAAGCTTTGCATTGGATATAGATACAAGATCTGGAGCTGCTTTGTGCTGGGTATGGGAACAAAGTCTAGAGATGAAGCTTTGTGTTGGGTATGGGTACAAGGTATAGAGTGGAAGCTCTGTGTTAGAGATTGGTACATGGTCTGGAGATGAAGCTTTACATTGGGTATGGGTACAAGGTCTGGAGATGAAGCTCTACATTGGGTATGGGTACAAGGTCTGGAGATGAAGCTCTACATTGGGTATGGATACAAGGTCTGGAGTTGAGGCTTCGTGTTGGGTGTGAGTAAAAGTCTTGAGTACAGTTTCACAGTCTTGAGGCGAGAGTTAGATGTAGGTACATCTAACTCTAAGATCTAGGGTGAGTACTGTAAAAGTCTCAAGGAGTATGTATAAGTTAGCTTCAAGTCTTTTAGGTTGGAAACAGGTATACGTCTTTAGGTGAAGTGAACATAAAGGCTGATTATAGGTTGAAGTATTAAGAGGGGGATGTCTGGCAAATGAACATTTTTGAAAAACATTTCATGCTTCAAAATAGCAAAAGTAGTGATACCCCCTTACCCATCTCCCAGAGCTCCCATTCCACTGCTTCCCGAGTCCCTCAACAGTCTTTCTACTTTCTGGTCCCTGTTGACATAGACAAGTGAGCTTCACAGCCAATCACTGGCTATATTGGGTCACCGCTTCTAGGTCTATATCGACAGGGACCATGAAATACAGCAAGTACAGAGAGTATCGGAGGATCCGGGAACTGAATGCTTTCATGTCCTCCTTACTTATCCCCAGCTGTTTCCACTCCGAGCGTTTCCTAAAACATTCTAAGTGGCCAAACAACCCCTTTAAGTTGGGTACATTACAGGTCTTGGGGGCAGATACCGGTGTTAACAGAAGAACGACAAGTTATCTCGTACAAGAAAGAGCTGGTTAGCGGTCTCCGTTACCTCAGTGTAACATCATACTACATATATGACAGCATCCATGTAGACGTAGCCTGCAAAGAACATGGACATACCTCCAGGAACTTGATGAAAGCTGGACGGGCTTCCTTCGCTATCCGGACCGCATCCTTGGCATTGAGAAAATTATCGATGTAAGCTGAATAGATGCTGACCAGGATTTCCTTGGAAAACTACAACAGTAGACAAAATATTAATACCAGGACCAGAACATGCGATATGTTCTCATAGGATGGGAAATATGGGACTGATTATATAGAAAGAACTAAATGAAAGGTCTATAATCTAACATAAATAATTATATATGATATGCTGTATATATTTATATTACACTGAACGGCTCCTTTATTATCCCTCCATCTAGTAGCACATTGGACTTCTGCCTTCAGAACTGCAGCCATCCATCGTAATGTAGATTCCACTCGGTGATGAAAAGATTCTGCAGGAATATCGGCCCCTGCGGACAGGAAGCTCCTTGTGGTTGCTGTAGATTAGATGGCGGTTTGACATGTTCTGACCAGCTGACAGGAAGGGGTTATTGATTCATGCTGCTTGTGCCAAATTCTGCCCTCCCATCAGCACGGGGCAACAGAAATCTGGATCCATCTGACCAGGGAATGTTTTTCCGCTGCTCAGTGATACAAGTTTTGCGCTTTTTCCCGCTGGAGTCTCGTCTTTCTGTTTTTCTTAGACACAATGGCGCTGGAACTGGTCGTCTGCTGTTATATCGCCATCCCTGCTAAGGAACGGCGAGTTGTGCGTTCGGACACGTTAGTTGGAGCCCCAGCGTTGTATTCAGCTGACTGTACAGCCTGTTGGTCAGAACAATTCCTGACATCCTCCTCCGACCCCTTTCAGTGATGAGTTGTTCCCGTCCGCACTATTCTTCGCTGGATGTTTTCCTCGATCACGCCATTCTCAGTATACTCTCCACACCGTTATAGGAGAACCCCCGATGCTTGGCTAGTCTAGCACTGATGACCGGCCTAGTTAGAAGTCGCTCCGATTGATTGATTTTCCCATCTAATGTGGATTCACACTGAAACTGATCCGCGGAACACTTGTCACGTGATTTTATGCCGCACTCCAGGGTCACGGAGAGAATTACCGTACAGGGAAGCGCCAATCATGAGAGGGGTTCTAATAAAGGGGCGGTCAGTGTAGATGTATTTATTTTTCTTCTTGGCTTCTGATCCTTGCTCTAGATGGCAGAATCCTACTAGATTGTAAGATGTAGAGGCCTGAACACAAGCTGTGGAATATAAGTGTATCTGCACACGGTTAGGGTGCCTTCACGCTTGTGATCGCGATATCGCTGTGTTTTTCTAACACGATTGTCTATAGGACCTTCAGGTGACTTTCAAAAATCACAAATTACAAACTTACGATTTTTGTGCGATGCGTTTTTAACATTAGAAAGTCCTATTGACATTCGTGTAAAAAAAAAAGGTGCGATATCGCGATGGCCGGTGTGCAGGAGCCCTAAAGCAAAGGACGGTGTGGAAGAAAAGATGTTCAAGGTGAACCTTCATCCTCTGCTCCCGTAATACATTCTTATCACGCTCTACACACAGAATACTGCAGCCTCCGACACGGCCGGCCGCGGGCCAACATACAGGATACGGGCTAGCAGGCGCTTATCTCTGTGTTACACAATGTAATATCTGCTGCTAATTGTGGATCGCTGCTGATCTTGTGGAATACGGCATCAAAGCATTCATTAGGCTCAGATAATTAGCAAGATGTCTTCAGGATGGAACACGTCTTGATCCGTGAAGCCGAGTCTTTCACAGTAGCTCAATAGCAGCCGATTTCACATTTACATATTCCTTCCTACGGGAAAACTGAGCGCCGGACTGAAGTAATGAAGGGGGAGGGTGCCGGCGCCCGTGAAGGAGGGTACATGCCGTACGGGTGGATGTTGTAGGAATGTTTCCTACCCAGCTGCTCCCTCCACTGAAATGAATGGACCTGAAGAGTGTGCATTGCCATCTCTGTGCTTGTGTAACAGGTAACGGGCATGTGCCCCGGCTCAGGATGGCACGGCGATGACAGACGGAGGCAGAGGTGGCACATTTTGGTTAAAAAAAAAAAAACTAAGCAAACTAGAATTCTGCATCACTCCAAGGGAGGGTCCGAGTAAATAACCGGAAGTCACACGCTAATAACACGCCATCCTCACGGCCTGATGGACTCTGGGTGCTAGTGTACTTTACTAAATCCCTATGGTCCGTGACACTGTGGCCCCGAACGCACCTTAGGTGCCAATCAACATCCCTGGGGCGGGGCCTAATAGGCTGAGTTACATGGCAGACATGGAGAGGTCTCTCAGGCTTCCGGTTGCCAAGGAGACCCATTGTTACTTTGTGGTCTCACTGTGGGATGCCGATGGCTGACAGAAGGAGACTGTGGCATGTAAGGGGTTAAACTGCCAAGATGTCAGGTTTATCAGCTCCTCAGAGCAGGAGCCTGGCTGTCAGTAGTCACCCGAGCCACCGCCTTACAAAGATGTATGTGCCCATTAGGGAGTCAGTAAAAAGGTGTGTTGGCCGTCACTAAGGCCGCTCTCATGCATCCGTTTTTTTACTGTGATTACCGCGGCGTTTTTGAACGCTGTGGTAACTGCGATATAAGGTTCCCATTGATTTCAATGGGGCCTCACAGTCAATTATGGCGCTGGAAGGTGCTTCCCAGCTGTGCAATTTTTGAGCGCTGTCTGTGCTATTTTTCCTCGTTTAGCGCACCTCATCGCCCATCACAATCATGGGGGGCGCTAAACCCGGGAAAACAAACAAATAAATCACAGGACTTTGCTGGTATGTGTGAGAGTGGCCTAAGGTATTAGGAGGGACTTTACTAATATGGTGGAGATGGAAGCCAAGGACCCTTCTTCTTCAGCTGTGATACCCTAAGGAGAGGCTTCAGCTACTCACCGACTGCCCCAGCATGTCCCCCACAGTCTGGATGTCCGGCCAGTTCTGCACACAGTGGTTGACCTGCTCCAGAAACTGCTCGTGGTGCTCCAACAGCTCCGGGATCTGGTCAAAGATCTCGTCCACCAGAGACGGGTCACACAGCGAGCAATTCTCCGGCTGCTTCAGTGGTTTCATGTAAGACTAGAGAAGAGAAATCAGTCAGTTATAATGAGACCTTAAAGTTGTTCACTTGAAAATAATTGAGAATCGTGTATCAATAGTAGATCAGTGGAGGTCCGCCACCCAGGACCCCTGCTGTGCACTCAACTGATTTCTGCAGGAAACAGACAGCTCCGCTCCCACTACAGTGGCCAGACATGGTTTTACACACAATGTAGCCATTGAAGTGAATGGGTGTAATACCGAGCCCGGCCACTACAGTAGGAACGTTGCCATGGGTTTCCTACAGAAATCAGCTCAGTGCTCAAACACAATGAACCAGCAAACAGCTGTTCAAATATGGTCCTGGGTGGAGGACTTACACCAATCAACTATTGGAGAGTTATCCTAATAATGAATAATACCATTAATACATTTACAAATGGACAACCCATTTAAATATACCACATCTTTAAAAAAAATATGGTTGCTTTGTTCCAGAAACAGTGCCCCACCTGTCCATGGGTTGTGTGTGGTACTGCAGCTCAGCTCTACTGAAGTGAATGTGGCTGAAACACAATATCACGCACAACCTGTGGACAAGAGTGGCGCTGTTTCGGGAAGTAAGCCGCTGTCATGTTTTTCTAGTCTTAACCTGGGTGGAGTTTAGCTGGAGCCGAATTGTGGCCGCGTGACAACTGACAGCTGCGGAGCGGCGGGCGATTAATGAAAGCAAGGCCGCAATCAGGAGCAGAGAGCGTCTTGCATTAAGCAGCCTTCCCGCGGGCGAGCGCGATATCGGGCTGAGAAACTTGTAACATCGAGAGGTTTACTGTGAATGCGTTGCAACTTGCGGGGAAAAAAAAACGCATCACATCGCTAAACATACATTTTCAATAAGAATTTTTTTTCTTAAAAATCACGTCGCATCGCTGTACATGAGAGTGCAAATTTTTTTTTCTCACCTATTGGAACAGCAGGCTAGGTTCCTGCGGACTCACAAAAAAGTAGAACATGCGGCGATTCTTCTTACAGCATCGCAGCGAGGGAAGAGTCGCGCACGTAAAAAGACTCATTGAAAATCATTGGGTCTATTCCAATGTGAGTTCTGTGCGCCTCGCAACGAGAAACCCACTCAGGTGAGCGCACCCTCAAGGCGAGCGCAATATCGAGCCAAGAAACACGGACCAATATTGTTCACTGCGAGTGCGTTGCGTTTTGCGAGAAAATCGTGTTGCATCGCTGAACGTGCCATTTTCTCCAACGCGAAAATCCCATGTATTTTCAATGGTAAAAATAAAAAAAAAATAAGTAAAAAAATCCCACTGGCATGCAGACGTTCAGCTATGTTCGGTCGTGTGAAAAAAAATGGCAGCATGTCCTATATTGGTACGTATTACACACCGCAATAGACCATTAGGGCGAACGGGCTGCGTATTCGCCATGTAACTAACAGGCCGTTCTAGGTTTCTTTTTGTTTGCATAAATAAAATGCGTATTTACAGGCGCAAAACCCGCCAGGAACGTCCAAAACAGGCCGCCATTGTGGCAGAAATACGCTGCGTATTTAGGTGACCGGAGCCCGCAGTCACCCGTGTGAATGAGCCCTGAATGCTGCGGATTTTCCGTAGCATTTACGCTATGTGTGGACATTCGCTCGCACGGAGAAATATTGATGCAGATTTCACGCCAAAATCAGTGACAATGTTATATCGCATTGTATCCGACGGCGATTCACGCCGCGGCTGACACTGGGCTGATGAGGACTTTCTGCGATGCGGGGAAAAAAACACTCGTGTCCATGACCCCATTCAAAAGAATCGGGTTCGTGTGAGATTTGTGCGTTTGCAACGGCCTCAGGATATGTTACATGTAGCGCATTTTCCGTATCGGCTGCGGATTACATGGAGTGTGGATTTCAGCCCCTCATTTAAGTAGGTGAAATCCGCGCCACGGAGTAAGTCGACAAGCGACAGATCTTAAATCTGCGCCACGTGTCAATTACAGGTAGATATTGATTTCCGCACTTGGTGGATGAGATTCGTAATCTATTATCCACATCGCTTGGATTGTAAATGCTGAGGATTTTCCATACTGAAATTCGCAGCATTTCCGTTACACGTGAACATGGCCTGAAGGTACCTTTACACGGAGCGATTATCACCCGAATAAGCAAATTCAGGTAATAGTCGCGCCGTGTACAAATGGCCGCCAACAAGGCATTGGGCGCAAAAATCGCTCATTTGTAGAAGTCACTGTATTTTCAGCTCACCTAAACTCCAAGGGTCTGTCGGGCCGTGTAAACAGGAGCCGCTCAATGTTGGAGCAACTGCCTGTTTATGGTAAATGGAGGTGAACCGAATCTTTGTCCTGGTTGAAGAAGTGTCTGGCTCTGTCAATGGGCAAATCTCCTTGATTATGTATGGACCCTTAAAGTGGTGGAGGCCCCAGGTCAAAGGGTCCAACTCCTCCAGCCCCATATCTATCAGTGAATCGCTCTGCAAGGTGGTGTTGACCATATAAAGGGTATTTTGATCATTAACACTCTTGTTGGGTTTATAAACTACAAAAAATGTAAAAAATGCGAATGACCAATGTACTGTAGAAGCAGACCGATCACTCAAAACCACGTAAAACATGCAACGATCGGAACACGCCAAGCGAAAATCACACCACAAAAGGAAACAATGGATAATTGAAGAAATTTATGAGGACAGACCTCAAAAACAGCGCTCAGCGGAACAGCTGGCAGGAGCGCGGCGTGATTGTTACATTACAGTTTTCATTTATTTAACCTCAACGCAATCGTATTCCTGACGGGAAAAGTAGATTTGGGATGCAGATAAGGCCGACCACCGAACAGAAGCGTTCCAGGGCACGAGCAGAGGAAGCACAGAGCACCGCCCGCTCTGGACAGCAATCCAAAAACAGCACTAATCTCGGTGACTTCATAGTCATCGGCTCCAGAAACTCTGGAAATTCAAAAATAGTCTGGAATGTGCAGAAAACTGTTCCAACCCAGATTATAATCCGGAATTTACAAGAACAGAGGGAACGCTGAGCGAAGACGAGGGGTGGTGGAGGGAAGATTGGTGGGGCTGGTTAGAAGAGAGGTAGGAAGAAGAGGAGAACAAAGATTTGGCTAAGACGGTGATGGTGTCTTGATGAGATCACGGGTGAAGTTTTTGGTTCTTCTCTGCCCGCATTGCAAGTACTGTATCCTTCAGCACTACCTGCCCGTTAGAACATGAGGATCTGTTCTCAGCTTGTGGATAGGGTAGTTCTGTGCCCTAACTGACATGGCGCCAGGGAGATGCAGCCTCGACTGCCATATTGCTTGAGAACTTGGTGCGATATAGGCTTTGCAAGAACACAAGGGTGTAAGCCCACTGAGCGTAAAAGGGGTGACCATGTACCCAATTTCTCTCATTGTGTCTGTATTTTACTTTAAGGCAGTGGCGATATTTCCTGTGGCAGTAGCGCAATAGGTGCGTCTGAAAATGGGCAGCTGTATATAATATACCGCTTGGTGTGAGCTGAGGATGCAGAAGACAAAAAAAAAAGAGAACATAGACAGTTGGTTGACCAGAATGGAAAATATAAACCAATATTTCCCAACCTTTTTCGGATTGCGGAACACCTTGTCAAAAATGTATTAATCTCGCGGCACCCATGCAGAAGACAAACTTTCTTTGTCTTCTTACTCTCCTCTGTCTCTCCTTCCATGCGGCACCCCACGGAGCTTCTCACAGCACACCGGGGTGCCACGGTTGGGAATCCCTGCCCTATTTGGCTGTCTCCACAAGGATAAACAGCACTCCTGCCCAAAGAACTGTATCTGCTCCACTGCAGACTTTCCCACCTTTTTTTGGCTAGCGGCACATCTTGATAAAAAGGTTTTATCTCGCGGCACCTGTGCAAAATTTAATTCTTTCTTTCCCCTTCTCTCCTTGGTCATTTTCGATCATTCTCCATCTCTCTCCTTCCTGCAGCCCCCCGAGAGGTTTTTACAGCACACCGGGGTCTAACAGTGACCTAGTTGTAAATCACTAATACTCGTATAAGCCAACATGGAGTGTACGAACCGCGAATATACAGTATTATACTGCGGATACTCAGCAAATAGTAACAGGGAGATGATATTATGGACTACTTCTCTGAATTCGTGTGTTGTCCCCGTGAGATGCTACCGTCGCTTACTAACATAATGTTGCTACTGGTTTCTACTGTGCTGGTTTTTCCAAGCTGACAAAGCAAAAAGGATGTGGCCTCAAACCGGTTCCTTGCTTCCACACGTTTGCCAACATGGCAACCATGCACCCAAAAACTCCACCGGAGGTTTCCTCAAGTGGTTTTCCTACCTAAGGTAGGTCATACTGCTGCAGACCCCATCCCAAAAGACCTCCAGGTTGAGCCATCTGACCACTTGTTGTATGAGCGCACTCACATGAGCATGCATATACTATAAAAGGAAGAGCTAAATAGCGGTCTGGTTCCAGTGGACTCAAGAGGAGAGATACTGTCACATGAGTTTAGAAGTGTCTCATTATATAACCAAGAAGGATAGTGGTGCCAGAGCCATCGGGGGCTTGAGCGCTTGCTACCATGTATTGATCCTTTGCCTATGAGTGGCGTCGGAGTAAGAAAGTTGGACTAGTGTTGGACCTATTGACAGACCTTGAATGACAACATGGTGGCTGAAGGACATCCCCTGCTTTGGTAGCCATTCATATGTAAAGTTAACTTTTTAGAATAAGAGACGTTGATATCAGGATAAGAACCCACCGGGGGTGCGATACCCAATGGGGTCACATTGAATTTAAGGCCAACTTTAATATCCTATGGCACAAGTATGCCAAGGTGATCATGTTTTCCCAGGCTAACCTAACCCCAAACCTCTACAGGTAAGTCACCACTTCAATATTTACCCCTCAAGGGGGCAAAACACCACAGGACAAAGAAACACAGAAAGACAGCGCTATCTTTTTGTGTTTCTTTGCCCTCACGTGCCATTCATGACAGCATCAGTGTTGAAGCCAGTGATTGGCTAAGTAGTTAAGCGTACAATGAACAACACAACAAAGGGCGCCTGACTATTGCTTCTTCCAGGACTGGAGTGGCAGGAAAGGGACTCCTATGCAGGACTGGGGCGGACATATAATCGACACTTGTACTTTGGGTGCATTTTCTACTTTGTGTTATGTACCAAATAAAAACACAAACAGGTAACATCATGAGTTATAATTAATCCCCCGCAGTCATAATTCTTATTAATTAGACAGAGTAGGTGTAGAAAACCAATTTCTGTAGTTTGCGGAGAAGCTTGAGTAGAGATAAGGTGCGGGCAGCGTGCCAGGCTGCAGGCCTCAGGAAGTCATTATACCAGACTCTATGGGAGATTTCCTGCCCGAACGAAAACATTCGTAATGTAACTGAGGTCGGAGACATGAATCTTCCTCGGCCACTCCATGACAAGGGGCTCGTGTCCATTATTCATCTAGGTCTAAGGGCTCCATAAATTCAGTAGTCGTAATCTACAGCAGGCCACGGCATCCACATGATGAGATCACTTCTATTTCTTTCAGGACGCTTCCTCTTTCACGATTGACCTGGTCAGAAGCTTCACAGAACACACAATGACATGGGTCTAGTAAGAGCCTTGCTCGGAGTGCCACCGCCTGCTCAAGTGGAGGCCTCTAAATCAGAAGGTCTCTCCACTAATCACCCCTTTCTTCCCTTAGCTCATGAGTTTCAAGCTTTCAACAGGTGAGGAACTTTCTGATACTAAGGTGTACGGACAATGTAGAAAATGATTCTAAAGCCAGTTCCAATATGGACAAGGCGGAAAAATCCCTTAACTGGATGCTGTGCTCACATTACCTTCAAGCAGTTGGGAGGGGTAACATCTCTCCTTAGAGCACCTAGAGGGTGAGTGAGGGCACTTAAGGCCCATTTAAATACAACGATTCTCGCTCAAAATTCGCTCAAAGCCATCTTTTGAGTGATAACCGTTGCATCTAAATGCATGTTGTGCAGAGATTGTTGTTGCCATCTCTCTGCATGCTGCATAGTTGCATACGGACTATTAGTCATGCCTGGGAGAGGGCTGGAGGTCTGGTTCTCCACACCTGCTCTTCCTATCAGCAGGTGTGGAGAGCTTTATACTCATACCCCTCCCTTTCCTCCTTGCTGGTTATTCAGTTCACTAGAGGAGTGGTTGGAGCTGGGGAGATTATCTAGCCTGGGTGATCGCTCCCATTTTCAGATAAGTGCTGCCTTATCCTTTATGTTGTTTTTGGTTACCTTTATTGTTTTGTATTGTGGTGTCAGTACTTCTCTCCAGGAGTTCCTATAGAGATAGTCAGGGCCCACAAGAAGATAGTGGGGCTGTCCTTATCAGGGCAAGAACTCTGCTTGCAGGCAGGGGCTCCTCACTTCCCTGTTTGGTAAGGGACAGGTTTTTCCATCTTCCTGGAGTGGGGCTCACTGTCCTGCATTGCGTGGTGTATGACTCTTGCGTTCAGTGTGAACGTCACCCTGCGCCTGTGCTGACCGTGGTACCCTTGTGCCGTATGGACGTGACATTTCCATCTTCCTTATTTGTATTTTACCCTGAGGAGCATGGATGGCCTTATAAGTCTCCTTACTCACCTTCTTGGTGCTCTCCTTAAGGAGAGATGTTACCCCTCCTGACCCACATCACAGGCCTCTCACTAGCCAAGCCGGGATCCTACTGCACACTGATGAGGGGCAAAAACCCTGAAACAGCTGTCTGTATGAATTTTCGCTTGGTTTTCAGTTCCCAATCATTTCTCTACAGACCTGTATAAAGGGTCAAGCATTGATTTGAAGGAATGCTGCCATCCAATAGGTGGCGCTGCGAAGGTATTGTTCCATCTTCCTTATCATCAGGCAGTTGACACATGATGCAGATAACAGTTGTTGGAAGCCCATAAGTTCTTCCTCTAGGACTCCAACTAATGCTCCATCGCAACGATACATAGGAGAGAGGAGTCGATGAGAGTTATGGAGACAACCAAACTCACAAGATCCACATGCATGGTCACCTCTCCACCTTTTGTCAGCTGGAGACGATCACTGAACGGCCCTTAGAGACCGTAAGTAATGGATTCCCCTGCAGGTCCCAAAAACGGTGGAAGTCCCAGGGCCCTATATTCCAATTCTAGTCATCACATTACAAACTTTACAAACAAGAGAAAATTATTTCTATACTTCATTTGCCCCAAGATATCATTTTGCACAGTCAACGAATGTCTCTGCAGACAAACAGCATACAATATTATAGTCAGTTGCTTATTACCAGTTATAAAGGGCCTTTCGTTATTACATGGCGCTGACCCATTCCATATCCATATGGGAAAACCACTCAGTTCTACGAGTTGACTCTAGTATGTATTAGCAATGCTTTGAGTCCCATGACCAAAGATTAGGCAAGAAATTACATGCGACCTATCCAACAGATACATTATTGTGTAAAGGTTTTAGGCAGGTTCAGAAAAAATGCTGCAAAGTAAAAAGGTTTTCAACAACAGAAGTGTTAATAGTTTTTTAGGCAATTAACAAAATGCAAAATCAAAAGACAAATGTAAATTACATCAATATTTGGTGTGACCCCCCTTTGCCTTCAAAATACCATCAACTCTTCTAGGTACACTTGCACACAGTTTTTGTAAGGAACTCGGCAGAGAAGTTGTTCCAATCATCTTGGAGAACTAAGCAGAGATCTTCTGTGGATGTCGGCTCGCTCAGATCCTTCTGTCTCTTCATGTAATCCCAGACAGATTGGATGATGATGAGATCAGGTCTCTGTGGGCCAAATCATCACTTCCAGGACGCCGTGTTCTTCTTTGTGCTGAAGATAGTACTTTATGACATTGGTTGAATGCTTGGGGTTGTTGTCCTGTTGCAGAATACATGTGGAGTCAATCAGACGCCTTCTATTTTTGAAAAAAAAAATCTTACTTTGCCCCATTTTTTTCCACACCTGCCTAAAAACTTTACACTGTAGTGTATATCATGCTGGAAAAGGATTTACAAAATTCCAGAGCAAACGTCTAAGGTAAAACCACTACACCCGTATCGGCGCGGTTTACTGTCATGTAAGAAATGAAATACAGTCTGAAGCCTCATTGCGGCATGGGAGAGTTGGCAGACGAGAGCGTTCTACAGATTGTGTGCGTTTACGCTCTTCGTGTTCTTCCAGGCAAGACGTCAAACATCTCTAGAGTGAGAGGTGGAACGTTCCTTTCCAAGAGAGTTCTTCACACCATGTCAGTCATAATCCTGCTGCTCTCTAAGTGGCTTCTATAAGGTCTAAAAAATCCAGATATCACTGAATATGAACTCATAGGATACAGAAAAGACAACAACAACAAAAAACAAAGACATAAGACAAACAAAAACAATATAGGAGACAAAGTACTGCTCAAATTATCCTTCTCCACCCCAGTCCATATCCCGCTATTATTTTATATCTTAACAGTGTAGCTTCCTAACTTATCCACCTCATTCGCATGGCCTCCGACACTCAACTCAAGTATGAGCCTTCAAGCATAATTTGCCACATCTCCACACAATCTACAATTTTCTTTTCTTCAACTTAATTCTGTATCCACCACCTAAATTTTATTCTCCCAAATCTTTTTACCATCATGTCTTCTTCTGCAATCTTGTGGCCTCCAATGTTCTCCACCTCAGCCCGATAACACTCCAGTATTCTTCTTTATTTTCATTTCGTTCCCTTGAGTATTTTCCATTCAGACATTCCCTCCCCAGTTCTCCGCTTCTGTTCCTCTCTCCTCCCCAGTTCTCCGCTTCTGTTCCTCTCCCCTCCCCGGTTCTCCGCTTCTGTTCCTCTCCCCTCCCCGGTTCTCCGCTTCTGTTCCTCTCCCCTCCCCGGTTCTCCGCTTCTGTTCCTCTCCCTTCCCCGGTTCTCCGCTTCTGTTCCTTTCCCCTCCCCGTGGGTCTCCGCTTCTGTTCCTCTCTCCTCCCCGCAGTTCTCCGCTTCTGTTCCTCTCCCCTCCCCGCGGTTCTCCGCTTCTGTTCCTCTCCCCTCGCCGCGGTTCTCCGCTTCTGTTCCTCTCCCCTCGCTGCGGTTCTCCGCTTCTGTTCCTCTCCCCTCCCTGGTTCTTCGCTTCTGTTCCTCTCTCCTCACCGATTCTTTGCTTCTGTTCCTCTCCTATCCGCGGTTCTCCGCTTCTGTTCCTCTCCCCTTCCCGGTTCTCAGCTTCTGTTCCTCTCCCCTTCCCTGGTTTTCCGCTTCCGTTCCTCTTCCCTCCCTGTTTTTTTCTGCTTCTGTTCCTCTCCCCTCCGCGGTTCTCCGCTTCTGTTCCTCTCCCCTCCCCGGTTCTCCGCTTCTGTTCCTCTCCCCTCCCTGGTTCTCCGCTTCTGTTCCTCTCCCCTCCCCGGTTCTCTGCTTCTGTTCCTCTCCCCTCCCCGCTTCTCTGCTTCTGTTCCTCCCCCCTTCCCGGTTCTCCGTTCTGTTCCTCTCCCCTCCGCGGTTCTCCGCTTCTGTTCCTCTCCCCTTCCCGGTTGTCAGCTTCTGTTCCTCTCCCCTTCCCTGGTTCTCCGCTTCTGTTCCTCTCCCCTTCCCGGTTCTCCTTTCTGTTCCTCTCCCCTCCACGGTTCTCCGCTTCTGTTCCTCTCCCCTTCCCTGGTTTTCTGCTTCTGTTCCTCTCCCCTGCCCGGTTCTCCGCTTCTGTTCCTCTCCCCTTCCCGGTTCTCCGCTTCTGTTCCTCTCCCCTTCCCGGTTCTCCGCTTCTGTTCCTCTCCCCTTCCCGGTTCTCCGCTTCTGTTCCTCTCCCCTCCCCGATTCTCTGCTTCTGTTCCTCTCCCCTCCCCGCTTCTGTTCCTCTCCCCTCCCCGCTTCTGTTCCTCTCCCCCTCCCCGGTTCTCCGCTTTTGTTTCTCTCCCCCTCCCCGCTTCTCTGCTTCTGTTCCTCTCCCCCTCCCTGCTTCTCTGCTTTTGTTCCTCTCCCCTCCCCGCTTCTGTTCCTCTCCCCTCCCTGGTTCTCCACTTCTGTTCCTCTCCCCTCCCCGGTTCTCCCCTTCTGTTCCTCTCTCCTCCCCGGTTCTCCCCTTCTGTTCCTCTCTCCTCCCCGGTTCTCCCCTTCTGTTCCTCTCTCCTCCCCGGTTCTCCGCTTCTGTTCCTCTCCCCTCCCCGCGGTTCTCCGCTTCTGTTCCTCTCCCCTCGCGGCGGTTCTCCGCTTCTGTTCCTCTCCCCTCGCCGCGGTTCTCAGCTTCTGTTCCTCTCCCCTCCCTGGTTCTTCGCTTCTGTTCCTCTCTCCTCACCGATTCTTTGCTTCTGTTCCTCTCCTATCCGCGGTTCTCCGCTTCTGTTCCTCTCCCCTTCCCGGTTCTCAGCTTCTGTTCCTCTCCCCTTCCCTGGTTTTCCACTTCCGTTCCTCTTCCCTCCCTGTTTTTTTCTGCTTCTGTTCCTCTCCCCTCCGCGATTCTCCGCTTCTGTTCCTCTCCCCTCCCCGGTTCTCCGCTTCTGTTCCTCTCCCCTCCCCGGTTCTCCGCTTCTGTTCCTCTCCCCTTCCCTGGTTTTCCGCTTCCGTTCCTCTTCCCTCCCTGTTTTTTTCTGCTTCTGTTCCTCTCCCCTCCGCGGTTCTCCGATTCTGTTCCTCTCCCCTCCCCGGTTCTCCGCTTCTGTTCCTCTCCCCTCCCCGGTTCTCCGCTTCTGTTCCTCTCCCCTCCCCGGTTCTCCGCTTCTGTTCCTCTCCCCTCCCCGGTTCTCCGCTTCTGTTCCTCTCCCCTCCCCGGTTCTCTGCTTCTGTTCCTCTCCCCTCCCCGGTTCTCTGCTTCTGTTCCTCTCCCCTCCCCGGTTCTCTGCTTCTGTTCCTCCCCCCTTCCCGATTCTCCGTTCTGTTCCTCTCCCCTCCGCGGTTCTCCGCTTCTGTTCCTCTCCCCTCCCCGGTTCTCCGCTTCTGTTCCTCTCCCCTTCCCTGGTTCTCCGCTTCTGTTCCTCTCCCCTCCCCGGTTCTCCGCTTCTGTTCCTCTCCCCTCCCCGGTTCTCCGCTTCTGTTCCTCTCCCCTCACCGGTTCTCCGCTTCTGTTCCTCTCCCCTCCCCGGTTCTCCGCTTCTGTTCCTCTCCCCTCCCCGATTCTCCGCTTCTGTTCCTCTCCCCTCCCCGGTTCTCCGCTTCTGTTCCTCTCCCCTCCCCGGTTCTCCGCTTCTGTTCCTCTCCCCTCCCCGGTTCTCCGCTTCTGTTCCTCTCCCCTCCCCGGTTCTCCGCTTCTGTTCCTCTCCCCTCCCCGGTTCTCCGCTTCTGTTCCTCTCCCCTCCCCGGTTCTCCGCTTCTGTTCCTCTCCCCTCCCCGGTTCTCCGCTTCTGTTCCTCTCCCCTCCCCGGTTCTCCGCTTCTGTTCCTCTCCCCTCCCCGGTTCTCCGCTTCTGTTCCTCTCCCCTCCCCGGTTCTCCGCTTCTGTTCCTCTCCCCTCCCCGGTTCTCCGCTTCTGTTCCTCTCCCCTCCCCGGTTCTCCGCTTCTGTTCCTCTCCCCTCCCCGGTTCTCCGCTTCTGTTCCTCTCCCCTCCCCGGTTCTCCGCTTCTGTTCCTCTCCCCTCCCCGGTTCTCCGCTTCTGTTCCTCTCCCCTCCCCGGTTCTCCGCTTCTGTTCCTCTCCCCTCCCCGGTTCTCCGCTTCTGTTCCTCTCCCCTCCCCGGTTCTCCGCTTCTGTTCCTCTCCCCTCCCCGGTTCTCCGCTTCTGTTCCTCTCCCCTCCCCGGTTCTCCGCTTCTGTTCCTCTCCCCTCCGCGGTTCTCCGCTTCTGTTCCTCTCCTCTCCGCGGTTCTCCGCTTCTGTTCCTCTCCCCTCCGCGGTTCTCCGCTTCTGTTCCTCTCCCCTCCACGGTTCTCAGCTTCTGTTCCTCTCCCCTTATCTGGTTTTGTGCTTCTGTTCCTCTCCCCTTATCTGGTTTTCCATTTCTGTTCACCCCCCAGATTCTCGCCTTTGGTTCCCCTTTAAGGTTTTCTGCTTCAGTTCCCTCCCCCTCCAGTTCCACTCCCTCCTACTTTGTCCAGCTCAAAAGGAGCACTGACATGTCCCATAAGATCTAAACATTTGATCAGTCTTGCAGGTGTGAAAGTCTGAGGAGTCCCCAACTTTTTGGGAACAATAACCAAGTCACTATAAAGTATAAAAATGTATCCCCCATTCCGAGGAAACCGATAATCTATTAGTGGGCAAGAGACATTGAAAATGAGAAACCTAAAATAATTTACATTTCAACAAACGGTAAGATGTGTTTAATATTGCACAGCTTGAATTTCACATCAAACTAAAAGTACAGAATTCTGGGGCCTCGAGCCACTTAAAAAATAAAATAAAACCTGACAACTGGATGATAAAGAAGAAGCTTAGAATTGGCACACGCTGGTCAGAAGAGATAGGCAGTCTTTGGGCATTTTTAATACTGTCACTTTCTTCCAGAGTAAAATCAAAGCGGTTGTCTTCATTTTTGGAAATTCTCATAGACGACCAACACAAAGCCGGAGTAATCCTGAAGAGGAACATCAATGGGGCTTTGATGATTTACAAATAAAAGATTAAAACAATTGGTTCTATGAGACTCGGAGCGTCGAGGAGGTTTATATTTTTATAGTCGGATTTAATATTTTTTTAGGAAAACATCAAAGTGGAAAAATGTCTTGTTTTTACAGAATATCTTGGAGAATAAAGTCTCATACAAACAAATCTGAGCCAGGTGGATTAAACAACAAATACTAGGAAGCGGAAAATATTAGAAATGGCGCCTGACTGCAGGGTCTTATAGCGATTTCCAGCTTCCCCTTTTAGATTTAGCAGTCCCATATTGTATTAGTAATAAGCCTCCCCCTCCTACTCTTCATGTGAGTTGTCCAAATCCCCCCAAACCAGTATAGTTCAGCCTGGTAGTTGGCCAACGACAATGTACACCTCCGTTATGGTCCCCCCTGGTTATAGTTTGCCTCACTGTTTTCCCCTGGAGGTGATACAAGTCCCACTTTTTATCCACTCCCTCCCCCCCCTTTTTTTAAAGTTTAGTGGGCATACACCGGTCCCGCCTGCCTCTTTTCTCAGTGGGTGGGGCTTATCATAAGGGGGCGAAGCCAAATATGGCCTACCAGATTTGCTATAATATATGCCTCTTAATACATCTGTCACACTTATGCAGGCGCACACTTTACTTAGACCAATGCATGAAACACCAGTCTAAGTAAATAGGGCCAATGTGTTTTATGCTTCTTGGTTTCCACTTATTCTTTAGTGTTTGGTGCATCTTACAAAGTAATGGCAGTGGTGCAGCTTGAGACTGCAGCAGTCCTCGGAGGCTCCTTGTTAAGGCCGGTCATCATAGCCCTGTGAGCGGAGGCTGTGGACCACTAAGACAGTGAGGGATTACCACTGAGAACTGCTGAGTGTGTCTACGGAGTTACACAGAGGCCTGCTGAATTACTAAGGACTGTGAACTTGCAAAGGGACTGTGGATATATAGAGAGACTGAGATCTTATTCCACAATGGCCGAGACAATGTTGCCAAGTAGTAGAATCTGTATTGCCAAAGTATTTGAAACTATGTTACAACATTCAGAAACTGCACCAAGTAAAAGTGACTGTAAGCATAAATCAGCTGCCGAATAAAGACTGTTTCCATTTACTGCAACGTGTGCTCTGTCTCTTAAGCGACCCGCACCAGGGGAATACCACCAGGGGAATACCACCAGAGACTGGCAAAAAAATGACATGATACACAAACACGTAAAATGTAACTGAAGTACAGCATAGGACCAGCCGGTAAATGAAGAAACTCTCAAGTCACCGAGTAGGGGAACACATTGCGCAACCGGATCATTCATATGAAATCACCTAAACGTCTCTGAAGAAGTCTTCACAGTAGGTTCTCTGCAAATGAGCACAGATGTGTCCCTGGTAAGATCAACATCTTAGGTGTGGATGGTTGAGAAGCCTGAAGTCCACAGGGAATGAAGGACATCTCGTAACGCAGTGGGTAAGGACCTACTGAACCACTGACCGAACTGACTTCGGGCTACTTCCGAGGCTAGAACCTAAAAGCCCTCTGGTGGTCACTCTAACACCTGCAAGTGGGATATAGTCTTAGCTGCAGGGCCCCCCCCACAGGCTATTACCCCAAAAATAGTCTTCATGCAGTGACAGCTGACAGTGACAGGTGAGAGGCACCATGGCGCGGCACCGGAGTGGCAAAAAGAATGTCCATATCACAAGCTGAAGTCAGGACAGGCGAAGTCCTTGCATAAACGAAGAAACAGGCAGAAGGTCAGTTCCGAAGGCAACCAGGCAATATGTGATCAAAGAATAAGTTGAGGTCAGTAAAAGGAAGTTGGTAAAGCTGAGTCAACAGGCATGGGTCAAAACCAGGAACAGGCAAGAAAAGAGTAGCGACTTTGCAAAATGGAACAGAGTTTATTGCTCAGGCACCCTCCAATGCGAGATGGGGGGGGGGCTTAAATAGGCGGAGAACAGTCCAGATTGGCTAGGGATCAGAAAGTTGGGTGTGCAAGCTTGCTAGACGCAACACTACAGGCGGCAGGGAAGAGGGATACAGGAAATATTGCAGACCAGCAGCCATAACTGAAGACCCTAGCAGCCATGCCCAGTATAAGGTTCCACTACACATGTCCAAGGTCATACTACATGATCTGTGGAGAGCATTAGCAATTTGGCCTTGGTACTTATTAATTACAACTTACTCAAATACAGTAAATTAAAGTTTGGCCTATGCAACTTGATAAATGTTTAATTGTGGTCTTGATTCCACGAACATCGGCTACTAAGCTTTCTCCTTGCTGGTGTACTTTAGTTTCTGCTAGACAGACAATCTAAAACGTATGGTCAATGCCAGAAGACAGCTGTAAAGGACAAACATCAACTGAAAATACCAACTTTAATGGTTTCTTAAGACTTTGCATAAAAATCTCTAAATTTAGCCAAATTTATAAAAAAAATGTGAACAATTCCACAGCAAATGCTTTTATAGATGCTGTAATATGTGCTACATTCAGGTCTTGGCAGAATTTCAAGATGTTCCGATTCGTGAGTCACACAGAGTCTATGCTGGTATTCCTACAGAAGACAATGAGCGTTCCCTGCCTGGCATACAATATCCTGTGTACAGCATGTTCCTGACACATCTGATGGATCAATGTCTACATCCCGTAATCAGGCCCAGCAAGAATCAAACATAAGGTGTGATGAATTTACAAAAAACCTCTGATACATAAAACAACAAGAGGATGTAACACATCAGCAGCACGGTGCAACATCTTGTATAAAAAATTATGTAACATCAGATCAGTGCAGATCTACAAGAACATCGCTGTCATCTGCCATAAGTCTGTAGATACAGCGATAAGCCATCATGCCATTCCCTTCACATTATAAACAGAGAATGTTCTTAATGATCCACTATAAAACTGCCCCCTATGTATAAGAATATAACTACTATAATACTGCCTTCTATGTATAAGAATATAGCTACTATAATACTGCCTCCTATGTACAAGAATATAACAACTATAATACTGCCTTCTATGTATAAGAATATAACTACTATAATACTGCCCCCTATGTACAAGAATATAACTACTATAATACTGCTCCTATATACAAGAATATAACTACTATAATACTGTCCCTATGTACAACAATATAACTACTATAATACTGCCCCCTATGTACAAGAATATAACTTCTATAATACTGCCCCCTATGTACAAGAATATAACTACCATAATACTGCCTCCTATGTACAAGAATATAACTACTATAATACTGCCCCTTGTGTACAAGTATATAACTACTATAATACTGCCTCCTATGTACAAGAATATAACTACTATAATACTGCCCCCTATGTAAAAGAATATAACTACTATAATACTGCTCCCATATACAAGAATATAACTACTATAATACTGCCCCCTATGTACAAGAATATAACTACTATAATACTGCCCCTATGTACAAGAATATAACTACCATAATACTGCCCCCTATGTACAAGAATATAACTACTATAATACTGCCTCCTATGTACAAGAACATAACTACTATAATACTGCCCCCCATGTACAAGAATATAACAACTATAATACTGCCTTCTATGAATAAGAATATAGCTACTATAATACTGCCCCCTATGTAC
Organism: Eleutherodactylus coqui; assembly: GCA_035609135.1. Lineage (NCBI taxonomy): Eukaryota > Metazoa > Chordata > Amphibia > Anura > Eleutherodactylidae > Eleutherodactylus > Eleutherodactylus coqui. Next base: position 515,504,913 of record CM069405.1, on the reverse strand, counting down.
AAGAATATAACTACCATAATACTGCCTCCTATGTAGAAGAATATAGCTACTATAATACTGCCCCCTATGTACAAGAATATAACTACTATAATACTGCCTCCTATGTACAAGAATATAACAACTATAATACTGCCTTCTATGAATAAGAATATAGCTAGTATAATACTGCCCCCTATGTACAAGAATATAACTACCATAATACTGCCTCCTATGTAGAAGAATATAGCTACTATAATACTGCCCCCTATGTACAAGAATATAACTACTATAATACTGCCTTCTATGTATAAGAATATAGCTACTATAATACTGCCTCCTATGTACAAGAATATAACAACTATAATACTGCCTTCTATGTATAAGAATATAACTACTATAATACTGCCCCCTATGTACAAGAATATAACTACTATAATACTGCCCCCTATGTACAAGAATATAACTCCTATAATACTGCCCCCTATGTACAAGAATATAACTACTATAATACTGCCCCCTATGTACAATAATATAACTACCATAATACTGCCTCCTATGTACAAGAATATAACTACTATAATACTGCCCCTATGTACAAGTATATAACTACTATAATACTGATCTCTATGTAAAAGAATATAACTACTATAATACTGCCTCCTATGTACAAGTATATAACTACTATAATACTGCCCCCTATGTACAAGAATATAACTACTATAATACTGCCTCCTATGTACAAGTATATAACTACTATAATACTGCCCCTATGTACAAGAATATAACTACTATAATACTGCTCCCTATGTACAAGAATATAACTACTATAATACTGCTCCTATATACAAGAATATAACTACTATAATACTGCCCCCTATGTACAAGAATATAACTACTATAATACTGCCCCCTATGTAAAAGAATATAACTACTATAATACTGCTCCTATATACAAGAATATAACTACTATAATACTGCCCCTATGTACAAGAATATAACTACTATAATACTGCCCCCTATGTACAAGAATATAGCTACTTTAATACTGCCTCCTATGTACAAGCATATAACTACTTTAATACTGCCCCCTATGTACAAGAATATAACTACTTTAATACTGCCTCCTATGTACAAGAATATAACTACTATAATACTGCCCTCTATGTACAAGAATATAACTACTATAATACTGCCCTCTATGTACAAGCATATAACTACTTTAATACTGCCTCCTATGTACAAGAATATAACTACTATAATACTGCCCCCTATGTACAAGAATATAACTACTTTAATACTGCCTCCTATGTACAAGAATATAACTACTATAATACTGCCCTCTATGTACAAGAATATAACTACTATAATACTGCTCCCTATGTACAAGAATATAACTACTTTAATACTGCCTCCTATGTACAAGAATATAACTACTATAATACTGCCCTCTATGTACAAGAATATAACTACTATAATACTGCCTCCTATGTACAAGTATATAACTACTATAATACTGCCCCTATGTACAAGAATATAACTACTATAATACTGCCCCCTATGTAAAAGAATATAACTACTATAATACTGCTCCTATATACAAGAATATAACTACTATAATACTGCCCCCTATGTACAAGAATATAACTACTATAATACTGCCCCCTATGTAAAAGAATATAACTACTATAATACTGCTCCTATATACAAGAATATAACTACTATAATACTGCCCCCTATGTAAAAGAATATAACTACTATAATACTGCCCCCTATGTACAAGAATATAACTACTATAATACTGCCTCCTATGTACAAGCATATAACTACTTTAATACTGCCCCCTATGTACAAGAATATAACTACTTTAATACTGCCTCCTATGTACAAGAATAAAACTACTATAATACTGCCCCCTATGTACAAGAATATAACTACTTTAATACTACCTACTACAGGTCAGGTCAGGTATACAATATTACCAGAGATAAGTCTCTAAGGAATAGTGTGAAGTCACACAGCAGGATAAGGGGTTCATGATTATCTGCTAAACGTTCATGATGTCATTGGGTGTATAATAAGTGGGCGGGGTTATCTCAGAAGTGTTGGTGATGTCACTGCCCATCTCAATTTCCACACTCGAGTCTTTTGTGCGATCCATCGCTCTCCTGCATCAGCACCATCTAGAAAAGCCAATACCTTCGGTGACCACATACCCCGGGGGTCATGTAACACGTGTTAGTTCCGTGCTGTATCTATGTGACATCTATTAGTTCAGTACTGATTATTTGCCCCGCTTTCTCTGTTTTTCATGTTTATATGAGATTTCGGCCATCAGCAGGAAATGTACTGGTAATTTTCCACTATCGGAGGACAAGTAAGGGAAACACCTCTCTAGAGACCCGGCGCTGCCTCATTACCAGCACTGAGCCCATTGTCATACGAAGAGGATGGATATGATCGAATAAATAACAGAACCATCACTGAAAAATGAAAGCGATGGGAGAGATGGAGCCAAAGTAGAAGCATACACAGGAAACTATCATTTTTTTTAACCCTTTCTCTGCAAGAGAATTTTTACTTTTTTTTTGCAGGGGTAAATTAACATTTTCCAGTCTTCCCGTTTCTCAAAATACCATCAATGCATGTCCTTTTGGGATCAAAGGGCATTAGATCCTCCAGCAAACACCAAATTAAAGCGCCTGACTAACCCATGTGGCCGTATCTGGTACTGCAGCAAAAGGGATGTCCATTAGTTGTGCTCAATGGTTGCATTCTTGCGTTTCAAAGTCCTATTAGCAATGTACTGATGGCTGTTCATGTTAAAGGCTGGAGAAACCCTTTAAATACAGTTAGGAAGGCCCACCACCATTAGAGACACTACAGTCCTGCGTGAGGCGGGGGAGTGGTAGATAGTGGAAGGGAGTAGCAATCATGTGGTTGAAGGGTTACACAACTCTGCAGATTGGTTGGAGCCCCACCAACCAGACGTCAATTATAAGGATAGGTTAAAAATCCAATAAACGCGGGGCTTCATCAAATTAGACATTGCCTAGCTTTTACAGGCACTGTAGGAATACAGAGGTTGCAATGGCCTCCTGATTCTTGTGGGTCCACTGCACCGCATGAGAGAACTACAATATTGTAAATGGGCAGGGAAAAAAGAAAAACAGCATGTTACGTTGTGCTGCTGAGAAGTGTAGTACTATGATTTCTAGCAGCACAGCCCTCACAGGGTTAATTGATTGAGCTGGCTGGGTGTGGTGACTTCCTGCTAGCCAATCTACTAGGTCTTGGCTCACATATAAACCCTGCTCCTGTCGCTCTCTGTGTGTTTGGTGTTCAGGGTGAGCAGTCATGAATCCTTGTCCGTTGCAGCGTAATGTGTGTTTGGTGTCTTGCTGGTTCGTGTCTGTTTATTTTCTGTCAGTTTTGTGTCAGCTTGCTGTGTGACCTGTGATCTGTGTCCTGTCCTGTTGCAGTTTGCTGTGTGAACTGTGTCTGGTGCTGCTGGACTCCTGGTTAGTGTAGGGACTAGCGGTATAGCCAGGAGCCGTGAAGTGGCCAGCTAGCTTCCATGTTTTGTACAAAATGTCAACTAATACCTGGTATTTATATATAGCTTATCATCTGTTACTAGTGGTTGCATTTTGGCTGCTGTTTGCTGTGTTTTCAGGCTCTGTGTGTCCTGTTGTTTTGTCCCTGTTATGTGGCATGTGTAGGTGTCCTGTTCTGGGTGCGTGGTTCCTAGGAGTAGCTAGGGCCCAAATGCGAAGACCTTTATTGGGTTGATGTCCCCGCTTCGTTGCTTGAAACCCTTGCGCATCTCCGCTCTTTTGGTAATGATCTCGTGGGCCCCGTGCTTAGTTTCCCACACGATCGTAACACAGCAGTGGGGGGAAAAAAAGCATAAAGACTGAGTGTAGAATTATGGATGAAAATTTTGAATTTCAATATAATTTGAGGTAACAAATATAAGACATCTGATGTGAACCCGGACAAACACCTCCAAGTCATGAAAAAGTTATGTAATTGTTAGGTTGTGCTGCTGGGACCTGTAGTACTATGGTTTCTAGCAGCAAAGCTCCACAGGTGTGGCATGACTGAGCTGGCTGGGCGTTGTGATCTCCAGCTAGCCAATCCCCTGGGTCTTTGCTTACATATAAACCCAGCTCCTGTCAGTGTCTGTTAGGTGTCAAGAGTGAACAGTCATGTATCCTTGTCCGTTGCTGCTTGCTGTGTTTGGTGTCTTGTTGTTTTTTGTCAATTCTTACATTTATTTTTTGTCAGTTTTATTTCAGTTTGCCTCTGCTTTGTCCTGCTGAGTTATTTGACATTTTTGGGCTAGGGTGGCCCTTAGGGTCCTCCAGTAGATGTGTCCTGCTAGTGTAGAGACCGCAAGACACAAGGAGCCTTGTTGTGGCCTTGCAGCTTAAGTTCATTGGCCAATGTATGAACAAATACCTTGTACATTTATAGCTTTTTCAACTGCTTATGTGTACAGGTATGCAAGGTGAGTGTTTTGGTCATTTTGTCAGTCCATATGTTCATGTCTGTCCGTCATTCTAGTCCGCAGTATGCAGTTCTCTGTCCAGTTCATGTTATACCCAGCCTGTTTTGGGCATGTTCATGTGGCCCGATACTTATTTGTCCACACGAACAATTAACTAATTATTCCAGAATATAATCCCTATAATACTGCCCCCTATAGACACATAACTACTATAATACTGTCCTCTATGTACGAATAAATATAATACTGCTCCTATGTACAAGAATATAACTACTACAATACTGTCCCCTATGTAAAAGAATATAAATACTATAATACTGCCCCCCTATGTACAAGAATATAACTACTATAATACTGCTCCCTATGTACAAGAATATAACTACTATAATACTGCCCTCTATGTACAAGAATATAACAACTATAATACTGGCCCCTATGTATAAGAATATAACTACTATAATACTGCCTCTATGTACAAGAATATAACTACTATAATACTGCCCTCTATGTACAAGAATATAACTACTATAATACTGCCCCCTATGTATAAGAATATAACTACTATAATACTGCCCCTATGTACAAGAATATAACTAATATAATACTGCCCCCCTATGTACAAGAATATAACTAATATAATACTGCCCCCCTATGTACAAGAATATAACTACTATAATACTGCTCCCTATGTACAAGAATATAACTACTATAATACTGCCCTCTATGTACAAGAATATAACTACTATAATACTGCCCTCTATGTACAAGAATATAACTACTATAATACTGCCCTCTATGTACAAGAATATAACTACTATAATACTGCCTCCTATGTACAAGAATATAACTACTATAATACTGCTCCCAATGTACAAGAATATAACTACTATAATACTGCCTCCTATGTACAAGAATATAACTACTATAATACTGCCCCAATGTACAAGAATATAACTACTATAATACTGCTCCTATGTACAAGAATATAACTACTATAATACTGCCTCCTATGTATAAGAATATAACTACTCTAATACTGCTCCTATATATAAGAATATAACTACTATAATACTGCTCCTATATCTAAGAATATAACTACTATAATACTGCTCCCTATGTACAAGAATATAACTACTATAATACTGCCTCCCTATGTACAAGAATATAACTACTATAATACTGCTCCCTATGTGCAAGAATATAACTACTATAATACTGCCACCTATGTACAAGAATATAACTACTATAATACTGTCACCTATGTACAAGAATATAACTACTATAATACTGCCCCCCTATGTACAAGAATATAACTACTATAATACTGCCCCAATGTACAAGAATATAACTACTATAATACTGCTCAAATGTACAAGAATATAACTACTATAATACTGCCCCAATGTACAAGAATATAACTACTATAATACTGCTCCTATGTACAAGAATTTAACTACTATAATACTGCTCCCTATGTACAAGAATATAACTACTATAATACTGCCCCCCATGTACAAAAATATAACTACTATAATACTGCCCCCCTATGTACAAGAATATAACTAATATAATATTGCCCCCCAATGTACAAGAATATAGCTACTATAATACTGCCCCTATGTACAAGAATATAACTACTATAATACTGCCGCCTATGTAGAAAAATATAACTACTATAATACTGCCTCCTATGTATAAGAATATAACTACTCTAAAACTGCTCCTATATATAAAAATATAACAACTATAATACTGCTCCCTATGTACAAGAATATAACTACTATATTACTGCCCCTATGTACAAGAATATAACTACTATATTACTGCCCCCTATGTACAAGAATATAACTACCGTACTATAATACTGCCCCCTATATACAAGAATATAACTTCTATAATACTGCCCCCTATGCACAAGAATATAACTACTATAATACTGCCACTATGTACAAGAATATAACTACTATACCACTGCTCCCTATGTACAAGAATATTACTACTATAATACTGCCCCCTATGTACAAGAATATAACTACTATAATAATGCCCCCTATGTACAAGAATATAACTGCTATAATAATGCCCCCTATGTACAAGAATATAACTACTATAATACTGCCCCCCTATGTAAAAGAATATAACTACAGTACTATAATACTGCCCCTATGCACAAGAAAATAACTACTATAAAACTGCTCCTATGTAGAAGAATATGACTACTATAATACTGCTCCTATGTACAAGAATATAACTACTATAATACTGCCCCCCTATGTACAAGAATATAACTACTATAATACTGCCCTCTATGTAGAAGAATATAACTACTATAATACTGCCCCCTATGTACAAGAATATAACTACTATAATACTGCCCCCTATGTACAAGAATATAACTACTATAATACTGCCCCCTATGTACAAGAATATAACTACTATAATACTGCCTCCTATGTACAAGAATATAACTACTATAATACTGCCCCCTATGTATAAGAATATAACTACTATAATACTGCCCCCTATGTAGAAGAATATAACTAGTATAATACTGCTCCCTATGTACAAGAATATGACTACTATAATACTGCCCCCTATGTACAAGAATATAACTACTATAATACTGCCCCCCTATGTACAAGAATATAACTACTATAATACTGCCCCCTATGTACAAGAATAACTACTATAATACTGCCCCTATGTACAAGAATATAACTACTATAATACTGCCCCTATGTACAAGAATATAGCTACTATAATACTGCCCCCTATGTACAAGAATATAACTACCGTACTATAATACTGCCCCCTATATAGCGTGCGCCCAGTAATGACCTGCTGTAGGTGACAGTGCTCCACTGTACTTGAGGTTCTATAACTTTTTCCTGTGGACAGATGTGTAACTTCTTTTGAACTGCAGAATCTTTCTTCTCATTCTGTATTTTACAAGATGTTCTGCAGTGTTACAGGGTTTAGCTACAGGGTGTGATCTGTACTTTGATCTGTAAGTAAATTATTCTTGCGCCTTTTCTTCCTTTCGCTATAACTTTATATCCAACCTCTAAAAATATAACGAGACACATTGCTGTTAACTGCTTGTAAAATTCACTGTGTCTCCAGATATCCCCACGCTGGTCCTCTAGCTTACAATAACACAGAGCTCTACTGATGATGGATTGCATTATAATCTCCCACTGAGACTACTGTAACCGCTCTGAGGTCCAACAACCAGGAGACTCTTCTGACACTAGAGATAATCTGGTGATACCCCTGCTCATTGCATCCTGTATTATACTCCAGAGCTGCACTCACTATTCTGCTGGTGGAGTCACTGTGTACATACATTACTTATCCTGTACTGCTCCTGAGTTACATCCTGTATTATACTCCAGAGCTGCACTCACTATTCTGCTGGTGGAGTCACTGTGAACATACATTACTTATCCTGTACTGACCCTGAGTTACATTCTGTATTATACTGCAGAGCTGCACTCACTATTCTGCTGCTGGAGTCACTGTGTACATACATTACTTATCCTGTACTGATCCTGAGTTACATCCTGTATTATACTCCAGAGCTGCACTCACTATTCTGCTGGTGGAGTCACTGTATACATACATTACTTATTCTGTACTGCTCCTGAGTTACATCCTGTATTATACTCCAGAGCTGCACTCACTATTCTGCTGGTGGAGTCACTGTGTACATACATTACTTATCCTGTACTGCACCTAAATTACATCTTGTATTATTCCCCAGAGCTGCACTCACTATTCTGCTGGTGGAGTCACTGTTTACATACATTACTTGTCCTGTACTGATGCCGAGTTGCATCCTGTATTATACTCCAGAGCTGCACTCACTATTCTGCTGGTGGAGTCACTGTGTACATACATTACTTATCCTGTACTGCACCTAAATTACATCTTGTATTATTCCCCAGAGCTGCACTCACTATTCTGCTGGTGGAGTCACTGTGTACATACATTACTTGTCCTGTACTGATGCCGAGTTGCATCCTGTATTATACTCCAGAGCTGCACTCCCACATTACAAAATCTCAAGGTCATCAGGAAATGTTTGACTTTCTTTTGTTGTGAATGCCTTGGTCTGCTGAGGTGTCACTTGCTAGGAGGATTCTGTCATGTAGCAACTAAGCTCCGCCCAGGAGATTTAATAGTTAAACATACAACAAAACCAGAGCACTGTACCTCCATGAGTGTGCGCAGCGACTCCACGTATGACTGCTCCGTGTCCTGGAGGGTCAGAAAGACATGTTTCCTCATATCCTGTAAAGAATAAAAAAGTTAATGAGACCAGTGCATCATGGGACATCACAGGAGCATTTACCTAGTAGCATCATAAGGTAACCACAAGGCGATGAATACCAACAATATGGTGTCACTATTGGGGCCTCATGGGGTGGAGGTCAACCTGATCGATCTCATTTGGGGTTGAGTTAGTCCCAACTGGGCTCCTTTGGGGTAGAGCTAATCCTGATTGGCCCTAAATTCCTTTTTCATGGACTCCTCAATAATAGCAATCGACGGACTAGGAAACCATTCCGCCATTCTTTTGTGCAAGGGGTGAGAAAGTGGTGGGAGGGCATGGGGGTCAGTGAACCCCTTAAAGACCACGCACAGTAAACCTAAGGCGCTTGGTCCTGGGCTGTAATCCTGTCCGGTAGCAAAAATACAGCCTGGGATTAAAGTCTCTGCTCCTGCAATCAAGCAGTAGCAGGTCGGGTCTTCAGCTGTCAGACACAGCCGAGGACCCGGAGGAGGAGAGAGATGCAGTTTATAGTTACTTCTGCCTTCTCCTTTCCAGGCTTAGTAATGCAGTGTACTATTCTGGCGATCAAACAATCGTCCCTTTCAGAGACCAAAAAATTGTGTCATAAAAATTCAATAGTTTAGTTTAAAAAAAAAAACAAAAAAAAAACAACATTTGTCCCCACGAAAAACCTGTGTAAGGATTAATGTACACGGACGGATTATCGCTGCGGAATTCGACGTGCATTCCGCAGCAATGTCCGTCCATATAAATGCTGTGGTAAACGATTCTGCCATGCCCAAGACCGGAAATCAACTGCGATTTTCCGCTCATGGGGGAGAATCACAGCATGTTCTATTCTATGTTGAAAATCGCGCAGACGGCTTCCACGGACAGCAATGGAAGTTATCCGTCCCGCGATACTTCTGCTGTGAGAACAGCGGAAGTACCACAAGAATCCGCGTCACCGCCCACTGCTGGCGTGTCATGCGCTGCACTGTGCATGCACGCTGGGTGAGACACTCGCGGCGGATCCGGAGAGGTGAGTATAGGGTCTCTGGGGGGCGCTGGGTCTTATTTCGCTGCAATATTTTGCAGGCGGAATCCGATCCGGCCGTGGGCATGACCCCTTTAGGCTGGCTTAACACTGGTGATAAAATCGCGTGATGTAAGAGTGGGTGAGAACGCACGATTATGAAACCAATGATTTTCAATGATTTGATTCTCATTTGCGATGTTTTCACTGATTAAAAAAAATCCGCAGTATATCCGTTGTTGCAGCCGGCCCCATTGAAATCAATGGGAGAAGATGCGATCCCTGCTGCATCTGTGGCAGCGGGACTCCTTCAGGCCCGCAGGGTTGTTTCCACGTGAATCACGCCCTCGCCAGTGTGAAGTCAGCCTGAAATGGATAAAATACTCCCAAAAATTTTTTTACAAAGCAGCTCATAATCGGAATTACCGCGTTCGTAATGAAACAGACAATGAAAATATTTTGTTACTCATCGCATGGCGAACGGCATAAAAATAGTTAAAAAAAAAAGTAACGCCAGAATTGTTCATTTTCTTTGGTTGCCTCCACGACTCCCGTGTGCCCCAAACCGGCACCAATAACAACCAAACTCTGTTAGCAGAAAACATACGGCGCTCACAGAGGTCCGTTACCGGAAAAATACAAATATTATGGGTCTTAGAGTGCGGCCATGCAGAGCCAATGGTGTTATTGCGCAAAAGTAGCAAAAACTAAAAACCATCTCTATACACCCGGTGCCGATCAGATAAGAAAATGATCCACTTATTACTACCGAATGGCGAATGCTGTGAAAACAACCCAAAAACAAGGGCAGTATTTTTGCACTTTTTTTCCATCTCCCTCCACCCAAAAATGTACTAAACACATTATATGGACCCCAGGGGGCGGCTAGTAAAAATACAACTTGTACCCAAAAGAACAAGCCCTCGTGGCCACCAGCGAGACTCCAGCAACTTGGCAATGAAAATCACTTGTCCCTTAAGGCCTTAGTCAGACACTGCGTTTTTAGCCGCGATTTACGCATGCGTCCGGCGATTTTATAGAACCATTGCTTTGCAATGGTATCGGACACATGAGCGCTTTTTATGCGCTCGTCCGATAAATTATAGAACACAAAATCGCAGATCGCACCTATCTGCGATCTGCGATTCCTGTTCTCTTCTCTATATGCGCTCAATGGGGCCGGCAGCAGCAGCGCCGACCCCATTGAGAACATACAGAAGACAAATCATTCTTCTCTGCCACAGCTGTAACAGCTGTGACAGAGAAGAACGATGTTTGCCCATTGAATTCAATGGAGTCGGCAATACAGCAGGTTCCACTGAAAGCAATGGGCTGCCGGCGTGCGCGGGGTGAATTGTCGGGAAGGGGTTAAATATATAAGCCCTTCCCTGCAATTCATCCTAAAATGTGTTAAAATAAAAAAAAATTGTGTACTCACCTTTCCGCTGCAGCCGGAGTCCAGCCGCGGCCGCTGTCAGTTCTCCTGAACTGCTTATCGGCACTATTCAGCCGGCGGGGCTTTAAAATCCCCGCCTGCTGAATGATCTGCCTCTGATTGGTCACAGCCCTGAATTCATGAATGGGTGAGTGACTGCTGCCTCTCAGCGCTGAGCCAATCAGGGGCAGGTCTGACTCACATCCATTCATAAATTCATGAATGGGTGTGAGTGAGGCATGCCTCTGATTGGCTCAGCGCTGAGCCAATCAGGGGGCAGGTCTGACTCACATCCATTCATAAATTCAAGAATGGGTGTGAGTGAGGCATGCCTCTGATTGGCTCAGCGCTGAGCCAATCAGGGGGCAGGTCTGACTCACACCCCCTTCACACCCACTGCAGGACGGCCGCGCGGAGCTCCGGCTGCCGGGAGAAGGTGAGTATATATATATATTTTTTATTTTAACACATTTTAGGATGAATTGCAGGGAAGGGCTTATATATTTAAGCCCTTCCCGACAATTCATCCTGGGCTCGCCCGCAGCGCATTGCTTTAAATGGAGCGGCTCTATTGCCGTCTCCATTGAATGCAATGCGCTGGACAGCTCCGGCCCGTTTCTAATGAAACGCGGCTAGGAGCAGATTTTCGGGCGATTTGCGGGCGACTTGCGCGCACCGGTCACGCGATTTGCGGATGCGCATCCGTCATGCGATCCGCAAATCGTGCGAAAAAACGCCCGTCTGACTAAGGCCTAAGGCGGCAGGCCGGTCAGTAAGGGGCTAGAAAAACGGATCCGTTAAACGCCACGCTGATCTTAACACGCTTTTTGTTGAACTCCACTTAGTAAAGTGACAACCAACGGCCATAATTACGGCTCGTATGGCGGCCATCACCCAGCTGCTCCAGACCCTGAAGGGCCAATCTACTTTGCTCTATAGGACTACAGATTTGCTATTCAAGATCTTGGAAAAAGATAAGCTGCACGACTACCTCCATGAACACTCGGGTGGCGGCCATATTGGTTGACACCAAAGACCTAAATCAAGGATATATCACTACACAGCAGACCACAGAGACGTAGGCCGGCCGCACAGTCTCAGGGAAGCAGTCTACAAGAAAATCTGTTTCTGTTGCCCCTAGCAACCAATCACAGCACAGCTTTCATTTCCTACATGGCTGGGGTAAAATAGAAGCTGCGCTGTGATTGGCTGTTATATATTATACTGCTGAGGTAAAGTGAAAGTGGCACTGCGATTGGTTGTTATATATTATACTGCTGAGGTAACATGAAAGCTGCGCTGTGATTGGTTGTTATATATTATACTGCTGAGGTAACATGAAAGCTGCGCTGTGATTGGTTGTTATATATTATACTGCTGAGGTAACATGAAAGCTGCGCTGTGATTGGTTGCTATATATTATGGTTGCTATATATTATACTGCTGAGGTAACATGAAAGCTGCGCTGTGATTGGTTGTTATATATTATACTGCTGAGGTAACATGAAAGCTGCGCTGTGATTGGTTGCTATTTCTTATACTGCTGAGGTAAAATGAAAGCGGCGCTGTGATTGGTTGCTATTTCTTATACTTCTGTGGTAACATGAAAGCTGCGCTGTGATTGGTTGCTATGGCAACAACGGCAGATTTTCTTCTAGACATCTTACATAAGAGTGCGGTGCCAGCCTATTTTTTTCGTGGCCGCCCTGTATTTCTGGGGATGTTTTTTGCTAATTTGGGGGTGTATTGTTATTTAGGTAGGTCGCCGGCTGCGCTGCATCACAACAATATGTCCCCTGTTTCCGGCAGTACTGTACGCAGCACTGCACATATCATCCCGCTGGGCGGAGGCGCCGGGCTATTCAGCGACATTAATACGGAGGTGAAGCGTTGCTATGAATAGCCGGTACGCAGCTGAGAGGGTGAAGGAGCCGCCTTCATCATCCACTCCAACACGTCACAATGGATTGTGGAAAGAAGGGATCGCCATGGAAACACGTGTGACTGCCCCCCCATACATGTAACTGAGAGCGAGTCACATGGAGGGAGACCTGATCACCGCGGTCCTCGCCCGATAGGATTAGGTCCGGTTCACCATGGCACAAATATCACAGCAAAACCGTCACCGGAACAAGGGGCTGCAAATGAGGGCGTATGGGAGACCCCCCAAAAGTGAAGTGATGGACGTCGTAACACCCACCGCCCCAAAGGTGCCCCGTACTCTAATGCTGCCGCCCTCCTCACCACAGAGTCACCAGTGTCAGAGACTTTATATACATTCAGGACAATGCCATTTATGGGCGTTCATTTTGGTTAACTCTTCCACAAGGACCAATTCACTCCGGTAGACGGGCGCCAATCAATGAGACGGCCGCTTGCCTACTGGGCTTTGCACGTGCGGATTCCGAATTAGGGCTTATTTATAGGGGAGAGCGTGATGTCGGGCTGAGGAACTCGTCCTCATATCGCGCTCACTAACGTACATTTTTTTACGGCAATGCGGAATGTTTTTGATACAAACTCGCCTCGCTTCTGTGAAATCACGATCCTCCCACGCGTCATGTCGCAAGTACTTCCCATAGACTTCAATGGGAAACATCGCGTCCCACGCCCATCATACAGCATGCAATGGCTTTTAAGGTCCCATTGAGAACAATAGACGCAGCGTCCCGAGGCGGCGCCCCAAAGAGAGAACGTGCTAAGGTTATTTATCCTTGCAGTGATGAAAATTAGTACTCATGTAATCCTGAGCTACATCCTGTATTATACCCCAGAGCTGCACTCACTATTCTGCTGGTGGAGTCACTGTGTACATACATTACTTATCCGGTACTGGTCATGAGTTACATCCTGTATTATACTCCAGAGCTGCACTCACTATTCTGCTGGTGGAGTCACTGTGTATATATATTACTTATCCTGTACTGCTCCTGAGTTACATCCTGTATTATACTCCAGAGCTGCACTCACTATTCTGCTGGTGGAGTCACTGTACATACATTACTTATCCTGTACTGATCCTGAGTTACATCCTGTATTATACTCCAGAGCTGCACTCACTATTCTGCTGGTGGAGTCACTATGTACATACATTACTTATCCTGTACTGATCCTGAGTAACATCCTGTATTATACTGCAGAGCTGCACTCACTATTCTGCTGATGGGAGTCACTGTGTACACACATTACTTATCCTGTACTGCCCCTGAGTTACATGCTGTATTATACCCCAGAGCTGCAGTCACTATTCTGCTGGTGGAGTCACTGTGTACATACATTACTTATCCTGTACTGATCCTGAGTTACATCCTGTATTATACTCCAGAGCTGCAGTCACTATTCTGCTGGTGGAGTCACTGTGTACATACATTACTTATCCTGTACTGATCCTGAGTTACATCCTGTATTATACTCCAGAGCTGCACTCACTATTCTGCTGGAGGAGTCACTGTGTACATACATTACCTATCCTGTACTGCTCCTGAGTTACATCCTGCATTATACCCCAGAGCTGCACTCACTATTCTGCTGGTGGAGTCACTGTGTACATACATTACCTATCCTGTACTGATCCTGAGTTACATCCTGCATTATACCCCAGAGCTGCACTCACTATTCTGCTGGTAGAGTCACTGTGTACATACATTGAGATGCACTGTGCCTGTGCTAATTTCCTACTTGTCCAGGAAGGAAACGGGAGCCGATGCAATTTATCAGAATTGGAGCCACCTTATGGATGGAATCGCATCACGTCCTTCCATCAATGGCCATTTGCAGGATGGAGCGGCTGCAGCCAAAGGAGAAAGCAAAGGGGAGTGACAAAGGCAAAGGGGAGGGGCTTCAGAAGGAAAGAAAACACTGCTGTTCACATGACTATACATTAGTAAGTTGTGAATGTCCCCAGCAGCCTCTTTGTTGACTGGACTATATAAAAGGTGCTCAACCCCTTTAGGCCCCCTGTCCACGAGCGTGATTCTGCCGGCGGTAATCACTCAGGCTGAAGCATTGCTATGGAAAGTGCCGGCCCCCTGTCCACGAGCAGAGAAGCATTGCGATTCTCCGCTCGCGGACGGCAATTCGCAGTCTGCTGCGAATTGCCCCGGTTCTCCACAGTCAGCGTATCTGTCAGATAGCCTTAGGCTGCCTGTCCATGGGCGATGATCCGCTTACGATAAATCACCCGTGAATCCCGTTATGTAAAGCATTTTTCCATAGGCTAACTATGGAAAGCGCAGCAAGACGTCCACGAGCGGAGAATCATAGCCATACTCCGCTCACGGGATTGAAATTGTGGCACCCTGCGATTTGCCGCGATGAGCTTATCTATTAGATAGGCTTATTGCGAAGACCTGTCAGTGCTCCCCCCCTACCCCCCTACAGCCGTGGACAGGGGGCCTTAAACTGCCGAATTTTATTACACTTTGACTAAACTTTATATAAAAATGTATGAGGGAAAAAAAATAAAACAATAGTGTTGTGATTCCCCCCCCCCCCCCAGCGGGAGCCTCGCCTCCCCCTCCAGGACGGTGATCTCACCCATCACTTTGTCATCAACGCACAGATTCTGACACGCTGAATACCTGGCGGGATCAGTGAGTTCTGTAGGATGACATGGCGCAGACCTCGCGTCACTAGGGACCGCCATACCGTCACCATGCCAACAGTTAAAAATGATCAGATGTTATGCAAATATTAAGGCTTAAAGGGGAACTCCAGTGAAATCCATGCGGTGAGGTTTCCCTGTAGTAAGCTTATTGGCATCTAGTTATCTGTCCCCCTCTCTATAGTAACTGCCTGCAGTTTAAACAGCGGCTGTTCAGTAGCGAACGGCCGCTGTGTTATCTCAATGGAGGGGGTGGGGGAGCGAGAGGAGAGAAACCTCCTGCACTGCCTTGCCCCCCTACTGGCCGCTCCATGAGTGAGCCAGCTCTGCTAGCTCCTGTGCAGGAGCACGGGAACGCAGAGACACAGGGACGAGTGTCAGGCATCGTTTGCCTGACACTCGTCCTGTGTAAATGGGCCTTTAAGCCGTATATAGTGGCTGAAATGGTATGACTGCAGGGGGTGGTTGATTACGTCTAGCAGGGATTGCAGTCGGTAGGTCAGGGAGCATGTTATCAGGCGGAGTATAGAGGGGTTTGGTTTAGGGGATACGGTATGCCTCCCTGAAGAGGTGAGATTTTAGAGCACGCCTGAAGTTTTGTGAGTCAGGAATTGCCTGGATAATTTGGGGAAGCGCGTTCCAGAGGACCAGTGCTGCTCTGGAGAAGTCTTGGAGGTGGGAATGAGAGGTTCAAATTAAAGGGGCGCTTAGTCTGATTTTGGTAGCAGAGGGCCCGGGGTGGAGGGTGGATTGAGATGAGGGAGGCAATGTAGGGCAGTGCTATGGAGAGCTTTATGGATGAAGGTAGCGAGTTTGAATTGAATTCTGTATTTGGCGGGCAGCCAGTGCAGTGACTGGCACAGGGCAGAGACGTCCGAGTAGTGGCTGGACAGGAAGATGAGCCTGGCTGCCGCATTCAGGATGGATTGCAGAAGGGAGAGTCTTTGAACACTTCCATTGAAGGAGAACTCCCCGCCTCACATGGTAACCTGTTCCACTCATTGATCCCCTCACTGTCTAATATCTCATCTGTGTCTCCTCCCTTTCAGTTTCCTCCCATTGCTTCTAGTCTTTCCTTGTGCAGATGAGAATAGGGCTGATCCCTCTGCACTGTGACAGCCCTTCAGATATTTGTAGACAGCTATTAAAGGGGTTTGGTCTGCGCATGCGCAGAAGACATGTGCGGCGCGAGCATGCCAGAGCGGCTCCATTCAACAGAGCAGAAGACCGGACAGGGCAAGCGCGTCTAATGGAAGGAGAAGGCAGCTTTAGTCGGCGCCATGGAGACGGGGACGCCAGCACCGGAGGAGGTAACTGTATAACTTCTGTATGGCTCATATTTAATGCACGATGTATAT
Source organism: Eleutherodactylus coqui (assembly GCA_035609135.1). Classification (NCBI taxonomy): domain Eukaryota; kingdom Metazoa; phylum Chordata; class Amphibia; order Anura; family Eleutherodactylidae; genus Eleutherodactylus; species Eleutherodactylus coqui. The sequence continues at coordinate 515,487,716 of CM069405.1, read as the reverse complement.
TGCAAAGTGCATTAATATGGCCATACAGAAGTGTATAACCCCACTTGCTGCCACGGGACAACCCCTTTAAGTCTCCTCTCGTCTTCTTTTTTGCAAGCTAAACATTCCCAGATCCTTTAACCGTTCCTTATAGGATATGATTTGCAGGCCGCTCACCATCTTGGTAACTCTTCTCTTAACTTGCTCCAGTTTGTCTATGTCTTTTTTAAAGTGGGGTGCCCAGAACTGGACCCAGTATTCCAGATGAGATCTGACTAAGGAAGAGTAGAGGGGATAATGACCTCATGTGATCTAGACTCTATGCTTCTCTTAATACATCCCAGGATTGTGTTTGCCTTTTTGGCTGCTGCATCACATTGTTGACTCATGTTCAGTCTATGATCTATAAGTATACCCAAGTCTTTTTCACATGTGCTGCTTAGCCCACTTCCGCGCATTCTGTATGTGCTTTTTTGATTTTTCTTGCCCAGATGTAGGACTTTGCATTTCTCCTTGTTAAATACTATTCTGTTAGTCTCCGCCCACTATGCAAGCTTTCCTAGATCTTTTTAATTACTCTCACTCTCTCTTCCCTAGTGTTAGCTATCCCTCCTAGCTTTGTATCATTGGTAAATTTGATCACTTTCCCATCAATTCCCTCCTCCAGATCATTTATAACAATGTTGACCAAAACTGGGCCTAGAACAGAGCCTTGTGGTTCCCCACTTGATACATTCTTCCACTTGGATGTGCAGCCATTTATGACCACTCTTTGAGTACGATTATTCAGCCAGTTGTGAATCCACCTAACAGTTGCCTTGTCAATCCCAGAATTGGTCATTTTTTAAATAAGTATGGTATGAGATACTTTGTCAAATGCTTTACTAAAGTCGAGATATACTATAGCCACCGCATTTCCCTGATCAACTCAGTCGGTGATTCTGTACTAGAAGGAAATTAGATTAGTCTGGCATGACGTGTTTGTTACAAACCCATGCTTGCTCTGGTTTGTTACCCCATTTTTATCCAAGTGCTTGCATACATGCTGTTTTATAATTTGTTTCTTTCCCAGTATAGAAGTCAGGCTCACAGGCCTGTAGTTTCCTGGATGAGGTTGGTTAGTAGAGGGCAGAAACACCAGTAGGGCAGTTATAGAGAAGCTCAGTTTTTGGTAGAGAGAGAACATAATGTTAGAGACAACGGACAGACAGTCGGTGGAGTTCTGAAGGAATGGTGCTGTGATGTCAAGGGAGGAGGTGTATAACTGGGAGTCGTTAGCATATAGATGGTACTGAAAGCCAAAACTCCTGATAGTTTGTCCAATAGGGGCTGTGTAAGTGGAGAAGAGGAGGGGGCCGAGGCCCGAGCTCTGGTGGACCCCAACAGCAAGGGAAGAGAAGGGGAGATAGAGCCAGCGAAGGAGACACTGAAAGAGCGGTCAGATAGGTAGGAGGAGAACCAGGAGGGAGCAGTGTCCTTTAGTCCGATGGAGCGAAGCATACTGAGGAGGAGTTTGTGGTCATCAGTGCCAAATGCTGCGAAGAGGTTGAGGAGGATCAGTAGGGAGTAATCGCCCCTCGATTTGGCTGTCAGGAGATCATTTGACACTTTTGTAAGGGCGTTTTCGGTCGAGTGTAAAAGTGTTTAGTTTATTGTCCAGGTCTTTACGAATGTGATGATACCAAACATGTTTTATTTTAATGTTTTAAAAAAATAAATTAAACAAAGAGAGCAAAGTGTGCAAAAAGCTTTATTTTTGTATATTTTTTTTTAGATTTTTTTTTAACACGATTTTTAGATTTTTTCATGTTCCTATATGGGACTTAAACCTGCGATGCTCTGATAATACACTGCAGCAGTACTACCGTACTGCAATGCATTATCACTTCTTATAGCAATCGTAGGCCATGGCAGACCTGGACCAGATTGTTTGGCATCCAGTTGCGATCGCAGGGCGAAGGGCCGATAATGTCATAGAGGGAGTACCTCCCACTGTGAACACTATACATGCTGCAATCAACATTGATTGCAGCATGCAAGAGGTTAACAGCAAGCGGTTTGCTGTCAGTCACAACTGGCTCCCACTGGGGATGGCGCATGCTCAGCTTCTAAGCCCTTGCCATCCATAGGATGCAAGTATAAGTCCACTTGCAGGAATCCCTCCCCATTAAGGACATGCATGTACATCGTGGGGCGGGAAGTGGGTTAATACCATTGCAATCTTTATACAATGCATATTATTTATACAACATGGTAAGCAGTGTTCGGCTGCTCTGCCCCAGGGGGTTCCACTTTCCTGCTCCGGAATGGGGAATCCCCTGGTCGAATTCATCCGTTTTATGACAAAACCGAACAGAACCAAAACGAACAACTTTGACTATAATGGGGTCCATAGAATTTCCACTCAGCTGCCCAGCATTTTACTGGTGGAAATGTAGCCCTATTTCTTCTGGTATTTTGTGCCGAATCTGCGACGGAACCTCCAACGGGACAGTAGCGCTGGATGTTCCAATGCAAATGTGAACCCGGCCTTAAACAGAAAAAAAGTCTATAGTGTTAATGCAGCTCCCAGGGAGAACAGCTGATCACTGCGAGCCACTACAGGACAGATGGTAAGATGACAGGGACATCTGCATGATTCTCTCTTCTGGGTCATACAGGGAGGTCTGGATCAGTGGATCCACTCTATGATATCCATATGCCCTAACAGGGGTTAACTGTTGGCATAATCCCTTTAGAGGGTGGTCTCAGCTTTGGACAACCCCTACAAGCTAACCCTTGACAATAGGGTCCTGCAGGTGAAACCCCAGAGATCAGTGATAATCTGTGGAGAAACCTGGTAGTAAGGGTTCAATTTGTCTGCAGCTCCCCCACAGGAGAAATAAAGTATTACACAGTGTCCATTCACCTCAATGGGCTGACTGTACAATGCAGGACAGGACGGGTCCTCCAAAGAGAGAGACACTCTTTATAACCAAGACCCCAACTCAGAATTCATTAACAGAGTGTACAAAAATGGGTTTTCTAAACTGATGATCCCCTTAAGGCCCCAAATAATCCAATCCTTAAAGAGATTAAACATGGAGGTTACAGTTAGAAGGGATTATGACGTTAATGGCTTCAATCACAGATACATGGAGCTATGACAGTAGAATGAGGTGCGGCTCTGGTCCTGTCCTTACAGCAGCTTAGAGGTAATTGTCTCCGCCGATTCTTCCAGAGACCTTCATTATAAAATATTATGTCCAAATTACCGGCAGACGAGGGCGGAAACAAGAGGAGTAATAATGTGTTCAAGGACAGGACGTCTCTTAACGAAGTAGCCAAAAGTGATGCCAATGAAAGAGCTAAAACACGTGAAAAAACTGCATAACTGAAGCCAAAGGTGACCCCAATGTCTACAACGTGAGCAGCGGAAGGTGGGAGGGGCTGCAGTGTGATTGACAGCTCTGATCTCGGGTCCGGTTATGCCTTTGTTGAGAGATCGCTGTAAAACATCATTCCTCACAGACTTATTATGTCTGCATGTCTCTGAAAAATTATATCTGAAGGTTGTGCCCCAGTTTAGCCACAGCCAGAGCTGTATTCATAATTCTGCTAGTCGCTACTCACAGTAGGTCATGCACCTATCAGCTTGGCTAACTGGATGAACAATTGGATGGTTAATGTAAACACTACCTCTCACACAAGGAAGTATAGTACAATGTGCTATACAGACAGTGAACCAGTAGGGGGTGCTGGGGTATGTGAAGTCAGAGCTAATGCAAAGTAGTTTCAGAATTATTAACCCCTTAGGGATGCAGACTATTTTGGACCAAAGAATAATATTAATTTTTTTTGGGGGGGGGGATTTTTATCTACACAAAAGCCATAACTTTATGTTCCCGCCGACATAGTTGTATGAGGCTTGTGTTTTTTGTGGCGGGCTGTAGTTTCTATTGGTACCATTTCTTTGGCGCATATAATGTATTGCAGAGCTTTTTTTTGTATGGCAGAGAAATAACACACATCATTATTTTTTGTGGGTTGGTACGATTACAACAATACCAAAAATATTTATATTTTTTAGGTTTTTCCACTTTTGCGCAATGTATTTTTTTTTTCAAAGCATCACTGCAGTTAAAACTATATATATTTTTTTACATTTTTCCATTAATGGAGCTCTGTGAGGGCGGTATGTTTTATGTGTTTTTGGCACCATTTTGCAGTACATATGGCTTTTTTCATCAGAATTTTTCTTGGAGGAGAAATGAGCAAAAAATGCATTTGGGCTCAGTTTTTATTTTTTATTGTATAAGATGTTATGGATGTGACGATGCCAAACGTGTCTCCTTTTTTTACTTTTTTTTTTAAAGAAGGGAAATTGTGCACAAAATGTTTTTGACCATTTTTACATTTTTAATGTCCCTGTAGGGGACTTGAACCCGTCACACTATGATCAGTATGATATTACTCCTGAGCTCGCTCCATCCATAAGATGTAAGATTACGTCCATTCAAGGGTTCTGTTTCCCATCCAGGACATACATGTACACCCTGGGAGAAAAGGGTTAAACGGTTACCTAGGACTTTTACTATTGATGACCTACCCTCAGGATAGATCATCAATAACTGATCGCCGGGGGTCCACTGTTCAGGATCTCCAGGCCCCTGTCAGTATAGACAACCCTGAAAGCAGATAGCGCTATCAACATTGCAGTGGCCTGGTATAGCACTGCAGGCACAGCTTGAAATTAATGGGAGCTGTACCTACAGTACCAAACTGGCCCACTGCAATATGGACAGCGCTATCTGCTTCCAATGCTGTCCATACCGACGTGTGGTGCTGGGAATCAGCTGATCGGTGGGGATCCTGAGTGGCAGACCCCACAGATCAACTATTGATTGTCTATCCTGAAGGTAGGTCATCAACAGTAAAGGTCCCGGACAACCCCTTTAACACTCTGCATTAGCTCTGACTTCATATATCCCAGCGCCTCCTACTGGTTCACTGTCTGGAGACTGTGAGCACAGTGGGGGAATCACAATACTGGCAGCGTCTGACAGCAGTCACAGATAGGAAGGCAGAAAGAGTTACTGGAACTCAATGACCTTTTCCCAGCTGTCCCTGAATCATCTCTACAGTGCCAGTCATGTTCTCAGGGAAGCTGACACAAAGCATGTAAGACGCAAGTAGCCGGTGACTAGAATGCGTCGGTGCCAGCTTTACCAGCATACCACAAAAGTGACTGCCAGGAAGTAGCGGTGAGGATGCAGAGAGCCCAGCTGTTAACAGCACAGAAAGTGCTATAAAATCCAATAAGAATGAAATTTCTAGAATGGCCAGTAGATGTCAGCACAACAAGCTGCAGACCAAAGTGGTAAAGCAAGGCATCTCACTTTACAGCATGCAGTAAAGGTGAATGTTATCACTACAAACATGGTATTATATCTCCTCTCCTTTGCAGCAAAAACTGAGGCAAACAATGCATGTGATTCCAAAAAGCGAACCCTCTCCTTAACAGGAAATGGCTGATAACAGAGAACAACAGACTGTTGCACTAGTGAAAACCGCAAACCAGGCAGCTGATAACATAGAACAAAAATTATAGTCAGTTTCTCCGCAGCTTGAATGACTGATACCAGGGAACAAAAGCTTGTACTCGCCCTCGCTGCGGGTCTGTATGACTTTAAGCACAAGTTTTGCTTCTTTATTTGTAACGCCGCAGACCAATTCGCCATCTGCGCGGACTAAAACCTCGCAGTCTCACGGCTCGCAGTCAAGTGTCTGGATTATCGTCTCCATACAAACCACTAATCTCTCCGGAGAAGAAGACGGAGCGGCGGCCATATGAGCGAGCGGCTCGTCTGCTCTGTATATTAGGGGCGTGTCTGGATCCAACCAGCGACACTTAATTATTAACACTATTTTTAGCGCTTTCATTACCGCTCCTTGTGCTGGGCATGTGACAACAGCGCATCTTGGGGTGATACCAGCCTTAGATACATTGGCATATAGCCCTCATACCAGTTCTGAGAACTCCCAATCCTTTTATGTGTGGATGCCGCCTGCTGAGTCACTGTATCTAATCCTATCATGTGTGATACTATCTGCTGAGCCACTGTATCTAATCCCATCACATGCAAATACTGTCAACTGAGTCACTGTGTCTAATCCGTTCCTGTGTGATACTATCTGCTGAGGCACTGTATCTAATCCTATCCTGTGTGATACTATCTGCTGAGTCAAATGTATCTAATCCGATCCTGTGTGATACTATCTGCTGAGTCACTGTATCTAATCCTATCATGTGTGATACTATCTGCTGAGCCACTGTATCTAATCCGATCCTGTGTGATACTATCTGCTGAGTCACTGTATCTAATCCTTTCCTGTGTGATACTATCTGCTGAGCCACTGTATTTAATCCGATCCTGTGTGATACTATCTGCTGAGTCACTGTATCTAATCCGTTCCTGTGTGATACTATCTGCTGAGTCACTGTATCTAATCCTATCATGTGTGATACTATCTGCTGAGCCACTGTATTTAATCCGATCCTGTGTGATACTATCTGCTGAGTCACTGTATCTAATCCGTTCCTGTGTGATACTATCTGCTGAGTCACTGTATCTAATCCTATCATGTGTGATACTATCTGCTGAGCCACTGTATCTAATTCGATCCTGTGTGATACTATCTGCTGAGTCACTGTATCTAATCCTATCATGTGTGATACTATCTGCTGAGCCACTGTATCTAATCCCATCACATGCAAATACTGTCAACTGAGTCACTGTGTCTAATCCGTTCCTGTGTGATACTATCTGCTGAGCCACTGTATCTAATCCTATCCTGTGTGATACTATCTGCTGAGTCACTGTATCTAATCCGATCCTGTGTGATACTATCTGCTGAGTCACTGTATCTAATCCTATCATGTGTGATACTATCTGCTGAGCCACTGTATCTAATCCGATCCTGTGTGATACTATCTGCTGAGTCACTGTATCTAATCCGTTCCTGTGTGATACTATCTGCTGAGTCACTGTATCTAATCCTATCATGTGTGATACTATCTGCTGAGCCACTGTATCTAATCCGATCCTGTGTGATACTATCTGCTGAGTCACTGTATCTAATCCGTTCCTGTGTGATACTATCTGCTGAGCCACTGTATCTAATCCTATCCTGTGTGATACTATCTGCTGAGTCACTGTATCTAATCTGATCCTGTGTGATACTATCTGCTGAGTCACTGTATCTAATCCTTTCCTGTGTGATACTATCTGCTGAGCCACTGTATTTAATCCGATCCTGTGTGATACTATCTGCTGAGTCACTGTATCTAATCCTATCATGTGTGATACTATCTGCTGAGTCACTGTATCTAATCCTATCCTGTGTGATACTATCTGCTGAGTCACTGTATCTAATCCGATCCTGTGTGATACTATCTGCTGAGCCACTGTATCTAATCCGATCCTGTGTGATACTATCTGCTGAGTCACTGTATCTAATCTGATCCTGTGTGATACTGCCGGCTGTACTTTGTATTTAATCTTATGATGTGTGGCACTGTCTGCTGAACTGGTGTATGTATTCCAGTGTGATACACAACGGAGCAGAAAGTATCTAATCTTATCATGTGATACTGTCTGGTGAGCAGTGTATCTAATCTTATCATGTGTGATACAGAGATAAATCAGATCCCTCAGAAGCTACACACATCCATACTCGTATAACCCACCACAAGACCCGCCAAGAGAGGAACACATGTGGCTGCAGGACGTCCTGAACATATCGCTGAGCTGTCATTGTCCCTCGCACCACTACTAGGGGGGACCGACTGTTGTATGTGATGGCCCCCCAGACCATCACACCAGCAGGGGGCAGTGTGTCGCTCCACAGCAAAGGCAGGATTGAGGCGCTCACCCTGAGGTCCCCAGACACAATCACGGCCGTCATCAGCGTCCAAACTAAACCTGGGTTCATGGCTGAAGACACCCGGTTCCCATCCTTAGCGTCCAGTTTCATCATTCACGACATTAAAGAAAACGGAGGTGGCGGTGGGGGTCAGAGGCCGTACATGTAATGGGGGCGACAGTGGGGGTCAGAGGCCGTACATGTAATGGGGGCGACAGTGGGGGTCAGAGGCCGTACATGTAATGGGGGCGACAGTGGGGGTCAGAGGCTGTACATGTAATGGGGGCAACGGTGGGGGGCAGAAGCTGTACATGTAATGGGAGTGACGGTGGGGGGCAGAAGCTGTACATGTAATGGGGGCGATGGTGGGGGTCAGAGGCCGTACATGTAATGGGGGCGACGGTGGGGGTCAGAGGCCGTACATGTAATGGGGGCGACGGTGGGGGTCAGAGGCCGTACATGTAATGGGGGCGACGGTGGGGGTCAGAGGCCGTACATGTAATGGGGGCGACGGTGGGGGTCAGAGGCCGTACATGTAATGGGGGCGACGGTGGGGGTCAGTGGCCGTACATGTAATGGGGGCGACGGTGGGGGTCAGAGGCCGTACATGTAATGGGGGCGACGGTGGGGGTCAGAGGCCGTACATGTAATGGGGGCGACGGTGGGGGTCAGAGGCCGTACATGTAATGGGGGCGACGGTGGGGGTCAGAGGCCGTACATGTAATGGGGGCGACGGTGGGGGTCAGAGGCCGTACATGTAATGGGGGCGACGGTGGGGGTCAGAGGCCGTACATGTAATGGGGGCGACGGTGGGGGTCAGTGGCCGTACATGTAATGGGGGCGACGGTGGGGGTCAGAGGCCGTACATGTAATGGGGGCGACGGTGGGGGTCAGAGGCCGTACATGTAATGGGGGCGACGGTGGGGGTCAGAGGCCGTACATGTAATGGGGGCGACGGTGGGGGTCAGAGGCCGTACATGTAATGGGGGCCACAAGACCAAATGTCCTTCCGCCAAGAGCCTGGAAATTGACAGACGCAGGGGTCTAACGATGCCCTGGATAGCAGAAAACGAAACAGTTGGAGCTGCTAGTGCTTGTTGGATGATCAGACGCTCCTCTCCACTGGTGGTCTGTAGGGGGCGTCCTGAGCCCAGTCACCTTGTGTGCCCTCACACATCCACTGGACCCAACACCTCCTAACAGTCTGGTCAGACGCTCCTCTCTACTGGTCATCTGTAGGGGGCGTCCTGAGCCCGGTCACCTTGTGTGCCCTCACACATCCACTGGACCCAACACCTCCTAACAGTCATAACGGTCCGGTGGGGGACAATTCATCGATACGACCATCTAGCTTCTCACATCACAATAATGTGCCCCCCTCTGGTAACGGGGTGAAATCTTTTCTTTGCTTCGTAGAGGCGTCTAGTGGCCAACAAGCCTTAGAAGCGGAAGAAGAGGTCACTACACACAAGGGGCCTCCGAGAGCCTCTTATAGGCCAGGAGGGAACCAATTTTAGGGCCTCCGATGACAAGACCGTCCATCTAGTCACCACAACTCCCATCATCTACAGATCTGCCGGAGATGGAGCCGCAGGACGGGGTCTGCAGCAAAGTGACAACATCTTCTGCGTTGGTACGAAAGCTCGCTATTGTTACATCATGTCTTTTTGTTAGCCATTAAAAGGTATCATATCTACAAGACTACGTCATTTCTCTTACTGAGAACAATCACATTTAACATCTTCTGGGTACCAGAGTGTTTTTTGACAATGAGTTCATATACAGCGGTCTTATAGAACATATCTGCTATGTACATGTAGCATACGGAGCGATGGAAGCCGTACTTGGCCTCCAGTTCAGATGAGGAAATCTATGACACATCTTCCAGGAAGCCGTCTCCTCAGACAGAGAAATCCTTTATTCTTCCACGAAAACTGCAGGACTGTCCTCATCCGCGCCTCTAATATGAGGCCATACCTGAACATTCCAGATTCAAGACTGCATTGTGCTTTACTGACATAAATGCAATCACGTCTTCTACTCTAGTTACCTCCAAAGCTGCATGCACAATTCTGGAGGCTTGTTAAAGCTCGAGCTGCAGGACCTTCCAACATTGCCCCCCTGCAGGTTCAATGCATGCACAAGGTATGTTGTGCCAGCGGCAGAGCCCCCCCCCCCCCCCTAATCACTTTACAGTGACATGTCAGTAGCAGTCGCTGATGTCCATCTCTCAGATGGCAGATTATTGACCAATCAGGTGACAGTGACACTCGCTCTGACTCTGCAATTTGACTGCAACATATGAACGCACTTTTGCGGTCACAAGTTTGCAGCAGGAAGGGGGTCCTGAATGAATCCGGTATCTCTTAAGGACACGCCACTTTTTTTTACATTTCCGTTTTTTTCCTCGCTACTTTCAAAAAAAAAATCACAACTCCTATTTATCCATTGACGCACCTTTCTGAGGACGTGTTGTTTTTTGCAAGACGAGTTGTATTTGTCATTAGTTCTATGTAATATACCATATAATGTACTGAAAAACGTTAAAAATAATTCTAAGTGTAGTGAAATAGTACAAAAAAAGCAATTGCGCCATTTTTGGGGGGCGTCTTGTTTTTATGGTGTACAAACTGCGGCAAAAATGACCTAACTTTATTCTGTGGGTCGGTGCGATTACAGCGAAGCCAAATTTATGGAGTTTTACTTTAAAAAAAATAAAATTTGGAAAAACATTAAAATTATCTTCTGGCCGCCATCATTTTTTTATTTTTCCGTCATCATGGTTGTGCGGGGGTTTGTTTTTGCTACTTTATTTGCTATTTTTAGGAGTACATGTTGCTTTTTCTTTAAAACTGAGTGACCAAAAAAGCGCAATTCTGTGTTTTTTTTTACAACATTCGCCATCCAGGATAGATAATATATTACTAGTCGGACTTTTACGGATGCGATGAGACCAAATATGTTTTATATAAGCTTGATTTGATTTATTATAAAATGTAGGAAAATAGTCTTATTTTTTCTAATAATTAGTAAAACTTTTTTTCCCACTTGAACCTGTGATCGTTTGATCGCCCCCGCAGTATAATGTAGTACCATAGTATTGCATTATACCGCTGGGGGGGGGGAGCTATTTGGTACTCTGCAAAACTGATTGATGGATTTGAATGCCGCTGTCAGAACCACATTTGCAGGGCTAACAGCCGCGATCAGCGCTGGCTGTTGCCGGTGGGTGTCAGCTGTGGGGTACAGCCGACACCCGCGTTGTATGGCTCCTCACCCCCCTTGAACGCACAGGGCGTCACTGCATGTCCTGTGTTGTTAGGGGGTTGAAGAACATTTGCGAGGAGCCCCCTACGTATAACAGGACGCTGCCCACAATGCACACAGATTGGGGCACGGATTGTTACAGTTCAAGTCATTATTCCGGAAGGTTTACAATGAGGACACGGTGCCTGCGTAAAACTGCGCCATTACCGCCACCCATGGGGACAAAGTCACAAAGACCCCCGCCACTACCACAGGAGATCCCACCATGTTGGTTCTTTTGGCGTTTCACCTTCCGCTCCCACTGAAATCACCGTACTGCTGAGGTTTTATAGCCATTTGCGGTTGTTGCCATGGAGATGTGACTATAAACAGACGATTGTTTACATTATTTGGCCATTAAGATCCCATTATTACGATTCCTCTAATAACACTCAGCGACATATAACCTTCACGCGGCTGTGACAATCCGTACGGCGGCCACGTTCATCCAATCTAAGGCTCGTTCACACGAGCGAATGTGTGCCGCTCTACGCAGTGAATAGAAGCTGCTGCGGCGCGGTCAGATCTGCGTATTTTTATGCCCTACTCTGGTGGGTATTACGGGCCAGCGCGAATGCACGGAAACCTGCGTACTTGTTGAGCAAGGCAATGGGGGTTTCTTTGCACACATAAATACGGTTTATGTACGAGCACAAAAAACCCCCAGGAGCGCTAAAAAATGTAGCCAATTGCGATTTTTGGTCATGTAAATACGCAGCATAATTACGCAACGGATACCTGTATACGACCGTATGAACGTACCCTAACAGGATAGGAGGGCTCATGCCCGTGGCAACCAATCAGAGAAGAGCTTTTATTTTCCTAGAGCAGTTTAAGAAATGAAAGCCAAGCTGTGATTGGTTGCAATGAGCAACAAGCTGCTTGTGGAAAATGAAAGAAGTGACCTGATTGGTTGCCATGGACAACGGCTGCACTTTATCTTTGCACCCATTTTGATCCATCGTCTTCATCATAATACTACAGGATGAGCCACAGAAAAATAGTCCAGCAGCGCTCTATTACGAAAACGGCCTAAAAGAGGATTTGCCCTTGGTGCCCATAGCAACCAATCACAGCGCAGCTTTTATTTCTTCTACTGCTGAGGGAAAATGAAAGCTGCACAGTGATTGGTTGCCATTTCTGAGGTAAAATGAGAGCTGCGCTGTGATTGGTTGCTATTTCTGAGGTAAAATGAAAGCTGTGCTTGGTTGCTATTTCTTATACTGCTGAGGTAAAATGAGAGGTGCGCTCTGATTGGTTGCTATTTGTTATACTGCTGAGATATAATGAGAGCTGCGCTGTGATTGGTTGCTATTTCTTATACTGCTGTGGTAAAATGAGAGCTGCGCTGTGATTGGTTGCTATTTCTTATACTGCTGTGGTAAAATGAGAGCTGCGCTGTGATTGGTTGCTATGGGCAACAAACATTTCCATTTAGACAGCTTTCATAAGAGTGCGGTGCGGCCTACTTTTCCGTGTCTGCCCGATGTAACGGAGTTGCTGAATCTAATATTGGGCTGCTCAGTTGTATCGGAATATCAAGTTCTCCCCCATCGGTGGGATCTCCACAGGAGAGGGAGAACATGCGGAGGGGCGCGGGTCTGACCGCTGAGCCCCCCGCTGGTCTCCCGCTCTCCTGTCATTACTCCCCTCGCAGTGACATCACTGTGAATGGAGCGAGCGCTCCTGGTCAGCGCTCCACTCACTTCAGCGGGGCTGATGGAGACACCTAAGTCCGCGCCGCTCGGGTCCTCGGCTGTCCCACTGAAAGTGAATGGAGAGTCAGCGCACTTCTTGCAGTCTTCCTTCGGGGGGAGCAGGAATCCTGTTTGTGAGATCAGCGGGGGCTCAGCCGTGAGACCCCCAACCCATCAGCAAGTTCTGTGTATGGGGTATAACCTGATATCGTGGTACAACCCAGGGATGGAGGCCGAACCAGCAATGTGAACCAGGCCTAAAGCGGTCAATGGCGCTGTGGGCACACGTGGCGGTTCGGATGCGTTTATGAGTCCTTCGCGAACCACAACGTATCTTTTCGCAGCAGTTTGCCAATGCCTTGCGCACATCAGTTTTTCAGCCACTACATATAAACAAGTGCATTCACTGACAGCAAGCAGAGATCTTCAAAAAAGGGGAGGAATTGACACGCAAAGTCTATTAGAAAGTTGCACAACTTTTCGGTGCACCCCTTTATGTTTCCCCTGCAACACGGCAGGAGCACAGCCCAGCTTTCCCAGGCTCCTGGAAGGCATACCAGCCTAGTAATGCAGCGATGCAGTCCGTGCGTCAGTACCGCTACACAGCAGGAGCCTGGGGCAGCGACGGGGGGTGGGAATGGCGGCCATATTTGTCACCCAGCTTTCCTGGAAATAGATGTAAGTAGGGAAACTACTCAAAATGACATGACGGAAGAGGATGGCTGAAGGACGTAAAGGGCATTAAAAGGGGGCTGCTAGGGGGACATCAAGTCCTTTTAGCTCCAGCTAAAATCTGGGCCCCGAGCGTCAGTATGGGGCCCGCAGCTGTGGGGGAGGGGCTGTTTGTTTACATACATCCCATTCATCAACATGCGGTACATATCCCCCCATTCCCATAATCCATAGACCCCCCCTTACTGGGCGCTGTGCACCGCAGCCCCTCCACCTGTTGCATCCCACGTCCCCCCATTCATCACCTCGGTGATGCTGTGCGCAGTGCCATCGCCGCCGGCGGGGTCCTTCTCCTGCATCTCCTCCGCACTGTCCCCTGGCGACGCTTCTGCACTGTCTCCCATCTCTCTCATGTCCTCCAGCGCAATGGTGAACTGGGCGAGCGTCCTCACCATCTGCAGCATGCGGGGTCCTCTGGGTTTCACCGATGCTCAACAGCGATAAGTAACAACGGCCAAGACCCACGAATAAAAACAATATTAAAAAAAAGGGACGCGGCGAATCCCCCCTCCCCCCAAAAAAGGAAAATAAATGTTAAAATCTGCTGATTGGATGGAGGCGTCTTGTTTGGTTAATGCCGGGATGATGCAGCCCTGACTCCTTGCTGCTGCCTCCTCCTCCGCATGGCTGCTGCTCTCTGACAGGTGCGCTGCTGCTGTCTACCGCTGTCACCAGCAGCCAGAAGACACAGAACAGACAGAAGCAATCTCAGGCAGAGCAGGCAGGATTAGCAGGGCTGAACACCAGCTTAACACTTTCATCGGCTGCAGAGTGCTGGGGATACAGATGTAGCAGAGCCGACTACTGGGAAGGGAGATTCCAAAGAGGAGAACGAAAAGTGTCTCAGGCTCCGCCCATCCATGGTGTAAAAGAAGAACCAAGTACCTAGAAGGAGTTGTTGGATGGAAGGAAACATCCTGTGTGATTGTAATGCTGATACAAGTGATTACATATCAGAGCAAACGGGTCATTTATTGTGGAGAACCGACCGCTTGTAGGGAGGCTCTGGTACCCTGCTGTACCGCCTCTAGCTTGGATACAAGATGTGATACAGGTGGGCATGGAGACTTTAGTACCCTGTTGTACCACCTCTAGCTTGGATACAAGATGTGATACGGGCGGGCATGGAGGCTCTAGTACCCTGTTGTATCACCTCTAGCTTGGATACAAGATGTGATAGGGGGGCATGGAGGCTCTAGAACCCAGTTGTACCGCATCTAGCTTGGATACAAGATGTGATACGGGCGGGCATGGAGGCTCTAGTACCCTGTTGTATCACCTCTAGCTTGGATACAAGATGTGATAGGGGGGCATGGAGGCTCTAGAACCCTGTTGTACCGCATCTAGCTTGGATACAAGATGTGATACGGGCGGGCATGGAGGCTCTAGTACCCAGTTGTACCACCTCTAGCTTGGATACAAGATGTGAAACAGGGGGAATGGAGGCTTTAGTACCCTGTTGTACCGCCTGTAGCTACCTGAAAATAATCTAAGCACCTGAAAAAATCCGGACAGAGACAGAGGTCTGTAATGAAGGTGCTACCTGTGTCTGCATGGTGGACAACAATGAAGATAACCCGGTTCCCCTCTGTAGCGTCCAGTTTCATCATTCACGACATCACTGCAAACGGATGTGACGGTGGGGGTCGGAGGCCGTACATGTAATGGGGACCGTGAGACGAAATGTCCTTCAGCCAAGAGCCTGGAAATGGTTCCGGCAGACACAGGGGTGTAACGATGGCACCCCCCGTCTCTGGATGGTGTACAACAAAATATTTGGAGCTGCTGGTGCTTGTCGGACAACAGGGGGTCCTGAGCCCGGTCACCTTGTGTGCCCTCACACATCCACTGGTCCCAACACCTCCTAACAGTCTGGTCAGACGCTCCTCTCTACTGGTGGTCTGTAGGGGCGTCCTGAGCCCGGTCACCCTGTGTGCCCCCATCCACTGGTCCCAACACCTTCTAACAGTCTGGTCACACGCTCCTCTCTACTGGTGGTCTGCAGGGGGCATCCTGAGACTGATCACCTTGTGTGCCCCCATCCACTGGTCCCAGCACTTCCTAACAGTCTGATCAGATGCTCCTCTCTACTAGTGGTCTTTCGGGGGGTCCTGAGCCCCGTCACCTTGTGTGCCCTCACACATCCACTGGTCCCAGCACATCCTAACAGTCTGGTCAGACGCTCCTCTTTACTGGTGGTCTGTTGAGGGTCCCGAGCCCGGTCACCTTGTGTGCCTTCACACATCCACTGGTCCCAACACCTCCTAACAGTCTGGTCAGATGCTCCTCTCTACTGGTGGTCTGTAGGGGGCGTCCTGAGCCCAGTCACCGTGTGTGTCCCCACACATCCACTGGTCCCAACACCCCCTAACAGTCTGGTCAGAACGGCCTGGTGGGGGACAATTCATCGCTACGACCATCCAGCTTCTCACATCCCAATAATGCGCCCCCCTCTGGTAACGGGGTGAAATCTCTTCTCTGCGTCGTTGAGGCGTCTAGTGGCCAACAAGCTCTACAAGCGAAAGAAGAGGTCACTACACACAAGGGGCCTCCGAGAGCCTCTTATAGGCCGAGGGGGGAACCAGTTTTAGGCCTCCTTCCCACGAACGGATTTCCGCCGCGTAATTCGCGGCGAAAATCCGCTGCGTTGCCCGCAGCTATTAGGTTCTATTGAACCTAATAGCTCCATGCTCACGATGCGTAATTCCACCGCGGAATTACGCACCGCGATTTCTCCCGTCCTCACCCGCAGCATGCTCTATTTTCTGCGGGTGAGGACGGGCTGTACGCACTGACGGCTTCCATTGCAGTCAATGGAAGCCGTCCGTTCACGCTATCTCCCGCTGTCACCAGCGGGAGATAGCGTGAAAAAACGCTTTCCCGCCCACCGCCGCGCATCATATGACGCCATATGACGCGCACGGCCGCGTCACGTGACACGGCCGGTGACGCGCGGCGGTGGGCGGTGACGGGCGGTGACGCGGCAGCGGTGGGCGGGGAAGCGATTTCACGCTATCTCCCGCAGGTAAGTATAGGGGCTCTGGGGGGCGCCGTGACGGGCTTCGCAGCGGAATATTACGCTGTGGAGCCCGTCACGCTCGTGGGAAGGAGGCCTTAGGGTCTCCGGTGACAAGACCGTCCATCTAACCACCACAACTCTCATCATTTACAGATCTGCCTGAGAGGGAACTGCAGGACAAGTGTACAGCAGAACGACAACTTCTTCTGGGGGCCGGAGTGTATTTTCGTTTTTCTTACAAAGTGTGTATATAGGTGAGGCACTAACCTATAGCATTTGAATCACAAATAGTACATATGACCCCAAATACAGAGGGCATACCGGACCACTAAATAAGGATAGAGCCCAGGCCAGACACCCCCGATACAGAACCAAAACAAATACAGATTCTCCTAGACTCTCAAAACTAAAACAGGACCCTCAAGCAGCATGACCGCCCCCGTTTACAGACTGCACACAGTATTTTGACTTCAGGCTGCACCCACTATTTGCAGACCTCAAACTATCTCCTTTACAGACCTGACCCCCCCAAAAAATGACACCTCTCACGCCAAAAAGTTTACAGACCCCAGACGAGATCCCAAACTATTCATTACACGTCCAAATGCATTGAATGTGTCCTTTTTTTTTTTTTTTTACTTCCATGTCATCTGTTCTTCTCCTGCGCCAAAAATTAAAACACAAGGAAGGGCCCAATAATATTTTCTTGGGGGTGTGTGTGTGTGTGTGGGGGGGGGGGGGGGGAGGGTCACTCAGCTATAATCCATGAAAAATGGAGCACATGTAGATTTTTTGCGCACCCACTGACTTGAATGGTCATCGGTTATTCAAAAATTACGCAGAAAAATGTTCCTATTCCGTATTGTCATACGGCTGAAAACTGAATTGTGAAACTGCAATAAATTGTGGTAAAAATGGCGTGAGGGGCTGGTGCTGCGCGCAATCCACCAGGGGCTTATTCAGGCGTCCAGATGTTTAGAAAATAATATAACCAGGACATGATTGCGTTAGGGCTTATTTACACAAACACATTAGCGCTGAAGATTACGCTTGCAAAGTTTACTTACGCAATCTGCAGTGAATAGAACCCATCGATTTCAATAGGTTCTGTCACATGCATGTATTTTTGCATGCCCATTTCGGTCATGTAAAAAAACGCAGCATGTACTGTTTTCGTGCGGAATGCTCACTAATATAGCACATATTAAACTAATCAAACTTAATTGTCCAAAATGAATGGCAGTATGCTTGCATGTTTTTTGCGTGTGCAAATAGCAGTGCAAGCACATGCAAAAAATACTGTAAAGTACGCAGGCGCATGCAAAAATGCAATACCCATCACGCAAATATGCAGCGCAAATATGCTCATGCCCATGTGAAGCCAGCCTTAAAGGGGTTTTACAGGCAGCGTTGGTGCTGGGATACACTGCGGTCGGAGCAAAACCCAATGCTATGACCCCTGTGTAATTGCAGGAAAACCCCCTTTAATAAATCCTGACTTTGTACATATTTTATGCCTAATAAGTAGTTTCACATTGTTTCAGGTTATCTCTCTCTCTGCTGCCCCTGCTGGTTCAGTGTCTGTAAAACACCCATCTGCTGTACTGCATTGTGGGAGACATAGTGTTACACTAGATATTAACCCTTTGCAATCCAATTTTGCATTCAGTGTTTCCTAGGGGGCTCTCTCTTTCTGCCATTATACAATGGCACCATCTGCTGGCTAGAGCCAGTACTGCGGTATAGGACATGCTAGAGAGGCCCCCGACAACAGAGCGGCCAGTAATGTACAGTAAGAATACCCTGCTGGACGTCTTCCGACATCGGAAGCTGTACAGCCTTCAATCAGAATGTCTTTAGACGTCAGACAGTGGATTGGAAAGGGTTAAATAATATATGCCCATTGCTACAGTGCTGTGTTCTATATGAGTGCAGTTACATTGGGAATCTATGAGCAAATTGTCACTAAAGGGAGCAGAATTATGAATGCAGCTCTGGGTGCAAACTGGAGTTGATGTAGACTAAGAAAACGGGGATAGATCCTGTGCTTGCTGTATGTGAAAAAGCCTTATAGTTTACTATGGATGCTACAGTGATTGCCCTTAACGGTTGTGGGGGACGCAGTGTTTGCTCCTGAGCAGCCGCCACATTGTAGGCTGCAGTGCAGTGACATGAATGACGCAGCATCAGTGCGGGGGACGCGTAGAATCCCAGCAGTGTGGTCGCCCACCTTCTCCTCAGGAGCAACTCCGATCCAGAAATATAACTATTAGTTATTCCGCTTCCACCGCCGTCGACCAATCAAGCGCTATTGTGGTGGCCGCCTTCAGATATTTCACACAATACAACGGCTGATCAGCCGAGGAGAAGGGAGCTTCATGGACATAACAAAAACTTCTGCAACTTCCTAAAATACTGTGTATGTCAAGTCCTCACTTGCTGTCAGTAAATGGAACATCGTTAGGGTGAATGCACACGGGCGGATTTGAATTGCGGAATCCGGAGCGGGCGACCATCTTAAGGTTCCGCAACAAATCCCGCCCATAGCATGCAATGTAAAAGTGATTCTTCATGCACACGAGCGGAAGAGCATTGCAGACGGGCCGCGGAATCCGCAAAAAAAAAAAAATCCATACTGCACATGTCTGACGGCGAGCCATTCGCAGTACGTAAAGAAGAAAACGAAAACGCGGACGCCGCTGCTGGCAGAGACGGATCCACATGTGGAATCTGACCCAGCCTTGTGCATGCAGCCTCAGAGACTCCAGGCCTGCGCAGACCTGATACTTCTCACAGCGCTGGTTCCACTTGTATCTGCAGCACTCCACACTGATACGTTCGGATGGCTTCACATCTGTGCTGGTAGCCCCGCTCGGAGGTTCCATGGTTGACCCGGCACGAAATACCACAAGAACAAGGGCTGCATGCAGCTGAGCGGTCTCATACGACCGGATTTGAATTGCGGATTCCACAATCGCCGCCCAGGGCATACGCAATTAGCATTGCCTAAGAGCGCAGAGTCGCTCGTAATTTGTTAGGAGACCAGAGAGAAAAGCTGGGCGGCGGAGATGGAGAGCGGGAGCGAGAGAACGAAAGAGCAAGAGAGAGAGAGTGAAAAAACTAAAAAAATTATCACCTGGGCAGCCGACTGTACGATATCCTAAATTTATTCCCTGCTTTTTTCCCGGGCGGACGCTACACAATCCATACGCGTACACCCGCACAGAAAACCGCACGCATACGCGACCATTCGTAATTCGTTTTGGCGATCACTGACAGGTCTTGCGCTGTGGATATCCGGAACCGTTCGTGTGAGCCCACCCTAAGACAGATCCCATTTGGCCAGGGGATTCCCCCGAAAAAAGCAGGAAAAGCGGAACCCCCGATGCAGACATGAAAGCAGCCGTAATATGCACTGATGCATTTGTTGGATATGCACTGCTGATAACATGCGTAATATGTACTGCTCATGTGTGAAGCTCACAGAGGATTGTCTACACTGGATCAATTTTAAGAAACCAACAGTTTTCTAAAAATGCTTGTGTAAATTCTTTATTTTTAAGACATTGGCTTGCTGTCAGTGAATGAGAACATTAGTTTATATTCAGAGGCAATATCCCTGTACATAGCTAGTTCTGATCTCAGCTTAGGAGTGAATACAATTGTCTCTAGTCCTTACAATGCTCTGTGAGCTCAACAGCCCGGACTCCACACTGATACATTGTATATAGCCGGTCCTGCTCTCAGCTGAGAAGTGGATACAATGCTCTGTGAGCTAAGTAGCCCAGACTCTAGACTGATATATTGTACATGGTTAGTCCTGCTCTCAGCTGAGAAGTGGATACAAATCTATCAGTGTAGACAACGCTCTGTGAGCTCACAGCCCGGACTGCAGACCGATACATTCAGCTGAGAAGTGAATAGAATTGTATCAGTGTAGACAATGCTCTGTGAGCTCAACAGCCCCGAACTCCGGACTGATACATTGTATATAGCCAGTCCTGCTCTCAGCTGAGAAGTGGATACAATGCTCTGTGAGCTAAGTAGCCAAGACTCTAGACTGATATATTGTACATGGTTAGTCCTGCTCTCAGCTGAGAAGTGGATACAAATCTATCAGTGTAGACAATGCTCTGTGAGCTCAACAGCCCGGACTCCAGACTGATACATTCAGCTGAGAAGTGAATAGAATTGTATCAGTGTAGACAATGCTCTGTGAGCTCCACAGCCCTGACTCCAGACTGATACATTGTATATAGCCAGTTCTGCACTCAGCTGAGAAGTGAATAGAATTGTATCAGTGTAGACAATGCTCTGAGCTCAACAGCCTGGACTGCAGACTGATACATTGTACATAGCCAATCCTACTCTGAGCTGAGAAGTGGATAGATACTATGCTCTGTGAGCTAGGTAGCCCAGACTCTAGACCAGTGTTTCCCCAACTCTGGTCCTCAAGGCAGCCCAACAGGTCATGTTTTCAGGATTTCCTCAGTGTTGCACAGGTGATGTAATTATTGTCGGGGCCTCAGACATTGCCACAGGTGTTCTTACTATAGGATATCCTGAAAACATGACCTGTTGGGGTGCCTTGAGGCCTGGAGTTGGGAAACACTGCTCTAGACTGATACATTGTACATGGTTAGTCCTGCTCTCAGCTGAGAAGTGGATACAATTGTATCAGTGTAGACAATGCTCTGTGAGCTCAACAGCCCGGACTGCAGACGGATACATTGTATACAGCCAGTCCTGCTCTCAGCTGAGAGGTGGATACAATTGTATCAGTGTAGACAATGCTCTGTGAGCTCAACAGCCCGGACTGCAGACTGATACATTGTATACAGCCAGTCCTGCTCTCAGCTGAGAAGAGTGTGAGAATTGCATGTTGTTATAAGACATATAATAACCATAACGGCATCGGCTTCTGAGCGCAGAGCAGTTTTTTTCTCTCCAATAAAGAATAACAGACGATATTGCGCTGTGATTTTTTTTTTAGCTCGCAGTATCGCTGCAAGAGAATAACTGCTCATGTAAAACAGTCACTTATATAACGGGCCATTACACACAAGGCTCTGTGCGTCTCATTTACATGCCCCGGTCGTTGGTCGGGGTCCCTAAAAAAAGAAGTTCCTTAATTGTTGGAAAAAATAAAGAAAGGTAAAAAAAATACAACTTTTCCCTTAATGAAAGAGATTCTTCTATTCCTGCAGCCATAAACGTCCGATCTATCAAAGTAACATTATTTATCCCGCAAGGTGAAGTCCCAAGCAGGGGATCCCCATCTATGCTGTGCTTATGCCCTCTTGGCATCTTGGCACAACCCCTTTAAAGAGGTTGTGCCAAGTTATAGAGTTATCTCCTATCCACAGGGTAGTGGATAACTTTATGATCAGTGGGGTCCAACTGCTGGGACCTCCCAGCCATCCTAAACGGACAAAGGACGGCTGTACATGCCAGCACTGCATTCACTGCAATGGGAGTGCCATAAAGTGCCAATCTGCTGTAGAACTAAAAGTCTCAGCAGGACGTGTCAACTTTTGCAAAGATGGTTGATTGCAGACGAGACGTTTACTTTGATTTGCTTCAGGTGATGAGAGATCCATAATAAAATGCATCCGAAGGAAAATGGAACTCGCAAGGTTATTCTCCTAAAGCTATTGCTCTCTGTTGTCAGTTTGTTTTTCCCCCATGGCTTTCTACAATAGTAAAAGGCAGTCACTATTGGGATGATCTGTGCCCCTTTTTTTTGGCCCTGCATACCCTTAACCATTGACTTACAGGAAAGTCACCTTCCACTAGGTGGTGCTGTGGAGGCACATTTCCATCCCCTATTTGCATACTTTTTTCCCAGGAAGCACTGCACAGCCTTATATGACCCCGTACACCAATTTGGCGCTCTCCTCAAGGAGAAACGTTATCTTCTCCCATTCAGCCAACCCCTTATAGGTAAACCACCCAGCTTTCCGCAGACCCCGAGTTCCATATATCTAGTCACATGTGACTTCTGGGCGCTGTGACTAAATTTTGAATCAGCAATTGTTCGCTCGCACCGATAGTTCGAGATAAAAAAATCACAGCATGTCCTATTTTTGCGCAATTCAAGAATTGCCCATTACTTGCGTGAAATAATATTGCGCGCTCGTATGCCCGGCGATTTGCATACAACGCATCATTTTTCCATTTTTTCCCATAATTATTGGAAAAACTTGCAATTGCGCGTACAGCGATGCATCACAGAGAAAAAATTGCAGATTTACGACTGCGATATCAGTCGGATTTTCTCAGCGGCCTAAAGCAGAATTCCATTCCAAGTTTCCTCACTGCTGCTCCACTGCTTGTGTGTCAGTCTTCACTGCACTTCTAGCATTTTCACGCTCCTACTCAGAGACAGGAGTGCTGCGGTCCATAAATCGCGGCAGGCACTGACGTAAGGAATAGTAATTAGATAAAGCCATGATATTCAGTAAACCGCGACGTGAGGCAGCAACAATCCGCAGCTGCATCCTGAGCAGCTCCGCTTCTGCGCCATAAACCGCACGAAGAGTAAACCAGATGAAAGAAAGCTGGCAGTTGCGTAATTCTGCTCCGGTGCCAACCCAGGATGCCAAATTAGGGCATCACATGACTCACTTTGAAGGTAATCCAAGTAAGATACAATGAATCGCAGCGGCGAAGGAACGCGGTCGCCTCTCAATAACACATAGAAGTGACCGGTGGACCTCCAGCCGATACGGAACTACAAGTCTCAGCATGTCTGGCAAGCCAGTCCCCATCGGTGCTCAATGGTAAAATACACAGTAAACGGCAAACCCGCACATAAATGCGTCTGTTACCTCCCCCGAGCCCATACAGGTGCGCAGGCATATTACACGCAGGTGTAAGTGGCCACTAGAAGTCAATGGGTCATTAGCACCGCCTAATACATGGGCAACATACGCCCAGTGTGAGTGCGTAATTACGAGTGATTTTGTGACTTCGGTTGTTCTTGTTCACTACAATTCTCTGTTATCACCCAATTATCCGTAAACATAACTCAGCGGAGGTTATCCTGCCTGCAGTCTGCTCACCACAACAAGCAAAGCTTTATTCGTATGGTCGACTCCCGCTGGACTGGCGAATGCATCTATGGATGGAGTGAAGAGCGACACCTAGTGGAGAGTTCAAATACAGCACCAAGTGTCTTAACGAGTTGGATTAGGCCTCTGGCATTTTCATCTGTGTAGTCGTAGCCCCCCCCCCCCCCCAACAAAATAACAGGCTATGCTCGGACGCCATACGGATCCATATGGGGCAACAGACACTAGAGGAGTTTAAACGTGATTAATAGTAGTTCTGCCGCCTGATGGATTTCGGGGCGGCGGTATATTACGCTGCAGCTGGACGAAAAATCACGAATGGCAGCCATGACTTGGTCGCGGCTATTCTTCGTCCATGTGGTTTTCAGCAGAGATGCGGGCATGAAAGAGGCCTTAGACTCTTCACACTGGCATGATGGCTTCTGATATGATATATCGCTTATGGAATTGGGCATTTCTGCGATGTCATCACTCCCTCTGTGATGTCATCAGTCCTCCGCCATGTCATCGCAGGGCCCGGCGGATGGCATCAGTGTTTGCCATGGTCTGTGATCGCTATAAGAAGCGATAATGCATTGCTGTAAGACTTCTATACTCTGTATTATCAGTGTGATCACAGCATCGCAGGTTCAAGTCCCCTACAGGGACATAAAGAGTGCAGCGAAAATAAAACACGTTAAAAACCTTTTTGTGCGCTTTCCATTCTTTGTTATTAAAAAAAACTATTTTAAGTTTTAAAAGCTTACATTTGGCATCGTCGCATCCGTAAAGACCTGAACCAGAAATGGGGCACTTTTTAATCTGTAGGCAAACGCTATTAAAAAAACGCCAAAATGCTTTTTTTGCGTTCATTTCACTTCCCATAAAAAGGCAGTAAAAGTGATCAAAAAAGCCATATGTACCCCAAAATGATACCGATAACAGCTACAGCTCGTGATACAAGGACAAGTCCTCACAGAGCTCCACCCATGGGAAAATAAAGAAAGTTAGGGACCCTGGGAAATATTTATTGGAAATTTTCCAAATTTTGGGAAAATTTAAAAGGAGTGTGAAAGTGAAAAAAAAAAAAAAAAAAAAATTTTGGTATTGTAATCACACCGACCCACAGAAAATGTGTATCATGTCACTAAGGGTGCATTCAGACGACCATATATCAGCCGGGTATTCACGGTATATACGGCGTCTCTCTCTGCAGGGGGAGGAGGCTGGAAGAGCCGGGAGCAGTGCACTGAGCTCCCGCCCCCTCTCTGCCTCCTCTCCACCCCTTGCACTATTTTTAATGAGGAGAGGCGGGATGTGGGTGGAGCCAATTCCCGGAACTTAGCCCCACCCTGCCTCTCCTAATTGAAAATAGTGCAGGGGCTGGAGAGGAGGCAGAGAGGGGCGGGAGCTCAGTGCACTGCTCCCGGCTCTTCCAGCTTCCTCCCCCTTGCAGAGAGAGACGCCGTATATCGGCCGGAGTGAATACCCGGCCGATACACGGTCGTCTGAATGCACCCTTAGGCTGTATTTACACGGGCGTATATCAGACGGGTTTTCACGCCTGGCCGATATATACGTTGCCCCTCTGATGCATTGGTTTACAATACATCATCGCACATGGGCGTATTTCCATGGCGTAAAAGCACCCAGCCGGCCAAGATTTCATTGGACGGCCAAGTGCATTTCGACCGGGTGCTTTTACACCGGCGGTGGCTGAATAGACTCCTATGAGATCCTATGGTAGCTGCAAGAGAAGGGAGGTGGGAGGGAGTTTAGCAGCGGGACTGCCAAACTCCCCCCCCACCTTCGGCTGTTTGCAATGGTAGGGGGCGGGATGGGGAGGAGCTAAGCTGGCTGCTGACAAGGGGCGGAGGGTGGGAGCTTAGCAAACTAGCTCCACCCCCATCCTGCCCCTCCCTTTGGGGAATGAGGCCCCCTGGTGGTGACAGACAGGACACAACAGCCCTGCCCTTAAAGGTGTGGAAAACAAGGTTTAGTCACTGCGTGATGAAGAGTTCTCTTTCATTTACTGTGTGCTTCCATTTATCACCATTTTCAAGAACTCTGCTTGCTGTCAGTGTATGTGAGCCTTCATCACATGTGTTGGCCCCGATCACACACCCGCAGATCCATAATAATCTGCAGCACAAATCCAAGGCTGAACCTCCCAATTCTTCTGCAGATTCAGCCCCATTCCGCTATACAGATTTTAAAATCTGCGGCGTACGAACGGCGACACGTTGCCGCGGACAGGATGTAGAAATGAGGCAGATTTTGGCGCAGAATCCGTACTAAAGGGCTTTTCACGCTAATACTATTGATGACCTGTCCTCAGAATACATCAATAGTTGATCACCGGGACACCACCGCACGGAATCTCCAGCGATCGGCTGATCGGGCGCCCACTATCAGCGCCGAAATACACTGAGGGTCGGAGAGGACGCTGCTGCTCAAACCTCCCTGTAGTGGCCGATGCTTGTAACAGCAGGTGCAGCTCCCATTACAGTCAATGAGCGCTGCGCCTGCAGTTAGAAGCACCTCGTATATCGCAGCGCTGATAGTGGGCAACCGATCACTGTGGATCCCGAGCAGTGGGTCACCGGTGATCAACTATATCCTTGATATTGGCACAGAAAGCGCAAAAATAGAACAGGCTGCGATTTTTCCATCTGGCAGCATCACTGCGAGCAAAAACGGCGCCCATGTTAATAGACCTATTGCAAAATCTACCACAGTCACATCCCGTGTGAACGTGCCCTCAGTTATTGGACACAGATATGTGATCAGCAGGTGACCAGGACAGATTCTCGACCTCTAGAAGTCAACAATTAAGATCAGCATTCACTGACAGCAAGCAGTGTTCTGTCCTTTAAGGTGGCTTAATAGATCAAGGAATTAAGCCTCTATTAGATTTCTAAAATACTTTAGGTATCAATTCTTAACCATTTAAAGATCTCTGCTTGCTGTCAGTGGATCTATCAGCCCCTTACAGTTATTGGACACGCACACGTGATCATCATGTGACCAGGACAGATTTTCAACCTCTAGAAGTCAACTATGGTGACTATTCCCTG
Organism: Eleutherodactylus coqui; assembly: GCA_035609135.1. Taxonomy (NCBI): domain Eukaryota; kingdom Metazoa; phylum Chordata; class Amphibia; order Anura; family Eleutherodactylidae; genus Eleutherodactylus; species Eleutherodactylus coqui. Next base: position 515,460,949 of record CM069405.1, on the reverse strand, counting down.
GCAGCAAGCACCTTGTCCTTCAAAGATGATCCCAACAGGCCTTGATCACTGTAGGATGAAAAGTTCAGCAACTTTCTAATATATCTCAGATTTCAATTCTTCACTATATTCATGCTTCTCTGCTTGCTGTCAGTGAATGTGAACCTTCATTGTTAACATCTGTCAGCTCCCTACAGTTATTAGATATGCATGTGATCATCCGGTGACCGGGACAGATTCTCATCCTCTAGAAGCAATCATTAAAGACAACTATTTACTGACAGCAAGCAGTGCACTTTCCTTCATCAAACTATAGTCACTGAATGATGAAACGTTCAGCAACTTTCTAATGTTCTTTAGGTTTCAATTCTTCACTGTATTCAAGATCTATGCTTGCTGTCAGTGAATGTGAACCTTTACTGCTCACATCTGTCGGCTCCTTACACATCAGACATGATAAACGTGTGAGCGGTGACCAGGACAGAGTCTAACCCTCTAGAAGCAAACAATGAAGATAACTATTCACGGTCAGCAAGAAGACCTTCACCATTTTAAGACCTCTGCTTGCTGTCAGTGAATGTGTACCTTATTGTTCACATCTATCGGCTCCTAAGATTATCAGCCATGCGTACATGATCATCGTGTTCCCAGGACAGATTCTCCACCTCTAGAAGCAAACAATGGAGAGGACTATTCACTGACAGGAAGCAGTGATCTTAAAGATCATGAAGCAGTAATGCTAAAATCAATGCGAAAATTTCAGTACAAATCTTTGGCGTCTCTTCTGTCCGCTACCCATTCAGGAGTCTGGAAAAGTTGGGTCCTTGTAACGCACAGGGTTAATTTGGCGTTTTCGGAATTGAGCACATCAAAAACCGGAGCGCGCAGAACACGAGTGAGCAGCTGTGAGATCGCCGCGCGGCTCGTCAGCATGCTGGGGGCCCTTTTCCAAAACTTTTTAAGCCAATCACTAAATAATGATGTGACTGTTTAGAAGTCTGTCAAATAACGAGGGCAACGCGAAAATTCCTTCTAAGTTATGTCTAGACGGCGGTTATATACCAGAGGGGGCAGGATATACGTCCTGCTTAAAGGGCCACTCCAGACACCGCAGATGCAGCACGGCGTCACTTGTTTGTCTTTATAGAGCTTATAGAGAATGCCAGAACTTCAGTGGAGACTGACACACACACAACACTGCGGCCTCTGGATGGGAGATTTACAACTCTGTATCATTATATATACTTATGGCCATTCAGGGTCTATGGAAAGCTGGGATACAGTCCCTGTTATCTACCATCTGTAGCTGAAGCATAAGGCAGGAGTGTCCACATCGCATTGCATGGGAGGTTATGGGTGAAGAACTGAAGTTTACCTTCCCAATAATTGTTTTCAAGAGTTAAACTATATATTATATATCCAACTATATATTAACCCTTCTGGTTAAGCAGGTCCCCAATATAATGACTTAAGGGCCTCGCCAATGCCGGGACCCGGTGATAGACCTCAGGGTCAAACAATAAAGTGTTTGGGATTTATGGCTTTGCTCATCCCTACTTTTCGGGTCATGCAATAGAATTAAATAGTGCAGTAAAGACTGACACTAAAAAAAAAAACAAACAAAAAAAAAAATCAGAATGAATGCAGCTTCATGTAACAGCTTGGGTATATTTCCAGGTGATTTTTGGATTTTAAGGGGTGTTTGTGTGTGTGTGTGGGGGGGGGGGGGGGGGGGAGGGGTAAATAGTCTTTATGACTGTATTTAAAGGGTGCCCAAAGGAGAACTGCAGGGGTATAGAAGCCTCCGGGTGGGTTTGATGAGATCTAGTTGCAGACTCTTGTAGAGCTTTCCCAGCCCCTTCCAGAGGTCCTCACACCATCTGGGAGCCTGGGGGTCTCTAGAATCAACCGCAGAGGACAAAATGTCCCGGAGTCGCCATAAAAGCCTCTAAAAATAGGACTAATACATGGATATTGTGTCAAAGCGGCAAAGCAGCGATTCCTCCGCCGCGCCTGCGTTTCTATGTCGCAATCTTGCTTCTCTAGCAAAACTCTGGCGGCATTTAATCTGGAGATCTAATTTAGCGTCATCTCTGAATGGCAACAATGCGAAAAAAATTATCGGTCAAGTGCGAACATTTATTGGAGAGTGTAACGAGTCTGCGGCCGCGGTCCCACCTGGCGGGTTGGGTTGCGGTTTTCAACAGTAATTAAAAAATCAAAAAATGCATGCATGGTTTTTAGCTAAATCGCCTCGAGTCTGCGGGGAAATTGCCTGTTGGCGAGCGCGATGGCCATGAATCGCAGCCCACTATCGCACTCGCCCGTGTGAAGTTAGCCTTAGCCTGCCATGGTCTGCCCACTTAGGCTCCTCACAGTATGACATGTTTTTGGCCCCTTTGGACAAACTCTTCTAGTTGAGCAGGTCCATTTTATCTCTAGTAAATGAGTCATGGAGTCACATGCTCAAAAGTGTAACTTGACGCTGCTGGGCCCAAACACAAACATTGTAACAGGGCCCCCAACTATAATGCTTCTTATAGCGCTGGACTTCTTATATGGGGAAGACAGATCCTATGGGCCCTGTAAGGTTCCAGGAACCAGGTGTTCCGACTGCACCCATTATAATTACATGCCAGAGATTTGATCCCTCTTGACCAATCAGTCCTCAGACATTTAGGGACCAATAGCTCCCCCATGTTGGACCACCACTCTTCTTTGTGCCCCCATCGCAGACACAATATACTACACCCAACTCATCCAGCACACAAAAGAAGAAAAGATACTGAACCTCGTGCGGCGCTGAAGTTAACATATTATAACAATTTCCAGACTCATCGCTTTGGGGCAGATCCATCATGGAGTCATTACACAGTCAGTACACCAGTCCTGCGGCTCTGCGGCCCCACACACTCACTGCACCACCATCCAACTTCCCTGCATTATGTAATAAAAACACGCACCGGCGAGGGAACGATCCCACAATGAGAGGTGATGTAAGAAGGTTTAATATTAGATACCATCTATGAGCCAATATTCTCATCACAAACTACACAATATGATATCATTATTAAAGTAGTACTACAATACTACTGCCCCCCTAGGTAGAAAAATATAACTGTGTACAAGAATATAACTACTATAATACTGCCCCTATGTACAAGAATATAACTACTATAATACTGCCTCCTATGTACAAGAATATAACTATTATAATACTGCCTCCTATGTACAAGAATATAACTACTATAATACTGCCTCCTATGTACAAGAATATAACTACTATAATACTGCCCCCTATGTACAAGAATATAACTACTATAATACTGCCCCCTATGTACAAGAATATAACTACTATAATACTGCCTCCTATGTACAAGAATATAGCTACTATAATACTGCCCCCTATGTACAAGAATATAACTAGTATAATACTGCCTCCTATGTACAAGAATATAACTACTATAATACTGCCCCCCTATGTACAAGAATATAACTACTATAATACTGCCTCCTATATACAAGAATATAACTACTATAATGCTGCCCCCCTATGTACAAGAATATAACTACTAGAATACTGCCTCCTATATACAAGAATATAACTACTATAATACTGCCCCCTATGTACAGGAATATAACTACTATAATACTGCCCCCTATGTACAGGAATATAACTACTATAATACTGCCCCCCTATGTACAAGAATATAACTACTATAATACTGCTCCCTATGTACAAGAATATAACTACTATAATACTGCCCCCTATGTACAAGAATATAACTACTATAATACTGCTCCTATGTACAAGAATATAACTACTATAATACTGCCCCCTATGTACAAGAATATAACTGCTATAATACTGCCCCCTATGTACAAGAATATAACTACTATAATACTGCCTCCTATGTACAAGAATATAACTACTATAATACTGCCCCCTATGTACAGGAATATAACTACTATAATACTGCCCCCTATGTACAAGAATATAACTACTATAATACTGCCCCCTGTGTACAAGAATATAACTACTATAATACTGCTCCCTATGTACAAGAATATAACTACTATAATACTGCCCCCTATGTACAAGAATATAACTACTATAATACTGCCCCCTATGTACAAGAATATAACTACTATAATACTGCCCCCCCTGTACAAGAATATAACTACTATAATACTGCCCCCTATGTACAAGAATATAACTGCTATAATACTGCCCCCTATGTACAAGAATATAACTACTATAATACTGCCCCCTATGTACAAGAATATAACTACTATAATACTGCCCCCTATGTACAAGAATATAACTACTATAATACTGCCCCCTATGTACAAGAATATAACTGCTATAATGCTGCCCCCTATGTACAAGAATATAACTGCTATAATACTGCCCCTTATGTACAAGAATATAACTACTATAATACTGCCCCCTATGTACAAGAATATAACTACTATAATACTGCTCCATATGTACAAGAATATAACTACTATAATACTGCCCCCTATGTACAGGAATATAACTACTATAATACTGCCCACTATATACAAGAATATAACTACTATAATACTGCTCCCTATGTACAAGAATAAAACTACTATAATACTGCTCCCTATGTACAAGAATAGAACTACCATAATATTGCCTCCTATGTACACGAATATAAGTACTATAATACTGTCTCCTATGTACAAGAATATAACTACTATAATACTGCCCCCTATGTACAAGAATAGAACTACCATAATATTGCCTCCTATGTACACGAATATAAGTACTATAATACTGCCTCCTATGTACAAGAATAGAACTACCATAATATTGCCTCCTATGTACAAGAATATAACTACTATAATACTGCCTCCTATGTACAAGAATATAACTACTATAATACTGCCCCCTATGTACAAGTATATAACTACTATAATACTGCCCCTATGTACAAGAATATAAGTATTATAATACTGCCCCCTATGTATAAGAATATAACTACTATAATACTGCCCCCTATGTACAAGAATATAACTACTATAATACTGCCTCCTATGTACAAAATAACTACTATAATACTGCCTCCTATGTACAAGAATATAACTACTATAATACTGCCCCCTATGTACAAGAATATAACTATTATAATACTGCTCCCTATGTACAAGAATAGAACTACTATAATACTGCTCCTATGTACAATAATATAACTACTATAATACTGCCCCCTATGTACAAGAATTTAATTACTATAATACTGCTCCTATGTACAATAATATAACTACTATAATACTGCCCCCTATGTACAAGAATATAACTACTATAATACTGCCCCCTATGTACAAGAATATAACTACTATAATACTGCCCACTATGTACAAGAATATAACTACTATAATACTGCCCCCTATGTACAAGAATATAACTACTATAAGACTGCTCCTATGTACAAGAATATAACTACTATAATACTGCCCCCTATGTACAAGAATATAACTACTATAATACTGCCCCCTATGTACAAGAATATAACTACTATAAGACTGCTCCTATGTACAAGAATATAACTGCTATAATACTGCCCCCTATGTACAAGAATATAACTACTATAATACTGCCTCCTATGTACAAGAATATAACTACTATAATACTGCCCCCTATGTACAGGAATATAACTACTATAATACTGCCCCCTATGTACAAGAATATAACTACTATAATACTGCCCCCTATGTACAAGAATATAACTACTATAATACTGCCCCCTATGTACAAGAATATAACTACTATAATACTGCCCCCTATGTACAAGAATATAACTACTATAATACTGCCTCCTATGTACAAGAATATAACTACTATAATACTGCCTCCTATGTACAAGAATATAACTACTATAATACTGCCCCCTATGTACAAGAATATAACTACTATAATACTGCCCCTATGTACAAGAATATAACTACTATAATACTGCTCCTATGTACAAGTATATATCTACTATAATACTGCCCCCTATGTACAAGAATATAACTACTATAATACTGCCTCCTATGTACAAGAATATAACTACTATAATACTGCCCCCTATGTACAAGAATATAACTACTATAATACTGCCTCCTATGTACAAGAATATAACTACTATAATACCGGTGGCCACAATCCTCAGGTGCCAGGCTATTTGTGGCACACCCTTCAACAGGTTGTGTTGATGTGCCCCATGCAACTGTACAGATTGCACACCCTATAAGGGGTTGCACCAAGATTAACTTATAACCTATCAACAGGATGATCCGTGGGGGTTTTAGCAGTGAGACCCTACCGATCCCGAGAACGGGGTTTCCACGTCCCCCTCGCCTCCTCACTGTTGACTTACTGCACCCCCTGCAGTGATATGGAGATTGAATGAAGTTTCAGTCACGCATGCGCAGTGCTGCTCCATTCATCTTCATATGAGACTGCCAGAGATAGCCAAACAGCAGAGCTCAGCTATTTTCGTCAGCCCCATAAAAATGAATGGAGCGATGCTGCGCATGTGTGACTGCCACTCTACTTTATCTGCATGTCACTGCGAATGGGTGCAAGCCTCACAGGACACATGTTCTTGGAATAAGTAGGGGTCTGAGTGGCAAGACCCCCACCGATCCTGAAAAGGGGTCTCATGTCCCCTTCTCCTCATGATGGACTCACTGCTCCCCGAGCAGTGATGTGGAGACTAAGTGGAGCGGAAATCGCGCATGCGCAGTGCTGCTCTATTCATCTTCCCCTGTACTTAGCTATTTCTGCCAGCCCAATTTGGATGGATCGGCACTGCGCATGCGCAACCACCACTTCATGAAACCTCCACATGAAGAAGACGGTTTAGCATCTGGTAATTTTTGGTATTTTAGGTGGATATTTTCTCTTACGTCTCTCTTTATGGGTCGTTTCTTTGGCACAGAAAATACCGATTTCTATAGAGTAAGTACCAGAAAACACAAGGTTTGCCCCAAAGAGAGTTTTTACTTCCTCCCACCACAGGGGGAAGTGTTACATTCCCGACTCAACATCTGGCTGAAGCGATGATGACGAAGAGCATGGGGAATAATATCCGAGAAGAGGAGCCATAAATCATTCTGCTGCGAGGAACATCAAGAAGAAGGGTTTTATTTTCCTTCTCAACTAAAGACTTAGAGGAAATTCCTTGCGTGTTTCATTTCAGGGTCCTATTTTTAGGTGGGGAGAAAAAAGAAATTTGTTTATAAGTTTTTATTTTTAGATTACATTTTCACTCGTTCCAAACGCAATATCTCCTGTAAGCGAAATAGCAAAGTCCGGCCACTTCTGTCGGCCCCTTTCAGGTCATAAGATGGACATAATAGGAAAGGAGGACAGACCCGAATACCTAAAATAGGAGAATCTTACAGAAGACACATAGTTACCATGGCAATGAGGATTTTAGAGGCCTACATAATAGGTCATCACAGGGCCAGACATTATTACCAATGGACTCCACCAACAGCAGCGAGGGGCCAACTAGATAGAGCATATCATAAGAGAACCTACTTGAATTTTTCAATTAGCAGTTCCTTGTGGGAGGTCCTAGTGCTAAGCCCTCCTATGAGCACAAATAACAGTTTTTTTGATACCCAACGACTGTGTACTGATGTTATAAGAAACCAGTGGGTCAATGGAAGACCTCACAGCCCCAATTAAGGGTGCACATGATAGGATTCTGAAAACTTGGTTTTATTGGATTAAGTTTCAAGACTCAATGGAATATAGAGTTGTATACTCTGAAATGCTCCTTGTTAATTTAGTACAGGAACTATCTGACCCTCCCAGCTTTGCTAGAAGCCTATCGGGTTCATTCCCTTCTTTCGCCTTCCTACCCCTCCCCCCTGCCTTTTTTTCTTTTTTCCTTATTTTCTGGTTCTTTTTTTATTGTGGAAGTCTCACTTTTTCCAAGGAGACAGACTTATCAGCTAGCAGTCTAACCTGAAGAAACTGCTCTTAATTTGCCATTTCCGTTTTCCTGTTATGTTATTTTGTTTCTGGCAAAACATTTCTGGGCCTGTATATCACTCTTTCAAATATATAAGAAACAAAGTTATATTGTCATAAGTTATGAATATAGAATAAAAAAAAAGAAACCAGGGGATCCCCATGGGAGGTCCTAGTGCTAACCCCACCCATGAGCAGCTATCAGAACACAAAACATTTTTGTTTGCTAAACACTGTCTATTGCTGTTACTGGACACCAGTGGATCCTGATGAGGTGTAAAAAATTTCAAGTAGTTATTACTATGGTATGTTTAACTAGCAGTTGCTTGTGGGAGGTCCTAGCTCTAAGCCCACCCATGAGCAGTTTTCTAATTAAAGACAGTCTATTGATGTGATTTTATACTAGTGGATCCCAACTCAGGTTAATTGGGTGTGGGAGTGAAAAAAGGGTATAAGAAAAAAGAAACCCTCTTATATTTTTTGTGATCTGGCTTTCCTTCTCGGCATCTCACACCACCCTACATACTTTGTTCTCTCCTCTTGCAAGCCCAATATCTTTTTAACAGCCCTTTCTCCAAGATTTTGGTCTTGTAGAAGTATTTTCCTAACAACCTTCTGGAGATGGAACCCTGATCTGTTGTGTTCTTTATAGTCACACCCTTGAGGAAATATGCAATTAGCAAATATTGTAGTATTTGCTGCCCAGGTCAAAATTTCTATAAAAATCCTCACTGGTTCAACAAGACAAAGAAGAGTTGATGACAACAAAGGTGGATTTCCTTCTGCATGTACCAACAATAACCGATCACCAAGACAGACCCCTCAAAGTCTTGGTGACAGGGGCCATAGGATGCCCAAATAAAACACTAACCAGTTAGACCCTCAAACACAGACTGGGGGCTAAAAGAAGTGTAGGCAAATGCCGTCATGTGACCCCTCCCGATACATGTGAAGTCATGGCTAGTTTGCAGAACGCCTTACTGGGCACTTTTGAGGCTACTGTAACCCAAGGATAAATGTATATGGGGCCATATTAGCTGTGGATTCTCTGCATGCTGTAATTCGTCGCGACGTAGATTCCACTTGTCACATGACTTTATTCTGCACTAAGAGGGGATAATTACCATACAGGGAAGCTTCAATATTAAAAAGACAAGGAGCTCCAATGAAGGCCTGTGGGCTCTAATAAAGGGATTGTGCAGTGTATACTATCCACCATCGATGGGAAGCTCTGGTTAGTAACCATGATTGATGCCTCTACTTGCCAAGTCCCATTTGAAAAAATGTTATATGCAGTCTCAATTTAAAGGGGTATTAACCCACACAACACCAGTGACACATTGTAGACTTCTCTGACAGCACCTCTTTTACGAGAGCTATGTGGGAAGTCTCCTCACTCCATCGGAACTGGACGGCTAGAATATAAACACAGCTGTTCGTGTGAGAACTTTTTCTGCTTTCATCATCATTCGCCCCTGGGAGCTTGAAAACCTTTAATTACTCAGTGCTCTGCTATGCAAATAGATCTGGTACGAGAAGACACGGGGAGAGATTCATCATGGCTGCCCTAAGGGACCCAAAAAGTGTCAACATTTTATTTTAAAGTGCCCCTTTGTCAGATGGGTAGCATGAAGTTCCCAGGCCCAAATCTGCACCAGGGCCCCACCTACCCATTTATAATACTGGTGCGTTCATATGATATTAAGGCCCCCCTCAGGCACCAGGTCCAGGATAGACTGTTCTGCACCCCCTTGACATGGCACTGGGAATTAAAACATTTCCCTCCAGCCAAAACTGAACACTTTCCCGTGCTCCTAAATATGGTCTCCAAGAAAAGCTCATGCCATAGAGGACTTCTGCCTTCTTTGTCTGGACTGGGAGTAGTGGTCGGATTGTTGGCCATATTGGCTTTCATGTAGCTCTTTTTCACCTAATCACCTAGAGGCTCCTCCTCCTCCCTCTTTCAGTTCTCCACGGCAGCCAATGACATCAGGGAACCCTTAATGCATTTTAAACCCTTCACACTCCAGGGTGTACAGTTACATATTGGGTGCATAGGGTTTGTATGGGCTGGGACTGTGAGGCAATCCTATTCCATACACAGCAGGTGTCAGCCATCTTTGACAGCTGACACCCGCCCACAACTGCCACGATCAGCGTGAACACTGATCATGGCTGTTCTTTAAATGCCCTGATCGGTCTTGGGGGTTCCCCCCAGGGCTGCCATGGCAGATTGCCTGTCAGAATGCGATATAATGCAATACTATGATATTACATTATACGGTATGAGTGATCAAATTGATCGCATGTTCAAGTCCTCTATAGGGACTAAAAAAAATGTAAAAATGAGTAAAAAAGAAAGCTGTAAATTATTAGAAAAACTAAAAAGGTAATTAAGTCTTTAAAGACCATTTTCCATATTAATAATAAAAAAATCAAAATAGAAAAACAACACATAATTTCTATTGCTGCACCAGAAAACTCAGATCTAAACTCAAGTCACCCATAATTTATCCTGCATGGTGAACATCGTCACAAAAGAAATACACTTTTTTTGGTCACCGAATCTCCAAGTAAAAAACTTTATGGAAAAGAAATCAAAATGTCATATGAAATTCAAAGTGTTACCGATAGAAACTACGGTACGTCCCGCAACAAATGAGCCGAAACGCAACTACGTCGGCGTAAAAATACAAAAGCTATGGCGGGCAGAAAATAATTTTATTTTTTCCAAAAACATTTAATATTTTTAAAGCAATAGAGCAAAAAAAAACACTATAGAAGTTTGGTCTGTCGTCATCGTACCGACCCACAGAGTACAGTTATCACGTCATTTTGGACACAATGTGTATGCTGAAAAAACAAGACCCCCGCAAAAATGACGAAATTTTGTTTTTCTCCCACTTTTCACTTAATTTTGACATTTTTGAAAGTTTTTCAGTACATTATACGTTACATTTAATAGAACCAATAAAATAAAATCCAACCTGTCCGTCAAAAAAACAACAAGCCGTCAGACAGCGACGTGGATGGATAAAGAATAGAGATGAGCGAGCCTTGCCCTGCCTGATCGGAAGAAAAGATTCGGGTGCCAGCGCGGGGGAGCGGTGAGTTGCGGGAGTGAGCAGCAGGGGGGGGGGGGGGGGGGAAGAGAGGGAGAGAGAGATCTCCCCTCCGTTCCTCCCCGCTCTCCCCCATAGCTCCCTGCCCGCCGCCGGCACCCGAACCTTTTCTCTCGAGCCGGCAGGTACTCGCTAAGGGCAAGGCTGGCTCATCAATAATAAAGAAGAGTTATGATTTTTTGGTAAAAAAACAAAAAAGCTTATTTAGGGGTTAAAGGACTTTTCCAATTAGAGAAGCCACACAGTCGTATCCTAGAAGTTGAGACCGCTAACCAACACCCTGAACAAACAGACCCCACAAGTTACGGGAACTTCATACATAAGTGGACCTGCTGTGTAAGGAGTATTTTGGGCAGAGTGTCTGGGCAGGCAGCGGAGGATGATGGGAGCTGTAGTCCAGGTACAGAGAGGATGCTCCCCTGCTCGCACACCAGGTTACTTGCTATCAGCGCCACGCTACATGCCCATGTTTAGTAAAGCTGGATGTATTTTTTTACGCTCATCTTGGAATGGATGACGGCGCTCACAAATCCTTCCCTGCAGCTCCAGACTGATCTCCAACCAAAATTGCACAGGGCTAAATTGGTAATTGATAGGTGCAGCGAGATGTGGGCAGGAGGAATGGAGTGAATGCACTGATCTTCCTGGAAAAGCGATTCATACTGTGCCAGGACTGAGATCCCAAAGCCCATCAGCTCCCCAGGCGTAAATCTCCTCTCCAGCCTCAAAACAAGGCGGCCAACCCAAAGTGCTTCAGTACTGAGAACGGGGAGGAAATGAGCACAACCCAAATGTCAGCTGCTCCTACCAGGAAGAGTTAGAGAGGAAATCACTTACCACTCAATACGCAAAAGAGGGCAAGAAAATGTGTGGGCAGTACTGACACTTGTGATACAGAATAATGACACTTGGGGGATGGGATAATGACATGCTGACACTTGGGGGACGGGATAATGACACGCTGATACTTGGGGGACGGGATAATGACACGCTGATACTTGGGGGACGGGATAATGACACGCTGATACTTGGGGGACAGGATAATGACACGCTGACACTTGGGGGACAGGATAATGACACGCTGATACTTGGGGGGATGGGATAATGACACGCTGACACTTGGGGGGGGATAATGACACGCTGACACTTGGGGGACGGGATAATGACACGCTGACACTTGGGGGGGGGGGATAATGACACGCTGACACTTGGGGGACAGGATAATGACACGCTGACACTTGGGGGACAGGATAATGACACGCTGACACTTGGGGGGATGGGATAATGACACGCTGACACTTGGGGGGATGGGATAATGACACGCTGACACTTGGGGGACGGGATAATGACACGCTGACACTTGGGGGACAGGATAATGACAGGCTGACACTTGGGGGACGGGATAATGACACGCTGACACTTGGGGGACAGGATAATGAAACGCTGACACTTGGGGGACGGGATAATAACACGCTGACACTTGGGGGACAGGATAATGACACGCTGACACTTGGGGGACAGGATAATGACACGCTGACACTTGGGGGACAGGATAATGACACGCTGACACTTGGGGGACAGGATAATGACACGCTGACACTTGGGGGACGGGATAATGACACGCTGACACTTGGGGGACAGGATAATGACACGTTGACACTTGGGGGACGGGATAATGACACGCTGACACTTGGGGGACGGGATAATGACAGGCTGATACTTGGGGGACAGTATAATGACACGCTGACACTAGGGGGACAGGATAATGACACGCTGACACTTGGGGGACGGGATAATGACAGGCTGACACTTGGGGGACGGGATAATGACACGCTGATACTTGGGGGACGGGATAATGACACGCTGATACTTGGGGGACGGGATAATGACACGCTGACACTTGGGGGACAGGATAATGACACGCTGACACTTGGGGGACAGGATAATGACACGCTGACACTAGGGGGACAGGATAATGACACGCTGACACTTGGGGGACGGGATAATGACAGGCTGACACTTGGGGGACGGGATAATGACACGCTGATACTTGGGGGACGGGATAATGACACGCTGATACTTGGGGGACGGGATAATGACACGCTGATACTTGGGGGACGGGATAATGACACGCTGACACTTGGGGGACAGGATAATGACACGCTGACACTTGGGGGACAGGATAATGACACGCTGATACTTGGGGGGATGGGATAATGACACGCTGACACTTGGGGGGGGGGGGATAATGACACGCTGACACTTGGGGGATGGGATAATGACACGCTGACACTTGGGGGGGGGGATAATGACACGCTGACACTTGGGGGACAGGATAATGACACGCTGACACTTGGGGGACAGGATAATGACACGCTGACACTTGGGGGGATGGGATAATGACACGCTGACACTTGGGGGACAGGATAATGACAGGCTGACACTTGGGGGACAGGATAATGAAACGCTGACACTTGGGGGACAGGATAATGACACGCTGATACTTGGGGGACAGGATAATGACAGGCTGACACTTGGGGGACGGGATAATAACACGCTGACACTTGGGGGACAGGATAATGACACGCTGACACTTGGGGGACAGGATAATGACACGCTGACACTTGGGGGACAGGATAATGACAGGCTGACACTTGGGGCACAGGATAATGACACGCTGACACTTGGGGGATGGGATAATGACACGCTGACACTTGGGGGACAGGATAATGACACGCTGACACTTGGGGGACAGGATAATGACACGCTGACACTTGGGGGACAGGATAATGACAGGCTGACACTTGGGGGACAGGATAATGACAGGCTGACACTTGGGGCACAGGATAATGACACGCTGACACTTGGGGGATGGGATAATGACACGCTGACACTTGGGGGACAGGATAATGACACGCTGACACTTGGGGGACAGGATAATGACACGCTGACACTTGGGGGACAGGATAATGACACGCTGACACTTGGGGGACAGGATAATGACAGGCTGACACTTGGGGCACAGGATAATGACACGCTGACACTTGGGGGACGGGATAATGACACGCTGACACTTGGGGGACAGGATAATGACATGCTGATACTTGGGGGGACAGGATAATGACACGCTGATACTTGGGGGACGGGATAATGACACGCTGATACTTGGGGGACGGGATAATGACACGCTGACACTTGGGGGACAGGATAATGACACGCTGACACTTGGGGGACAGGATAATGACACGCTGATACTTGGGGGGATGGGATAATGACACGCTGACACTTGGGGGGGGGGGATAATGACACGCTGACACTTGGGGGATGGGATAATGACACGCTGACACTTGGGGGGGGGGATAATGACACGCTGACACTTGGGGGACAGGATAATGACACGCTGACACTTGGGGGACAGGATAATGACACGCTGACACTTGGGGGGATGGGATAATGACACGCTGACACTTGGGGGACAGGATAATGACACGCTGACACTTGGGGGACAGGATAATGACACGCTGACACTTGGGGGGATGGGATAATGACACACTGACACTTGGGGGACAGGATAATGAAACGCTGACACTTGGGGGACAGGATAATGACACGCTGATACTTGGGGGACAGGATAATGACACGCTGACACTTGGGGGACGGGATAATGATACGCTGACACTTGGGGGGCGGGATAATGACACGCTGATACTAGGGGGACGGGATAATGACACGCTGATACTTGGGGGACGGGATAATGACAGGCTGACACTTGGGGGACGGGATAATAACACGCTGACACTTGGGGGACAGGATAATGACACGCTGACACTTGGGGGACAGGATAATGACACGCTGACACTTGGGGGACAGGATAATGACAGGCTGACACTTGGGGCACAGGATAATGACACGCTGACACTTGGGGCACAGGATAATGACACGCTGACACTTGGGGGACAGGATAATGACAGGCTGACACTTGGGGGACGGGATAATGACACGTTGACACTTGGGGGACGGGATAATGACACGCTGATACTTGGGGGACAGGATAATGACACGCTGATACTTGGGGGACAGTATAATGACACGCTGATACTTGGGGGACGGGATAATGACAGGCTGACACTTGGGGGACGGGATAATGACACGCTGATACTTGGGGGACGGGATAATGACACGCTGATACTTGGGGGACGAGATAATGACACGCTGACACTTGGGGGACAGGATAATGACAGGCTGACACTTGGGGGACGGGATAATGACACGCTGATACTTGGGGGACGGGATAATGACACGCTGACACTTGGGGGGACGGGATAATGACACGCTGACACTTGGGGGACGGGATAATGACACGCTGACACTTGGGGGACGGGATAATGACATGCTGACACTTGGGGGACGGGATAATGACACGCTGATACTTGGGGGACGGGATAATGACACGCTGACACTTGGAGGGACAGGATAATGACACGCTGATACTTGGGGGGACAGGATAATGACACGCTGATACTTGGGGGGACAGGATAATGACACGCTGACACTTGGGGGATGGGATAATGACACGCTGACACTTGGGGGACGGGATAATGACACGCTGACACTTGGGGGACGGGATAATGACACGCTGATACTTGGGGGACGGGATAATGACACGCTGATACTTGGGGGGACGGGATAATGACACGCTGACACTTGGGGGACAGGATAATGACATGCTGACACTTGGGGGACGGGATAATGACACGCTGATACTTGGGGGACGGGATAATGACACGCTGACACTTGGAGGGACAGGATAATGACACGCTGATACTTGGAGGGACAGGATAATGACACGCTGATACTTGGGGGGACAGGATAATGACACGCTGACACTTGGGGGATGGGATAATGACACGCTGACACTTGGGGGACGGGATAATGACACGCTGACACTTGGGGGACAGGATAATGAGACGCTGACACATGGGGGACAGGATAATGACACGCTGATACTTGGGGGACGGGATAATGACACGCTGATACTTGGGGGGACGGCATAATGACACGCTGATACTTGGGGGACAGGATAATGACACGCTGATACTTGGGGGGACGGCATAATGACACGCTGACACATGGGGTACGGGATAATAACACACTGACACTTGGGGGGACGGGATAATGATGCTGGGAGGGCTCCCACACACTTGCGTTTTTTTAACGCAAATATTAAAAAAACGCAAGTGTGTGGTAGCCCTTAGGCTGGGTTCACACAGGGTGGATTTGCCGCGGAAATTTGCTGCGGCAAATCCGCTGCGGCTGCTAATCTCGGGATTGGCCAGCCAAGTGGACGAGATTTCTCAGAAATCTCGTCCACACGGGATGGTCAATAAGCTGCGGTTAATCCGGCCAAAACCGCGGCTGCAGTCGGCTTTGTTGACCGCAGCATGTCCATTCTTTTTTTCTTTCCGCTGCGGCCACGCTCTCCTTTATGGGAGCGCCGGCTGCAGCGGAAGAGCGAACGGCCGGGCTGCTTCAAAGCTGCCGCCGCGGTTCTCCCAGCGGAAATGTTGCGGATTTTCGCTGCGGCCAAACCGCGACATTTCCGTCGGGAATCAGCTGTGTGTGAACCCAGCCTTATGGGGTATAGAAGGAAGAAACAAACACTGGGGGGGGGAATACAGGACAATGGGCAATTAATATTTTGCGGTTGGTGATACTATCTAAGAGGTCTGAAATCTGTTAATTGCCATCGTGGTCATCATCATTTTTCTACCTGGCCTGTAATACAATCCTCCTCACTGCTCGGATTTCCCTGAATGTGACTGCTGGAAGGTGTAAGTATGTCTGCGGGGGCCAAGCCGTGCGCCTGTAAACCTGCTGATATGTGACACGGAGTGAGAAGTGATCTGTATACACCAACACACAAGGAAACTCCAAGGAGACGGGTTCTTGGCTCACGTTGGCAGAAGGGAAGTAGAGATATTAAGATCTCAGAGAAATTCAACATTTCTCAAGAGAGACGAGATCTATAGTGGTGAGTGTGGCCGACAATGCTACCTGTGGACCAAATACAGTGCAGTGACCTGGAAAGTGAGAACCTCACTCAAGCGACCATGTGATCTTCTGACACCAGATCATCAAATGATCCACCTAACACCAGATCAACAAACGATCCAGCTGGCACCAGATCAACAAATGATCCAGCTGGCACCAGATCAACAAATGATCCACCTTACACAAGACAACAAATGATCCACCTGGCACCAGATTAACAAATGATCCACCTTACACAAGACAACAAATGATCAGGAGACACAAATTAGTTATTAGAAAAAACTTTCTGGCAGTGAGAGTGATCAATCAGTGGAAGAGGTTGCCACAGGAGGTGGGGAGTTCTCCTTCAAATTGAAGTGTTCAAACAAAGGCTGGACAAATATCTGTCTGGGATGATATAGTGAATCCTGCACTGAGCAGGGGGTTGGACCCGATGACCCCGGAGGTCCCATCCAACTCTACTATTCTGATTCTATGATTCACCTGACACCAGATCAACAAATGATCCCCCCACACCAGATCAACAAATGATCCCCCCGACACCAGATCAACAAATGATCCCCCCGACACCAGATCAACAAATGATCCCCCCGACACCAGATCAACAAATGATCCCCCGACACCAGATCAAGAAAAAATGATCCCCCTGACACCAGATCAACAAATGATCCACCTGATAGCAGATCACTGTAAACTAAACACTAGCTCCCCACATTATCTTCTAATACCAGATTACTATATAATCAACAAACACCAGCTCATCACATGCTTCTCCTGATAGCTCATATGATCACCCAACACCAGCTCACCGCATGATTACCTGTCACGGTCACTACATGATCCCTTTGACACCAGATCACTAATCACCTGACACCTGCTTATCACATTATTACCTGGCACCAGCTGATATGATCACCTGATCTAAGATTACAACCAGATCACCCAACATCACCGTATTGCCAGATCCTGACACCAGCATCCTGAACGACCCCAACATCTGTTCACCACATGATCACCTGGCACCTTATTATTACCCGCCATCACCATTTAATCACCCAATACCAATTTACAGTATCACATATTCATCCGATCATTACCAAATATCACCAAAAAAATCACCTGACACCAGATATGTGCAAAAAGTGCTGAAACAATTCATTCTCCAGTACTGACCTTATCTAACCACCATATCAGACTAACATGATCCTAAAAGGAGACTTACTCACAATACTTAAGGGGCAAGACGCCGTGGTCAGCGCCTAATCGTCAAGACGCCTTGGTCAGCGCCTCATCATCAAGACGCCTTGGTCAATGCCTAATCGTCAAGACGCCTTGGTCAACGCCTAATCGTCAAGGCGCCTTGATCAACGCCTAATCGTCAAGGCGCCTTGATCAACGCCTAATCGTCAAGGCGCCTTGATCAACGCCTAATCGTCAAGGCGCCTTGGTGAACGCCTAATCGTCAAGACGCCTTGGTCAACGCCTAATCGTCAAGACGCCTTGGTCAACGCCTAATCGTCAAGACGCCTTGGTCAACGCCTAATCGTCAAGACGCCATGGTCAACGCCTAATCGTCAAGACGCCTTGGTCAACGCCTAATCGTCAAGACGCCTTGGTCAACGCCTAATCGTCAAGACGCCTTGGTCAACGCCTAATCATCAAGACGCCTTGGTCAACGCCTAATCGTCAAGACGCCTTGGTCAACGCCTAATCGTCAAGACGCCTTGGTCAACGCCTAATCGTCAAGACGCCTTGGTCAACGCCTAATCGTCAAGACGCCTTGGTCAACGCCTCATCGTCAAGACGCCTTGGTCAACGCCTCATCGTCAAGACGCCTTGGTCAACGCCTCATCATCAAGACGCCTTGGTCAGCGCCTCATCGTCAAGACGCCTTGGTCAACGCCTCATCGTCAAGACGCCTTGGTAAACGCCTCATCGTCAAGACGCCTTGGTCAGCGCCTCATCGTCAAGACGCCTTGGTCAACGCCTAATCGTCAAGACGCCTTGGTCAGCGCCTCATCGTCAAGACGCCTTGGTCAACGCCTAATCGTCTAGACGCCTTGGTCAACGCCTAATCGTCAAGACGCCTTGGTCAACGCCTAATCGTCAAGACGCCTTGGTCAGCGCCTCATCATCAAGACGCCTTGGTCAACGCCTAATCGTCAAGACGCCTTGGTCAACGCCTCATCGTCAAGACGCCTTGGTCAACGCCTACTCGTCAAGACGCCTTGGTCAACGCCTAATCGTCAAGACGCCTTGGTCAACGCCTAATCGTCAAGACGCCTTGGTCAGCGCCTCATCGTCAAGACGCCTTGGTCAACGCCTAATCGTCAAGACGCCTTGGTCAACGCCTAATCGTCAAGACGCCTTGGTCAACGCCTAATCGTCAAGACGCCTTGGTCAACGCCTAATCGTCAAGACGCCTTGGTCAACGCCTAATCGTCAAGACGCCTTGGTCAACGCCTAATCGTCAAGACGCCTTGGTCAACGCCTGATCGTCAAGACGGCTTGATCAACGCCTGATCGTCAAGATGCCTTGGTTAATGCCTAATTGTCAAGATGCCTTGATCAACACCTTATTGTCAAGACGCCTGGTCAAGACCTAATTGTCAAGACTCCTGGTCAACGAAAGCTCATCAAGACACTTAACCACTGCATGCTCCTATGGTTCCTGCACCCTCACCTGGAGGTGGCTGCACCACATCTCTAATGTAACACCTGGTCACTGCCTGCTCACCTGCCGCCTGACCATCATCAATCCCTCCAACCCACCAACTCGATAAGATTCCACTCCAGGAGTCTCCATGGCAGCTGGCATCCCAGAAAAAAACTTTTCTGGCAAGTCTCCAATCAAGGGGGTAACCTCACCTGCAACCAAGCGCTCAAAGAAGGGGCAGAGAAGACTCGTCTAATGTGCAGGTCTTGACCTCCACCCGCATACGGTGGTACACAGCCATTACCTCATTGCCCATCTGGATTTTACCCCCCGTCCGCCGCGGCTATTTTAATGACCTCTCGCCCAGATTTAATAAAGGAAGCTTTGGTGCTTTCAGCCCATCGCATTCCGTGTCAGCATCGCTCTCATTCTTGGCCAGAGTTTGAGATGAAGTGATTTCATATTTCAGTTTGCTGGGGGTCTGTACCCAAGAGACCTTCGGCCCACCGCACTGCAACTAATTCCTTTCATGCATTCCTCAGCCTGCGAGATGCCGGCCTGTCACACTCAGCAGCACATGTGCTGGGGGGGCAGCCGAGAAAACAACCGCGCCATTCTTACACCTGGAGCAGGGTTCCGGCTCCTGACAATAACACTGCATGAACTGGGGAATTGCTACTCATGCGATTCCCTTCAGAATCATATAATAGAGGTATTAACCCTGTAACAGGCTTAAATTCAATCACTGTTGTCTGTGCTGGCACACATTGCCGGCCTTAGATTAGATGGCAGCCCGTGCGTCATAAGAAAAAACAATATATATTGCACGGATAAGCTATCAGGCAGTGACCTGCTGGTGCAGAAAGCAGTAAGATAACAGCATACCCGCACAAGAACAGAAGTGAATACTGTACCAGAACCAAGCTTAGTACATAAATACTGTACGAAACCCAAGTTCATAACATACAGCACAAGAACCAAGCTCAATGCAGCACCAAAACAGCACAGTGAAAATGGTACCAGAACAAAGCTCATAATGTAAATACAGCACTAGAACCAAGCTCATAACAAAACTACAAAGCACAAGAACTAATCTTAATACATAAATACAGCCCCAGAACCAAGCTAGCACATAAATACAGCACCAAAACCAAGCTGAGTACATAAATATAGCTCCAGAACCAAGCTCATAACGTAAACACAGCATCTGAAGAAAGCTCTTAACTATAACACCAGAACCACTTGAATGCAATACCTTCAATCAAACTCAGTACATAAATACCAGCTCAGTACATAGCAATAGCACCAGAACCATGCTCAGTATATAATTACAGCAGCATAACAGCACAGTTAAAAAAATACGGTACCAGAACCAAGCTCATAATCTAAATACAGCTCCACATTAATGAGTGGCTGTGATGGGTTCATCGAGCACTGGCACTGATTTGCTGAGTGTCACAGAGCTTAGGCAATCAGAGACAGCGCTTCCTGAATACGGGGATTTTCCAATCCCCAGCCAGAAGAGATGCTGAAGAACAGTGCCGAGGACCGGGGAGAAGATGCAGTGAAGCCCGACAGCACTAAAGAAGTGATTTATGCGTTTTTTAAATTTCTTTTATGCAGCTAGGGCTTATTTTCAGGGTAGGGCTTATATTTCAAGCCGTCCCCCGAAAATCCTTGTATGTGGTGCTACAAAGTTGCGCGACTCTGTAGCGCCACAAAATCGGGGTATTGCTGCAGAAAAACGCAGTGATATCGCACGGACCTCCGATGCAATATCACTGCGATTTTCTCGCGGTGATATTGTGTCGCCCGTGTGAAGGAGGCCTAAAGCTGGAGTCATTGATCATAACAATATGCTACGGTCTGGTTCACCCGTCATAATTTCAGCACAAATTCCACACCAAAATCATTCTACAATGCTATTGAATGTTACGGAAATTTACACCACATTTCATAAGGGGTGGATCTTAAATTCAGATTGCAGGTAAAAAAAAAACAGAATCGACATGTCAAATATCAGTTCAGAAACTGCGTCAGGCAGCCGCGTGTAAAATTGCCTCATTTGCTAAACAGATAAATACTGTACCAGAACCAAGCTAATAACAAATATATTGCGAACCAACCTCAGTACAGATACGATAATAGAACAGACGTCATAACAAATACAGTACCAGAACCAAGCTAAGAAGATAGAACCAACCTTATAACATACAGTACATACAGCCCCAGAGCAAACCTCAATATATTGCGAAATGAGATTCTCAAAGCACAATCGGTAACTATCCCTAAAAGAAGGAAGAATGGGAAGCATTTAAAGAGACCCGGATGGATGAACGCAGAACTTGTACACATGTTAAAGAGGAAGAAAAATATGTTTATCAAATGGAAAGAAGGGGAATATCTAAAGAAGAATATAATGCCGTCTGCAGAAACTGTAGGGCAAGTGTCAGAAAAGCTAAAGATGATAATGAATTAAGGCTTGCAACAGAGGTCAAAAGCAATAAAAAAGGATTTTGGGGGTCAAAAGCAAAAGAAAAGTCAAAGATGCTATTGGACGCTTATAAGATGAAAATGGTGAATTGGTTAAGAATGATGATGACCAGGCCGAACTTTTAAATTCCTATTTTGTAGCTGTTTTCTCTCAGAAAGTAGATGGAACATCAGCTGATCTTCCCTGGGGTATTGGGGGAATACAAGCATGCAGGCTATCTATAAGCAGAGAGATGGTGAGGGAACACTTAGCTACCTTAAATTAATTCAGGTCTCAAGGTCCAGATGAATTACATCCCAGAACACTAAAGGAAGCAGTGAAGGTAATTGCTGAGCCACTCGCCATAATCTTTGAAAATTCCTGGAGAACAGGAGACGTCCCAGAAGATTAGAAAAGGGCAAATGTTGTCCCTATCTTCAAAAAAGGAAAGAAGGTGGATCCAAGAAACTACAGGCCTGTGAGCCTGACTTCTATACTGGGAAAGATCTTTGAATAAATTATTAAACAGCATGTATGCAAGTACTTGGATGAGAATGCAGTAATTAACCAGAGCCAGCATGGGTTTGTAACAAACAAGTCATGCCAGACTAATCTAATTTCCTTCTATGATAGAATCACTGACTGGGTTGATCAGGGAAATGCGGTGGATATAGTATATCTTGACTTTAGTAAAGCATTTGACAAAGTATCTCATACCATCCTTATTGAAAAAAATGACCAAATCTCGGACTGACAAGGCAACTGTTAGGTGGATTCACAGCTGGCTGAGTGATCGTACTCAAAGAGTGGTAATAAATGGCTGCACATCCAAGTGGAAGAATGTATCAAGTGGGGACCACAAGGCTCTGTCCTCGGCCCAGGGTTGGGCAACATTGTTATAAATGATCTGGAGAAGGGAATTGATGGGAAACTGATCAAATTTGCCGACGACACAAAGCTAGGAGGGATAGCTAACACTAGGGAAGAGAGAGAAAGTATTCAAGAAGATCTAGAAAAGCTTGAACAGTGGGCAGCGACTAACAGAATGGTATTTAACAAGGAGAAATGCAAAGTGCTACATCTGGGCAGGCAAAATGAAAAAAGCACATACAGAATGGGAGGAATTGGGCTAAGTAGCAGCACATGTGAAAAAGACTTGGGTATACTAATAGATCATAGACTGAACATGAGTCAACAATGTGATGCAGCAGCCAAGAAGGCAAACACAGTTCTGGGATGTATTAAGAGAAGCATAGAGTCTAGATCACGTGAGGTCATTATCCCCCTCTACTCTTCCTTAGTCAGACCTCATCTGGAATACTGTGTCCAGTTCTGGGCACCCCACTTTAAAAAAGACATAGACAAACTGGAGCAAGTTCAGAGGAGAGTTACCAAGATGGTGAGCGGTCTGCAAATCATGTCCTATGAGGAACGGTTAAAGGATCTGGGAATGTTTAGCTTGCAGCAGAGAAGGCTGAGATGAGACTTAATAGCCGTCTACAAATATCTGAAGGGCTGTCACAGTGCAGAGGGATCACCCCTATTCTCATCTGCACAAGGAAAGACCAGAAGCAATGGGATGAAACTGAAAGGGAGGAGACACAGATTAGATATTAGACAGTGAGGTGATCAATGAGTGGAACCGGTTGCCACGGGAGGTGGGGAGTTCTTCAATTGAAGTGTTCAAACAAAGGCTGGACAAATATCTGTCTGAGATGATTTAGTGATCCTGCACTGAGCAGGGGGTTGGACCAGATGACCCCGGAGGTCCCTTCCAACTCTACCATTCTATGATTCTATGACTTAGAAGCAATGCCAGGCTGAAGGTCATTACATAAAATACAGTACCAGAACAGCTCAGTGAATACAGCACCAGAACCAACCTCAATACGTGAATACTGCACCAGCACCAAGGTCAATTTTTAAACACTGTAGGAGCACCTAATTCATAACATAAATACAGCTCCAGAATCAAACTCAGTCAATAGAACCAACCTCATAACTTACAGTAAATGCAGCCCCAGAACCAACTCAGTATACAATGCCAGACTCAAGCTTAATACATAAATACAGCTACCAGAACCAAGCTCATAACATAAAATACAGCACAAACCAACCTCTGTTCATAGACAGGATACCAGACTCAATTTCAGTACATCAATACAGCCCTAGAACAGCTTAGTGAATAATTACGGTACCAGAATCAACCTCATAATAATGCTGGTAAAATCGTGCAGCCATTGATTGCTGCTGGTGGGAAGAACTGTAGTTACCACAACATTGTCCCATACTCTAATAGTGTGAGTGGGGAGTGTGGCTTTCCCTACTTTACATCCTGCCCAGGGCCTCATTTATTATAAAAGTGGCCCCGTAACCATGACAACATCCAAATTCAATGTTATGACGACTGAAATCAGTTCATCATTTAAGGGGTCACTTCTTGCCTCATTTTCCTATATTATAAAACCTTACTTGCAAGGTGCAATTATCCCATCCCCCACCTCCCCCGCCCCCGCTCTGCCCCTCACCCCTTAATTGCCAGACTCCATTAGACGTCATCAGCAAATTATTCCATCATTCCTCCTAAATCATAATCTCTCGCTTTCCAGGAAAACGATGATTAGGAGATTTAGAATATTCAATCAAGGGATTAGGCGACATTTTGCAACCACGCGAATCAAACAGACGATGGCGAACGGCCAGATCCCGTATAACGAGATCTAATTATGAAAATTAATATTCACCGGACCCAACGACTCATCTCCAGCCGTTTGATTGGGATCAGGAGGAATTAAAGGGGCTGTCCCACAGCAGTATATACTCCCTCGGGATCAGTGGGGTCCCAGTGGTCGACCCGCACCGACAGCAACCTATCCCCGATCAGCAGGGATGGCCAGTGAAATCCTTCAGGACCTGAGGCTTATCATTTTTTTTATTTTTGTTTTTTTGTCCCCGCCTTCCGAAAGTCATAACTTTATTTTTCAATTGACGTAGTCGTACGAGGACTTGGTTTTTGCGGGACGACTTGTATTTTTTAATGGTGCTATTTAAAGGACAGAAACAGTTTTTAAAGTTTTTAATTGAGGAGAAGTTTTTTAAAAATGCAAGTGTGACGATTTTGGTGGGTTTGCACTATTTGCAATGAGGAGAGGCGGGACGGGGGCAGGGCTAATTCTCGTAATTTAGCCCCGCCCCATCTCCTTTCATTGCAAATAGTGCAGAGGGGCGGAGAGGAGGCAGAGAGGGGGCGGGAGTTCAGTTCCTGCTCCTGGCTCTTCCATTCTCCCCCCACCTACAGATGAGGACGACGTATATCGGCTCGGCGTGAAAACCGAGCCAACATACGGTCGTCTGAATCCACCCTAAAAAGTAGAAAAAAACTTTTCTTAAAGAAAAATTGCTTTCCAAGTTTTATTTTCTTTTTTGCTTGGGCCCTGTGGGGGCTCGTTTTTTGCGGGGTGAGCTGTATTTTTTATTAGTATCATTTTTCAGTGCACACATTTTTTTCCCACTTTTTAACGAAGCTTTTTTGGGGAAGCCGGAAAAAAAAAAAAAAAGCCAAAAACATAAATCAAATCACACTACTGTCATTCTCTCTTTCTTTTAATTATGGCCTTTACCACGCGGGATAAATATTGTGATCATTCAGAATTTTATATACACAGGAATTCCACATTTGTGCTTTTAAAAATTGTTTAGTTTTTTTTTTTAAAGCGGGAAATGTTTTTAACTTTTAATATTTTTTAACATTTTTTTTTTTTTAACACTTTCATTTAGTCCCGATAGGGAATTTGAACTTGCGATCATCTGATAGCTTGTTCTATAAACAGCAATACTTCAGTATTGCAGTATTCAGCAATTGTTGATAGCTCTTTGAAACCCTGCCACGGGCAAAGCTTGATAAGCACCTAAGCATGGTAGACCTAGGAGCCTTCAGTAGACTTTGGGCTGCCATGCTAGCACATCGACACCCCTCAATCATGTTGTGGTGGGTGCCGATGGGTCACGGGAAACAGTTCACACTCCTGCTGACTGTTGAGATGCATGGGCAGCTATGACTGCGGCAACTAAGGAGTTAACCTCTGCGATTAGAGCTAACTCTGATGGCAGCAATTACCAGTGCCGGTCAGAAACAGCTAATAGATGTCGAGCGCGAAGTGGACTACAATGTGAATTTACATCAGTCGATCGTGAAGTAATTAACTAAAGTGCAATTAATAAAATACTGTATGAGGCTTTATTTAAACACATGCTGCGATTTTTGGCCGCCCGTGTCTCGGCCGCATATAGTAGTTATATTCTTGTACATAGGAGGCAGTATTATAGTAGTTATATTCTTGTACATAGGGGGCAGTATTATAGTAGTTATATTCTTGTACATAGGGAGCAGTACTATAGTAGTTATATTCTTGTACATAGGAGGCAGTACTATAGTAGTTATATTCTTGTACATAGGAGGCAGTATTATAGTAGTTATATTCTTGTACATAGGGGGCAGTATTATAGTAGTTATATTCTTGTACATAGGAGCAGTATTATAGTAGTTATATTCTTGTACATAGGGGGCAGTATTATCGTAGTTATATTCTTGTACATAGGGGGCAGTATTATAGTAGTTATATTCTTGTACATAGGAGGCAGTATTATAGTAGTTATATTCTAGTACATAGAGGCAGTATTACAGTAGTTATATTCTTGTACATAGGGAGCAGTATTATAGTAGTTATATTCTTGTACATAGGGGGCAGTATTATAGTAGTTATATACTTGTACATAGGGGGCAGTATTATAGTAGTTATATTCTTATACATAGGGGGCAGTATTATAGTAGTTATATTCTTGTACATAGGAGGCAGTATTATAGTAGTTATATTCTTGTACATAGGGGGCAGTATTATAGTAGTTATATTCTTGTACATAGGGGGCAGTATTATAGTAGTTATATACTTGTACATAGGGGGCAGTATTATAGTAGTTATATTCTTATACATAGGGGGCAGTATTATAGTAGTTATATTCTTGTGCATAGGAGGCAGTATTATAGTAGTTATATTCTTGTACATAGGAGGCAGTATTATAGTAGTTATATTCTAGTACATAGAGGCAGTATTACAGTAGTTATATTCTTGTACATAGGGAGCAGTATTATAGTAGTTATATTCTTGTACATAGGGGGCAGTATTATAGTAGTTATATACTTGTACATAGGGGGCAGTATTATAGTAGTTATATTCTTATACATAGGGGGCAGTATTATAGTAGTTATATTCTTGTACATAGGAGGCAGTATTATAGTAGTTATATTCTTGTACATAGGGGGCAGTATTATAGTAGTTATATTCTTGTACATAGGGGGCAGTATTATAGTAGTTATATACTTGTACATAGGGGGCAGTATTATAGTAGTTATATTCTTATACATAGGGGGCAGTATTATAGTAGTTATATTCTTGTACATAGGAGGCAGTATTATAGTAGTTATATTCTTGTACATAGGGGGCAGTATTATAGTAGTTATATTCTTGTGCATAGAGGGTAGTATTATAGTAGTTATATTCTTGTACATAGGGGGCAGTATTATAGTAGTTATATACTTGCACTTAGGAGCAGTATTATAGTAGTTATATTCTTGTACATAGGGAGGCAGTACTATAGTAGTTATATTCTTGTACATAGGAGGCAGTATTATAGTAGTTATATTCTTGTACATAGAGGCAGTATTACAGTAGTTATATTCTTGTACATAGGGAGCAGTATTATAGTAGTTATATTCTTGTACATAGGGGGCAGTATTATAGTAGTTATATTCTTGTACATAGGAGGCAGTATTATAGTAGTTATATTCTTGTACATAGGGGGCAGTATTATAGTAGATATATTCTTGTACATAGGGGGCAGTATTATAGTAGTTATATTCTTGTACATAGGGGGCAGTATTATAGTAGTTATATTCTTGTACATAGGAGCAGTATTATAGTAGTTATATTCTTGTACATAGGAGGCAGTATTATAGTAGTTATATTCTTGTACATAGGGGCAGTATTATAGTAGTTATATTCTTGTACAAAGGGGGCAGTATTATAGTAGTTATATTCTTGTACATAGGAGGCAGTATTATAGTAGTTATACTCTTGTACATAGGGGGCAGTATTATAGTAGTTATATTCTTGTACATAGGAGGCAGTATTATAGTAGTTATATACTTGTACATAGGGGGCAGTATTATAGTAGTTATATTCTTGTGCATAGGAGGCAGTATTATAGTAGTTATATTCTTGTACATAGGGAGCAGTATCATAGTAGTTATATTCTTGTAC
Source organism: Eleutherodactylus coqui (assembly GCA_035609135.1). NCBI lineage: Eukaryota > Metazoa > Chordata > Amphibia > Anura > Eleutherodactylidae > Eleutherodactylus > Eleutherodactylus coqui. Next base: position 515,432,355 of record CM069405.1, on the reverse strand, counting down.
AAAGGGGGCAGTATTATAGTAGTTATATTCTTGTACATAGGGGGCAGTATTATAGTAGTTATATTCTTGTACATAGGAGGCAGTATTATAGTAGTTATACTCTTGTACATAGGGGGCAGTATTATAGTAGTTATATTCTTGTACATAGGAGGCAGTATTATAGTAGTTATATTCTTGAACATAGGAGGCAGTATTATAGTAGTTATATTCTTGTACATAGGGGGCAGTATTATAGTAGTTATATTCTTGTACATAGGAGCAGTATTATAGTAGTTATATTCTTGTACATAGGAGGCAGTATTATAGTAGTTATATTCTTGTACATAGGGAGCAGTATTATAGTAGTTATATTCTTGTACATAGGAGGCAGCATTATAGTAGTTATATTCTTGTACATAGGAGGCAGCATTATAGTAGTTATATTCTTGTACATAGGGGGCAGTATTATAGTAGTTATACTCTTGTACATAGGAGGCAGTATTATAGTAGTTATATTCTTGTACATAGGAGGCAGTATTATAGTAGTTATATACTTGTACATAGGGGGCAGTATTATAGTAGTTATATTCTTGTGCATAGGAGGCAGTATTATAGTAGTTATATTCTTGTACATAGGGAGCAGTATCATAGTAGTTATATTCTTGTACATAGGAGGCGGTATTATAGTAGTTATATTCTTGTACAAAGGGGGCAGTATTATAGTAGTTATATTCTTGTACAAAGGGGGCAGTATTATAGTAGTTATATTCTTGTACATAGGAGGCAGTATTATAGTAGTTATACTCTTGTACATAGGGGGCAGTATTATAGTAGTTATATTCTTGTACATAGGAGGCAGTATTATAGTAGTTATATTCTTGAACATAGGAGGCAGTATTATAGTAGTTATATTCTTGTACATAGGGGGCAGTATTATAGTAGTTATATTCTTGTACATAGGAGCAGTATTATAGTAGTTATATTCTTGTACATAGGAGGCAGTATTATAGTAGTTATATTCTTGTACATAGGGAGCAGTATTATAGTAGTTATATTCTTGTACATAGGAGGCAGCATTATAGTAGTTATATTCTTGTACATAGGAGGCAGCATTATAGTAGTTATATTCTTGTACATAGGGGGCAGTATTATAGTAGTTATACTCTTGTACATAGGAGGCAGTATTATAGTAGTTATATTCTTGTACATAGGAGGCAGTATTATAGTAGTTATATACTTGTACATAGGGGGCAGTATTATAGTAGTTATATTCTTGTGCATAGGAGGCAGTATTATAGTAGTTATATTCTTGTACATAGGGAGCAGTATCATAGTAGTTATATTCTTGTACATAGGAGGCAGTATTATAGTAGTTATATTCTTGTACAAAGGGGGCAGTATTATAGTAGTTATATTCTTGTACAAAGGGGGCAGTATTATAGTAGTTATATTCTTGTACATAGGAGGCAGTATTATAGTAGTTATACTCTTGTACATAGGGGGCAGTATTATAGTAGTTATATTCTTGTACATAGGAGGCAGTATTATAGTAGTTATATTCTTGAACATAGGAGGCAGTATTATAGTAGTTATATTCTTGTACATAGGGGGCAGTATTATAGTAGTTATATTCTTGTACATAGGAGCAGTATTATAGTAGTTATATTCTTGTACATAGGAGGCAGTATTATAGTAGTTATATTCTTGTACATAGGGAGCAGTATTATAGTAGTTATATTCTTGTACATAGGAGGCAGCATTATAGTAGTTATATTCTTGTACATAGGAGGCAGCATTATAGTAGTTATATTCTTGTACATAGGGGGCAGTATTATAGTAGTTATACTCTTGTACATAGGAGGCAGTATTATAGTAGTTATACTCTTGTACATAGGGGGCAGTATTATAGTAGTTATATTCTTGTACATAGGGGGCAGTATTATAGTAGTTAAACTCTTGTACATAAGGAGCAGTATTATAGTAGTTAAACTCTTGTACATAGGGGCAGTATTATAGTAGTTATATTCTTGTACATAGGGGGCAGTATTATCGTAGTTATATTCTTGTACATAGGGGGGCAGTATTATAGTAGTTATATTCTTGTACATAGGAGGCAGTATTATAGTAGTTATATTCTAGTACATAAAGGCAGTATTACAGTAGTTATATTCTTGTACATAGGGAGCAGTATTATAGTAGTTATATTCTTGTACATAGGGGGCAGTATTATAGTAGTTATATACTTGTACATAGGGGGCAGTATTATAGTAGTTATATTCTTATACATAGGGGGCAGTATTATAGTAGTTATATTCTTGTACATAGGAGGCAGTATTATAGTAGTTATATTCTTGTACATAGGGGGCAGTATTATAGTAGTTATATTCTTGTACATAGGGGGCAGTATTATAGTAGTTATATACTTGTACATAGGGGGCAGTATTATAGTAGTTATATTCTTATACATAGGGGGCAGTATTATAGTAGTTATATTCTTGTGCATAGGAGGCAGTATTATAGTAGTTATATTCTTGTACATAGGAGGCAGTATTATAGTAGTTATATTCTAGTACATAGAGGCAGTATTACAGTAGGTATATTCTTGTACATAGGGAGCAGTATTATAGTAGTTATATTCTTGTACATAGGGGGCAGTATTATAGTAGTTATATACTTGTACATAGGGGGCAGTATTATAGTAGTTATATTCTTATACATAGGGGGCAGTATTATAGTAGTTATATTCTTGTACATAGGAGGCAGTATTATAGTAGTTATATTCTTGTACATAGGGGGCAGTATTATAGTAGTTATATTCTTGTACATAGGGGGCAGTATTATAGTAGTTATATACTTGTACATAGGGGGCAGTATTATAGTAGTTATATTCTTATACATAGGGGGCAGTATTATAGTAGTTATATTCTTGTACATAGGAGGCAGTATTATAGTAGTTATATTCTTGTACATAGGGGGCAGTATTATAGTAGTTATATTCTTGTGCATAGAGGGTAGTATTATAGTAGTTATATTCTTGTACATAGGGGGCAGTATTATAGTAGTTATATACTTGCACTTAGGAGCAGTATTATAGTAGTTATATTCTTGTACATAGGGAGGCAGCACTATAGTAGTTATATTCTTGTACATAGGAGGCAGTATTATAGTAGTTATATTCTTGTACATAGAGGCAGTATTACAGTAGTTATATTCTTGTACATAGGGAGCAGTATTATAGTAGTTATATTCTTGTACATAGGGGGCAGTATTATAGTAGTTATATTCTTGTACATAGGAGGCAGTATTATAGTAGTTATATTCTTGTACATAGGGGGCAGTATTATAGTAGATATATTCTTGTACATAGGGGGCAGTATTATAGTAGTTATATTCTTGTACATAGGGGGCAGTATTATAGTAGTTATATTCTTGTACATAGGAGCAGTATTATAGTAGTTATATTCTTGTACATAGGAGGCAGTATTATAGTAGTTATATTCTTGTACATAGGGGCAGTATTATAGTAGTTATATTCTTGTACAAAGGGGGCAGTATTATAGTAGTTATATTCTTGTACATAGGAGGCAGTATTATAGTAGTTATACTCTTGTACATAGGGGGCAGTATTATAGTAGTTATATTCTTGTACATAGGAGGCAGTATTATAGTAGTTATATACTTGTACATAGGGGGCAGTATTATAGTAGTTATATTCTTGTGCATAGGAGGCAGTATTATAGTAGTTATATTCTTGTACATAGGGAGCAGTATCATAGTAGTTATATTCTTGTACATAGGAGGCAGTATTATAGTAGTTATATTCTTGTACAAAGGGGGCAGTATTATAGTAGTTATATTCTTGTACATAGGGGGCAGTATTATAGTAGTTATATTCTTGTACATAGGAGGCAGTATTATAGTAGTTATACTCTTGTACATAGGGGGCAGTATTATAGTAGTTATATTCTTGTACATAGGAGGCAGTATTATAGTAGTTATATTCTTGAACATAGGAGGCAGTATTATAGTAGTTATATTCTTGTACATAGGGGGCAGTATTATAGTAGTTATATTCTTGTACATAGGAGCAGTATTATAGTAGTTATATTCTTGTACATAGGAGGCAGTATTATAGTAGTTATATTCTTGTACATAGGGAGCAGTATTATAGTAGTTATATTCTTGTACATAGGAGGCAGCATTATAGTAGTTATATTCTTGTACATAGGAGGCAGCATTATAGTAGTTATATTCTTGTACATAGGGGGCAGTATTATAGTAGTTATACTCTTGTACATAGGAGGCAGTATTATAGTAGTTATATTCTTGTACATAGGAGGCAGTATTATAGTAGTTATATACTTGTACATAGGGGGCAGTATTATAGTAGTTATATTCTTGTGCATAGGAGGCAGTATTATAGTAGTTATATTCTTGTACATAGGGAGCAGTATCATAGTAGTTATATTCTTGTACATAGGAGGCAGTATTATAGTAGTTATATTCTTGTACAAAGGGGGCAGTATTATAGTAGTTATATTCTTGTACAAAGGGGGCAGTATTATAGTAGTTATATTCTTGTACATAGGAGGCAGTATTATAGTAGTTATACTCTTGTACATAGGGGGCAGTATTATAGTAGTTATATTCTTGTACATAGGAGGCAGTATTATAGTAGTTATATTCTTGAACATAGGAGGCAGTATTATAGTAGTTATATTCTTGTACATAGGGGGCAGTATTATAGTAGTTATATTCTTGTACATAGGAGCAGTATTATAGTAGTTATATTCTTGTACATAGGAGGCAGTATTATAGTAGTTATATTCTTGTACATAGGGAGCAGTATTATAGTAGTTATATTCTTGTACATAGGAGGCAGCATTATAGTAGTTATATTCTTGTACATAGGAGGCAGCATTATAGTAGTTATATTCTTGTACATAGGGGGCAGTATTATAGTAGTTATACTCTTGTACATAGGAGGCAGTATTATAGTAGTTATACTCTTGTACATAGGGGGCAGTATTATAGTAGTTATATTCTTGTACATAGGGGGCAGTATTATAGTAGTTAAACTCTTGTACATAGGGGGCAGTATTATAGTAGTTAAACTCTTGTACATAGGGGGCAGTATTATAGTAGTTATATTCTTGTACATAGGAGGCAGTATTATAGTAGTTATATTCTTGTACATAGGAGGCAGTATTATAGTAGTTATATTCTTGTACATAGGGGGCAGTATTATAGTAGTTATATTCTTGTACATAGGAGGCAGTATTATAGTAGTTATACTCTTGTACATAGGGGGCAGTATTATAGTAGTTATATTCTTGTACATAGGGGGCAGTATTATAGTAGTTATATTCTTATACATAGGAGGCAGTATTATAGGAGTTATATTCTTGTACATAGGGGGCAGTATTATAGTAGTTAAACTCTTGTACATAGGGGGCAGTATTATAGTAGTTAAACTCTTGTACATAGGGGGCAGTATTATAGTAGTTATATTCTTGTACATAGGAGGCAGTATTATAGTAGTTATATTCTTGTACATAGGAGGCAGTATTATAGTAGTTATATTCTTGTACATAGGGGGCAGTATTATAGTAGTTATATTCTTGTACATAGGAGGCAGTATTATAGTAGTTATACTCTTGTACATAGGGGGCAGTATTATAGTAGTTATATTCTTGTACATAGGGGGCAGTATTATAGTAGTTATATTCTTGTACATAGGGAGCAGTATTATAGTAGTTATATTCTTGTACATAGGGAGCAGTATTACAGTAGTTATATTCTTGTACATAGGGGGCAGTATTATAGTAGTTATATTCTTGTACATAGGAGACAGTAATATAGTAGTTATATTCTTATACATAGGGAGCAGTATTCTAGTAGTTATATTCTTGTACATAGGAGGGCAGTATTGCAGTAGTTATATTCTTGTACATAGGGGGGCAGTATTGTAGTAGTTATATTCTTGTACATAGGGGGCAGTATTATAGTAGTTATATTCTTGTACATAGGGAGCAGTATTATAGTAGTTATATTCTTGTACATAGGGGGCAGTATTATAGTAATTATATTCTTGTACATAGGGGGCAGTATTATAGTAGTTATATTCTTGTACATAGCAGGCAGTATTATAGTAGTTATATTGTTGTCCATAGGGGGCAGTATTATAGTAGTTATATTCTTGTACATAGGGGGCAGTATTATAGTAGTTATATTCTTATACATAGGAGGCAGTATAGTAGTAGTTATATTCTTGTACATAGGAGGCAGTATTATAGTAGTTATATTCTTGTACATAGGAGCAGTATTATAGTAGTTATATTCTTGTACATAGGAGGGCAGTATTATAGTAGTTATATTCTTGTATATAGGAGCAGTATTATAGTAGTTATATTCTTGTACATAGGAGGGCAGTATTATAGTAGTTATATTCTTGTACATGGGGAGCAGTATTATAGTAGTTATATTCTTGTACATATGAGGCAGTATTATAGTAGTTATATTCTTTTACATAGGAGCAGTATTATAGTAGTTATATTCTTGTACATAGGAGGCAGTATTATAGTCGTTATGTTCTTGTACATAGGAGCATTATTATAGTAGTTATATTCTTGTACATAGAAGGCAGTATTATAGTAGTTATATTCTTGTACATAGGGAGCAGCATTATAATAGCTATATTCTTGTACATAGGAGCAGTATTATAGTAGTTATATTCTTAAACATAGGGGGCAGTATTATAGTAGTTTTATTCTTGTACAGAGGAGGTAGTATTATAGTAGTTATATTGTTGTCCATAGGGGGCAATATTATAGTAGTTATATTCTTGTACATAGGGGGCAGTATTATTGTAGTTATATTCTTGTACATAGGGGCAGTATTATTGTAGTTATAGTCTTGTACATAGGGGGCATTATTATAGTAGCTATATTCTTGTACATAGGAGCAGTATTATAGTAGTTATATTCTTATACATAGGGGGCAGTATTATAGTAGTTTTATTCTTGTACATAGGAGGTAGTATTATAGTAGTTATATTCTTGTACATAGGGGACAGTATTATAGTAGTTATATTCTTGTACATAGGGGACAGTATTATAGTAGTTATATTCTTGTACATAGGAGGCAGTATTATAGTAGTTCTATTCTTGTACATAGGGGGCAGTATTATAGTAGTTATATTCTTGTACATAGGAGGCAGTATTATAGTAGTTATATTCTTGTACATAGGGAGCAGTATTATAGTAGCTATATTCTTGTACATAGGAGCAGTATTATAGTAGTTATATTCTTATACATAGGGGGCAGTATTATAGTAGTTTTATTCCTGTACAGAGGAGGTAGTATTATAGTAGTTATTTTGTTGTCCATAGGGGGCAGTATTATAGTAGTTATATTCTTGTACATAGGGGGCAGTATTATAGTAGTTATATTCTTGTACATAGGGAGCAGTATTATAGTAGTTATATTCTTGTACATAGGAGCAGTATTATAGTAGTTATTTTCTTGTACATAGGAGCAGTATTTTAGTAGTTATATTCTTGTACATAGGAGCAGTATTTTAGTAGTTATATTCTTGTACATAGGAGCAGTATTTTAGTAGTTATATTCTTGTACATAGGGGGCAGTATTATAGTAGTTATATTCTTGTACATAGGAGGCAGTATTATAGTAGTTATATTCTTGTACATAGGGAGCAGTATTATAGTAGCTATATTCTTGTACATAGGAGCAGTATTATAGTAGTTATATTCTTATATATAGGGGGCAGTATTATAGTAGTTTTATTCTTGTACATAGGAGGTAGTATTATAGTAGTTATATTGTTGTCCATAGGGGGCAGTATTATAGTAGTTATATTCTTGTACATAGGGGGCAGTATTATAGTAGTTATATTCTTATACATAGGAGGCTGTATAGTAGTAGTTATATTATTGTATATAGGAGCAGTATTATAGTAGTTATATTCTTGTACAAAGAGAGCAGTATTATAGTAGTTATATTCTTGTACATAGGGAGCAGTATTATAGTAGTTATATTCTTGTACATAGGAGGCAGTATTATAGTAGTTATATTCTTATACATAGGGGGCAGTATTATAGTAGTTATATTCTTGTACATAGGGGGCAGTATTATAGTAGTTATATTCTTGTACATAGGAGCAGTATTTTAGTAGTTATATTCTTGTACATAAGAGGCAGTATTATAGTAGTTATATTCTTGTACATAGGGGGCAGTAGTATAGTAGTTTTATTCTTGTACATAGGAGCAGTATTATAGTAGTTATATTCTTGTACATAGGAGGCAGTATTATAGTAGTTATATTCTTCTACATAGGAGCAGTATTATAACAGTTATATTCTTGTACATAGGGGGGCAGTATTATAGTAATTATATTCTTGTACATAGGGGCAGTATTTTAGTAGTTATATTCTTGTACATAGGGGGCAGTATTATAGTAGTTATATTCTTGTACATAGGGGGCAGTATTATAGTAGTTATATACTTGTACATAGGAGGCAGTATTATAGTAGTTATATTCTTGTACATAGGAGGCAGTATTATAGTAGTTATATTCTTGTACATAGGGGCAGTATTATAGTAGTTATATTTTTGTACATAGGGTGCAGTATTATAGTAGTTATATTCTTGTACATAGGGTGCAGTATTATAGTAGTTATATTCTTGTACATAGGGGGCAGTATTTTAGTAGTTATATTCTTGTACATAGGGGGAAGTATTATAGTAGTTATATTCTTGTACATAGGGGGCAGTATTATAGTACTTACATTCTTGTACATAGGGGGCAGTATTATAGTAGTTATATTCTTGTACATAGGGTGCAGTATTATGGTAGTTATATGCTTGTACATAGGGTGCAGTATTATAGTAGTTATATTCTTGTACATAGGGGGCAGTATTTTAGTAGTTATATTCTTGTACATAGGGGGAAGTATTATAGTAGTTATATTCTTGTACATAGGGGGCAGTATTATAGCAGTTATATTCTTGTACATAGGGGGCAGTATTATAGTAATTATATTCGTGTACATAGGGGCAGTATTTTAGTAGTTATATTCTTGTACATAGGGGGCAGTATTATAGTAATTATATTCTTGTACATAGGGGCAGTATTATAGTAGTTATATTCTTGTACATAGGGGGCAGTATTATAGTAATTATATTCTTGTACATAGGGGCAGTATTATAGTAGTTATATTCTTGTACATAGGGGGCAGTATTATAGTAGTTATATACTTGTACATAGGGAGCAGTATTATAGTAGTTATATTCTTGTACATAGGGGGCAGTATTTTAGTAGTTATATTCTTGTACATAGGGGGCAGTATTTTAGTAGTTATATTCTTGTACATAGGGGGAAGTATTATAGTAGTTATATTCTTGTACATAGGGGGCAGTATTATAGCAGTTATATTCTTGTACATAGGGGGCAGTATTATAGTAGTTATATTCTTGTACATAGGAGCAGTATTATAGCAGTTATATTCTTGTACATAGGGGGCAGTATTATAGTAGTTATATACTTGCACATAGGAGGCAGTATTATAGTAGTTATATTCTTGTACATAGGAGCAGTATTATAGCAGTTATATTCTTGTACATAGGGAGCAGTATTATAGTAGTTATATTCTTGTACATAGGGTGCGGTATTATAGTAGTTATATTCTTGTACATAGGGTGCAGTATTATAGTAGTTATATTCTTTTACATAGGGGGCAGTATTATAGTAGTTATATTCTTGTACATAGGGGGCAGTATTATAGTAGTTATATTCTTGTACATAGGAGGAAGTATTATAGTAGTTATATTCTTGTACATACGGGCAGTATTATAGTAGTTATATTCTTGTACATTGCGGCAGTATTATAGTAGTTATATTCTTGTACATAGGGGGCAGTATTATAGTAGTTATATTCTTGTACATACGGGCAGTATTATAGTAGTTATATTCTTGTACATAGGGGGCTGTACTATAATGGACCATAATGACCTTTCCCTGTGTATAATGAGGAGCAGTAACATCACACCTAGTCATTACATGTACAATCTCAGAGTCAGGTTAGACTTCAGTCTTTAGTTAGACTCAGACTTTATAAGACTTAGGTTACGTTATAACTAGGGTTCATTTATTAATGTGCAACCTCACCCCAGGAAACACTTTTCCTGCAGTGTTACACATTTCACAGAGCACTTTCTCTTTCAACATACAGCTTATTTCATGAGCGGATTGTGTTACCCAATTCTGGCTCAGGTACAAGCATTTGTACGCGGAATCCCCACAGGCTATTAACCCTTTTGTGATAATGTTGTGATGCTGCCTGTCAGACAGCTGGAAACTACCCGACACCAACAATGGAGGACCCATTGCGAAAACAGTATACAGACCGCTAGGTTTCTAGTTGCCAAATTGTATTCCATGTAGTGTAGATTCACCCTCTAAATACATGGGCTGATATATCTGTTTACATGGAGTTCTTGGTTCAGGAAAACAATGTCAGAACTGCAGTAAATACTGACACACAATAACATTAGTAGACTGGGGAATTTTAACTCTAAATCTTAACCCCTTAGTGACGCAGCCTATTTTGGACCTAAGGCCTCCCTCACACAGGCATTTGCAGAAACGCATAATTTTCCAATGCTGCGTTCACTGCGGTTTCAGCAGCGCTGTCATGCATTTTTGACAACGTTTTGGCTGCTGCTGCTGCAAAAAAAGATTATTAACCTAGCATTGTTAACCTAGCTGATGCCATCCGGGTCCCTGCCGCTGTTCTCCGAAGCTCCCGGCACTTGTCATTGTCGACAAAGTATCTTTTGCTAGTTACGGGTTTTGAAGACCCCGCTTCCAGCAAGAGATTGCTCTGATTGGCTGAGAACGCTGAGTGTTTGCAGGCTCAGTCAATCACAGCCAGCGCTGGATGCACCAATCACAGTCATTCATTGAATGGCTGTGATTAGTGCATTGAGCGCCAGCTCTGATTGGCGGCGATGGCGCTCCTGAACCAATCAGAGCAACTCTCGTTTAAAGACGGGGATTTAACCAGCAATAGTTGCCTTGTCGGCTTGACAAGTGCCCGGCAGCCTGCCCGGAGCTCCGGAGAACAGCGGCGGGGACCCCGACGGCGCTAGCTAGGAGAGTATTCCTTTTTTTTTAGGCAGTGCAGCTGATTGCATTTAGCGCTGCCAAAAACAGATAGAACATGCATCGCTGTCAGAGTGCAACGTTGAAGACGCTTGTGTAACAGCCCCATAGAAATGAATGGGAGTGCTGAAAAGGCACCGCTAAACACTGTAGAAAAACGCTTCCCTCACACAGACGGTAGGATTAGATACACAGTTCAGCAGATTGTATCACACACGATAGGATTAGATACACAGCTCAGCAGACAGTATCACTCAGGATAGGATTAGATACACAGCACAGCAGATTGTATCACACAGGATGCGGTAGGATTAGATACAGGGCTCAGCAGACAGTATCACTCAGGATAGGATTAGATACACGGCTCAGCAGACAGTATCACACAGGATAGGATTAGATACAGGGCTCAGCAGACAGTATCACTCAGGATAGGATTAGATACACGGCTCAGCAGACAGTATCACTCAGGATAGGATTAGATACACGGCTCAGCAGACAGTATCACACACGATAGGATTAGATACACAGCTCAGCAGACAGTATCACTCAGGATAGGATTAGATACAGGGCTCAGCAGACAGTATCACTCAGGATAGGATTAGATACAGGGCTCAGCAGACAGTATCACTCAGGATAGGATTAGATAGACAGCACAGCAGATTGTATCACACATCATAGGATTAGATACACAGCTCAGTTGATGGTATCACACACAATGGGATTAGATACACAGCTCAGTAGACCATATCACATATGATGAGCTTAGATACACTGCCCTGGGTGACCTACTTCTTACATAGAGGACATGGTGGCTCAGTGGGTAGATGCACCCACCTCACACTTTACAGCACTTAGAGACAGACAAATCACTGCACAAATAATAGTTGCCTGGAAACCCGTCGTCCCCGTAAACATCGAATCCTGCGCGCACATATGGAGAAAATCCTGTGAAAGCGAGACAGAAAACCGTACTGCCCGCAGCGATAAACTGTCCCATCTGTTGTGGCGTCCACCTCCGAAATATGTTCCCGAAGGGGACTGTAAGGAAGTCCCATCAAACTCCAAGATGCATGAGGGGCCGGCGGACCCCGAGGGGCAGAGACCACCTTGTGTCCCCATATAATACACCTCATTAAATGCAGAGTTTGCCTTAAAACTTCAGTGTGTTAAGATTCTGCGCTTGTTACCCCCCATCATACAGCGTCCGCATTCGGGGGACAACCCGTTCCATATATCAGATTACGGATGGTTTTTGCTGAAAACGGAAATCTGCAGCAAGAAGCCAAGTGTGAACACAAATTCATAGTACGCCTCTCATTACTATTATACCAGTGAGGGCCCCGATGATCTGACATGATGATACAGGAGCACCTGGGGGCCGACGGTCCCCACAGCACTGCTGTTCTGGTCTGCTGCGGAATAAACGTATCCCCTTGGGATGACATTGCCCCTTACATGCTGCCCGGTTCTACTCTCTTGCCAACGGTCCCCATAACACCATCATTCCTAGATGCAGCGCGGTCGCCTGATAACTGTTCGCAGGACCTGTCAGCATATCTCAGGCCCAATCCACTAATTCAGGCCTTTGCTGTACCAGTGCAGAGATCAGCAGGGGAGATAAGCCTGCGCCTCAGTGACAGTACAATGTCAGCTCATTGTGTAAGACTTTACCTTGTATAAACACAAGAGGTGGGGCGGGGGAGGGGAGGTGAGATCATCCACTTGGGAGACACACAGGGGCTTTCATAATATGCCTAGCAATTTATTAGGAGAAGCAGTAGTCTGCAACCTGCGGCCCTCTGGCTGCGGTGAGACTACAATTCCTGGCAGAAGTGCATGCTGGGCGCTGCATTATATAGAACATCTAGCATGTATACATCCCCATATACTCTGTGTACATAAGTATATTACATTACTTACCCTGTACTGCTCCTGAGTTACCTCCTGTATTATACCCCAGAGCTGCACTCACTATTCTGCTGGTGGAGTCACTGTGTACATACATTGCTTATCCTGTACTGATCCTGAGTTACATCCCGTATTATACTCCAGAGCTGCACTCACTATTCTGCTGGTGGAGTCATTGTATACATACATTACTTATCCTGTACAGATTCTGAGTTACATCCTGTATTATACTCCAGAGCTGCACTCACTATTCTGCTGGTGGAGTCACTGTACATACATTACTTATCCTGTACTGCTCCTGAGTTACCTCCTGTATTATACCCCAGAGCTGCACTCACTATTCTGCTGGTGGAGTCACTGTGTACATACATTACTTATCCTGTACTGATCCTGAGTTACATACCGTATTATACTCCAGAGCTGCACTCACTATTCTGCTGGTGGAGTCATTGTATACATACATTACTTATCCTGTACAGATTCTGAGTTACATCATGTATTATACTCCAGAGCTGCACTCGCTATTCTGCTTGTGGAGTCACTGTGTACATACATTACTTATCCTGTACTGATCCTGAGTTACATCCTGTATTATACTCCAGAGCTGCACTCACTATTCTGCTGGTGGAGTCACTGTGTACATACATTACTGATCCTGTACTATTCCTGAGTTACATCCTGTATTATACCCCAGAGCTGCACTCACTATTCTGCTGGTGGGGTCACTGTGTACATACATTACTTATCCTGTACTGATCCTGAGTTACATCTTGTATTATACTCCAGAGCTGCACTCCCTATTCTGCTGGTGGAGTCACTGTGTACATACATTACTTATCCTGTACTGATCCTGAGTTACATCCTGTATTATACTCCAGAGCTGCACTCCCTATTCTGCTGGTGGAGTCACTGTGTACATACATTACTTATCCTGTACTGATCCTGAGTTACATCCTGTATTATACTCCAGAGCTGCACTCCCTATTCTGCTGGTGGAGTCACTGTGTACATACATTACTTATCCTGTACTGATCCTGAGTTACATCATGTATTATACTGCAGAGCTGCACTCACTATTCTGCTGGTGGAGTCACTGTGTACATACATTACTTATCCTGTACTGATCCTGAGTTACATCATGTATTATACTGCAGAGCTGTGCTCACTATTCTGCTGGAGTCACTGTATATATACATTAATTTACCAGTACTGAAGCACAAAAGGCTCAGTTACAGCAAATGTGGAGCGATATGCTGCCAGATACCATACGAAACCTGTATGTCTCAATGCCCACCCGTATCACATCTTGTATCCAAGCTAGAGGTGGTACAACAGGGTACTAGAGCCTTCATTCCCGCCTGTATCACATCTTGTATCCAAGCTAGAGGCGGTACAACAGGGTACTAGAGCCTCCATGCCGGCCCATATCCCATCTTGTCTTCAAGCTAGAGGCGGTACAACAGGTTAATAGAGTTTTCATGTCTGCCTGTATTACAAATTGTATCCAAGCTAGAGGTGGTACAACAGGGTAACTCAAGCCTCCATCCTGCCTGTATCACATCTCGTATCCAAGCTAGAGGCGGTACAACAGGGTACTAGAGCCTCTATGCCCACCAGTATCAGAACTTGTATCCAAGCTAGAGGCGGTACAACAGGGTACTAGAACCTCCATCCCCGCCAGTATCACATCTTGTATCCAAGCTAGAGGCGGTACAACAGGGTACTAGAACCTCCATGCCCTTCCGTATCACATTTTGTATCCAAGCTAGAGGCGGTACAACAGGGTACTAGAGCCTCCATGCCCTTCCGTATCACATTTTGTATCCAAGCTAGAGGCGGTACAACAGGGTACTAGAGCTTCTATGCCCACCTGTATCACATCTTGTATCTAAGCTAGAGGCGGTACAACAGGGTACTAGAACCTCCATGCCCTTCCGTATCACATTTTGTATCCAAGCTAGAGGCGGAACAACAGGGTAATAGAGCCTCCATGCACTTCCGTATCACATTTTGTATCCAAGCTAGAGGCGGTACAACAGGGTACTAGAGCCTCCATGCCCGCCAGTATCACATCTTGTATCCAAGCTAGAGGCGGTAGAACAGGCTACTGGAGCCTGCATGTCCGCCCATATCACATTGTGTATCCAAGCAAGAGTTGGTACAATAGGGTACTAGAGCCTCCATGTCCACCCGTATCACATTTTGTATCCAAGCTAGAGGTAGCCCAACAGGGTACTACAGCCTCCCTACAAGGGGTCGGTTAATATATATACTTCTTCTAGAAGAGGGGTGTTACTGACTATAAGTGTATATGCAGCATATTAATAGTTGGTCATGATGGAAGGAAGAGAGACTATAATCAAACTAGTAACCTGTCCGTCCGTCCGTGAGTGAGTGTGGGTTTCTGAGTGACTTACATATTCCACCCCTGATTACATGGCGGTGACATCATCAAAGGTCCTTCATCCCCAGTGAGGGAGTTACATACTCCGCCCCTGATCACATGAAGGTGACATCATCACAGCTCCTGTACGCACATGGTTGCTGTCTGGTTAGGTGTTCGTTAGTATTCCACAGTAACTGGGGTCACAGAGGATTTGTAGTCCGCCCGTAATCTGCACAAGGATGCAGGACCTTTGATGTCGTCATCATCATGTGATAAGGGGTGGAGCTTGTAACTCCCTCACTGGTGATGAAGGTCCTTTGAAGACGTCACTGCCATGTCATTTGAGGCGTCGCATTACGGCGACATCATCACAGGTCCTTCATCTCTAGTGCTGTGCTGCTTCTGATCCCTGTTGTATGGGATGAACAATGTATGTAGCAGAGCTGTGTGTGTGATGTGCATGTAGCAGAGCTGTGTGTGTGATGTGCATGTAGCAGAGCTGTGTGTGTGATGTGCATGTAGCAGAGCTGTGTATCCTTCAGAAACACTGGTACTATAAATTTCCTAATAATTACTAGTCAAAGTACTTATGACCATTTGTCCGTGAGTGAGTTACATGCTCTGCCCCTGATCACATGATGCTGACGTCATCACAGGTCCTTCATCTTAGCCACAATATTACTTCACTCACGGACAAGTGGTCATTAGTACTTTGACTAGTAATGATACTAATTACAAAGCTTCGGTTTGGCCGCAGCCAAAAACGGCGAAATTTCCGCTGGGAAAAGCGCTGCTTCAAACCCTGCGGCACTTCTCCGCAGGTTTTGAAGAGGCCTGGCCACTTGCTCTTCCGCTGAGCTGGAAAAAAATGAACATGCTGCGGCCTGCGAATCCCCGTCGCAGCGCCGCCTTCTGCTGGCTTTGTGTGGACGAGATTTCTGGGATTAGCGGCCGCAAGCGGATTTGCCGCGGCTAAGTTCTGGACGGAATTTTTGCAGCAAATCCGTCCAGTGTGAACCCAGCCTCAGATGTAGAAATAAATTTGCAATCCTTACAGCTTGTACAGTGAAAGGTAGCAGAGGTTTTACAATCCAGCCATGTGCCTAAAGTGAGTACTGGTTTATAAGGACTGTGGACTAGTAAGTCGCCCAGGTTTGTACCCCTTCTGTAGGTGATATCAGGTGATTCCCCTATCGGACTCCTTGTCGTGGGGTCACTTCTCAGAATGGACCAGAAATTCATCCTAATTTGTCCCAACTCTGCTGTTTCAGTATTGTATGTCCCAATAATGCGGATTTTTGGATCATTTTTTCCAACCTCGGTTTAAGAAGCTCCTGTCTATTCCATGTAAGTCCTAAATTGTAGGCCTCAGACAATATCTTGTTCGGGTGGCCCTTTTTCAACGAAGGAGGGTGATGACTATTCCAGGCGAGCAGACTGCTGTCGCTTCCGATATGTGTGGGTAAATAAATGACCCGTCTCGTTGAGCTTTATTCTAATATCCCAAAAACAGAGCTGCTCAAACTGAAGCCCAGAAGTAAACTGAAGATTAATAATAACCTCATTCAGCAACAAACATATGGAAAGAATATTCAAATCCCGACCAAATGACCAAAATATCCTCCATATAACGTCCCCAATACTGGGGTGAAACTGTGAAAGGACATCCCCAAAAATGTAGGTATACTCTCACCAGCTCATGAGGAAGTTGGTGCATGTGGGCACCACCGGGGTGCCCATGGCGGTTCCCCATAGCTGGTGAAGACCCATCAATCAAAAAGAAAGGAGTTACGAATCAAAATTAATTACAAAAGATTTTTGACAAGAGAGTTATGTCGTTTATGATGGATTCTATGTCTTTTTAGGAAAAAGTCAACAATCCTGTGCAGTGGAGCTGCATGACCCCTCTACAGCGATACTGCACAGAAGCAGGTTCTCTTCCCCTACTAGATCAGGGGTGTCTTTAATGTACGACGGTAATGTCAGGACAAACGGACGCAGATACTCATCAACATAGATGCCAACATTCTGTGTGAGATTGTCAATACCCGACGGCCGACAACTGAACCATGAAGCTCACTCATCAAACATAAAGTCATCATTGGTTCATTCGCCAATCATTCAGTTTACACACTGATTGTTCGGTGGTTCTCATTCACTGGTTCAGCGGACTGAACAATCCCCAGAAAATAGTTCCTTTTTTTAATCTTTGTGTTTAAACTGAACTCCCAATCGCCCCTCGGCGTCATCGTCTGCTCCTTCACTCGGGCAAACAATTTCTCGCTACGTGCTAAAGTATCCCGAAGGCCTTTGGATGGAGCTTTTGTACAAGAGTTGAGGACTTGTATGTCCTCCTAATCCGCCCTGGTGACTCCTAAACTCCATGCATCGTTTCCATTAATGTTTATTGGGAAAGAAGTGAGTATCTCTTATCCATTGAAAAACCCTAAAATGATTGCTAGGAATAAAAGACTCTTTTTAGGCCCTTTTACATGGCCGATAAATCGTTGAGTGCATCCAGCGGGAAAATGAGCAACTATCCTTCAGTGTAAATGCCCAGACTCAACAAGAATTCATGTGCTTGTCCTTAAGTTTCTGCCTGCAGAAAACTAGCCAAATCGGCCGTGTGAACAGGCAGTTATCACTTATGGACGACTGCCTGTTTACTGTGAGTGGAGGTGGACGGTAAAACTAGGAAGGGGAACAGTCCACATTTTAATAGTCGATGGAATTGATTAACAGGAAGTGACATTCCACAGTGTTAGCGGGAATGTTATAATGTGGGGTAATTAACGAGCGGGGTCGGGCCAGACATCGGATACCAGAACAGTCCTCTAATAATACGATTACTGTTCCTAATGAGAAAATGAGTTAATAGGTCGAAGCCTTCTGGTCGGTGTGCTGCTTGAAGTCTGGATAATATCCGCGGCGGAGGCACGCGGGAACCCTTCTGCCAAGAGCCCATACAGCACTATAGTGAAGGATATAGGCAGCACGAACCCGAGGTTGAGTCAAAAATGATCACGGCCCCAAATCCCCACTAAGGGCAACAATTTAGGAGGCTTACTTTTGGTTCTGTATTTATTTACGCAGCTTGGTTCCGGTGCTGCATTTATGTACGCAGCTTGGTTCTTGGTGCTGCATTTATGTGCGCAGCTTGGTTCCGGGGCTGCATTTATGTACACAGCTTGGTTCCGGGGCTGCATTTATGTACGCAGCTTGGTTCTTGGTGCTGCATTTACGTGCGTAGCTTGGTTCCGGGGCTGCATTTATGTACTAAGCTTGGTTCCGGTGCTGCATTTATATACTGAGCTTGGTTCCGGTGCTGCAATTATGTACGCAGCTTGGTTCTTGGTGCTGCATTTATGTACGCAGCTTGGTTCCGGTGCTGCATTTATGTACGCAGCTTGCTTCCGATGCTGCATTTATGTACTGTGCTTGGTTCCGATGCTGAATTTATGTACTGTGCTTGGTTTCGGTGCTGCATTTATGTACACAGCTTGGTTCCGGGGCTGCATTTATGTACGCAGCTTGGTTCTGGGGCTGCATTTATGTACGCAACTTGGTTCCGGGGCTGCATTTATGTACGCAGCTTGGTTCCGGGGCTGCATTTATGTACGCAGCTTGGTTCTGAGGCTGCATTTATGTACGCAGCTTGGTTCCGGGGCTGCATTTATGTACGCAGCTTGGTTCCGGGCTGCATTTATGTACGCAGCTTGGTTCCGGAGCTGCATTTATGTACGCAGCTTGGTTCCGGGGCTGCATTTATGTACGCAGCTTGGTTCCGGGGCTGCATTTATGCACGCAGCTTGGTTCCGGGGCTGCATTTATGCACGCAGCTTGGTTCCGGGGCTGCATTTATGCACGCAGCTTGGTTCCGGGGCTGCATTTATGCACGCAGCTTGGTTCCGGGGCTGCATTTATGTACGCAGCTTGGTTCCGGGGCTGCATTTATGTACGCAGCTTGGTTCCGGTGCTGCATTTATGTACGCAGCTTGGTTCCGGTGCTGCATTTATGTACGCAGCTTGGTTCCGGTGCTGTATTTATGTACGCAGCTTGGTTCCGGTGCTGCATTTATGTACGTAGCTTGGTTCTGGTGCTGCATTTATGTACGCAGCTTGGTTCCGGTGCTGCATTTATGTACGCAGCTTGGTTCCGGGGCTATAATTATGGTATAAGCCATACCAGAAGTAGAGTAAAAAATAATCACACCATGATGCCCTCTAAATGCAACAATGTGTCCTTGTGAAGGTCTGCCGGCTTGGCTCTTCACCATAGGGGTCATGGGGGAGAATATAGCTATATGATGTGCAGTGGTAGCAGAGGCACCTGGGCCCCATTAAGGGACATTAGGCCTCCGCTGCATGATTAGATATACATAAATTTAAAGGGGACATGCTCTCTAAGACACCAGATGTATGGGGGGCGCACAGCCATGGTGAGGTGCTGTAATCCCAGACACCTTGGGGACCCTTCAGCTTTATGACTTTAATACGAGGAAATCTCGTATATTTTGGGATTTTCCTTTACGGGCCGCGTTCTCATGCTGAGTCTCTCCACAATAAAACTAAATCCTGAGAAATGTTGTGAAAAGCTATAAAAATATTTATACTGTAGTAAGAAGGGGGGTCTGATGAGTACATCATGGGGGGAGCACATAAAGCGACTCCCTCCTCTGTCCTGAAATAATCTAATAAAGTCCCAACATCTGGAGTTATTGTTGGATGTTATAAGAAGGGATGTCCTTACGACAACACTTCCTGCTTTTGTAGACTCATGGAGTTCAATATTGTCATGGGGATCTTGCCTGGCCCTAAATCATCACTGTCAATGCTGGCCTTGGATTAGATGGCAGCTTGTTCGGAATCCCCCATGCCCCATCAGAAGAATGGAATGTAATATATATATTGTACCAGAACAAGGTTAGTACATAAATACAGCACCAGAACCAAGCTCATACATAGACACCAAAAACAAACATAAATACAGCACCAAAACCAAGTTTATAACATAGATACAGCATGAGCCAACCACAGTACATAAATACAGCACCAGAAACCAAGCGCATGACATAAATACAGCTCCAGAACCAAGCTAATAACAAATCTAGTATTAGCACAAAGCTCATAACATACAGTACTAGAACCAAGCTCATAACATAAATATGAACCAACTTCATTACACAGATACAATACAATACCAGAATACAGTAGCAAAATCAATCAACTGTGTTACAGGGGCACCGAAGGGCTGACAGCAGCGCCTTGGAACCTCCCCTTGGGAGGAGACAGAGGTAGGAGGAGGATAACTTATGAAGTTGCACAAAGAAAGATGACCATCTGGCCAGGTGGACCTAAGGGAGCCGATCACCCCAGTCTACTATCTGGTGCCCCTCCTACAAGATGGTGGTCGGCACCCTGTGTGACTGCAGCAGTCACACATTGCGAAGGTGGATTGTGATCACTCTTCACGTCAACTCTGATCAACAGGGCTGTTATGTTTCTAAAGGTAGAGACATTGATGTTGATGGCGCTATATCCTTATAAGAGAACCAGGGCAAAGGCAAGAAGAGTTGTCATTGGGGCAAAATTACTCATATTTTCTTTTAAGAAATGTATTAAAAATATGGGACTTGGAGTTGTATCACTACATAACAAGGCAGATTTGCCCTTCAGACTCTGGTGCTATACTTACATTATGAGGTTGGTTCTGGTACTGTATCCATATACTAAGGTTAGTTTGTGCTGTTTTTATGTTATGAGCTTTGTTCTGGTGCTGTATTTATGTACTGAGCTTGACTTTGGTGCTGTATTTATGTTCTGAGCTTGACTCTGGTGCTGTATCTATGTAGGGAGCTTGCTTCTGATGCTGTTTTTATGGCATGAGCTTGATTCTGGGGCTTTATTTATGGTATAAGCTTGGTTCTAGTACAGTATTTACTCCCTGAGCTGTTCTGGTATGCGTATGCTGCCATCTTGCTGCTTTTTCCACAAGCAGAATGCAGACAGATTTTTTTCTTATGGAGCATGGGGTAGGGGAGTCTACATTCGGCACAGGGTGCCATTTAGCCTAAGGCCAGCCCAGGTTCCTACAATCACCATGTAACACAACATTAACAGTAAATATCTATGGAGACTACTGCGGCAGGTATACATACACATTCCGCAGTACAGCCCATTTCCATCCCGGGGCTCATTAATGGGCGATACCTTATACATCACAGTTTCAGATGGAGGAAGCTGTGGCGTAGAGGGGGTTATACAGCAGTCACACCAACAGGATCAACACTGCAATATTCAATGGACTACTTTTCAGGACAATAGATATGGCAGTTCTTTTACCAAGAATCATGTTGTAGTTTTCCTATTGTCCACTAGATGTCATCACAATAGATTACAGCCCAGCATCTCCCTTTACAGCCTGCTGTGAACCAAGAACCATTACATTGGTCTAAATGATGGACCGTTCTACCACGTGAATCATAGGCCCGGAGTGCAGCAGATGTGCCATAATATAATGTTTCTCATAACACAAGATGTCATTACACGCTTAGAACGGAACTCTCAACTCATGAAAAGTGTTAACCAGACAACCAAATGTCTCCGGCTTTCTGGATCTGGAGAATGCATGGAACTGATTAAGATCTCTACATGGAAGGGGAAGCTATGCCTTTAACTCTTTATGCCTCATCTTCAATCCTCTTGTGCCCCCATAATGTCTTCCTCCAACACACATTAACATGAGTGATTTCATCTTCCCTTTGGATATGGGAGCAAACACAGGCCATCACTATGGACACCTTCCAGCCATCCCAATTTTGTGGGATATCCTATATTTGTTGGCCCACTAAAGGGCAAGATGAGAGGCCAGTGCTTGGTTTTGGCACACATTGCCATCTCCTGGTTTCTCTCATACGTGTGTGGGTTTAAATTGAATTTTTAAAAAATTTTCAAAAAGTTTTGGGGCTTCAAGGATGTCTACTGTCAGGTTTGGGCCCCATTGCTGTGGTTCTGATGCCATCCTTCATGGGTCACTAACCAGGCACAGTTATCCCATTTGTCAGGTCTATTAGAGGGTTTGACTTGCCAAGATGCGGGGCCAGTGCTATGGTTTGGCAGGCATTGCTCTCTCCTGGTTTCTCCAGGGCTTTGCTTGCCTAAATTAAATTTGAAAAATGATCAAAAAGTTGTGGATCCTACAAGGTTTTCAATTATCCAGTTTGGCCCTGAACCCTTCATGGGTGTCTAATTCATCACACTTGTCTTATGGATCATGTCTATCAATGGGGGAGCAGAAGGGTATTTTTGATCAAACACTTCGGCTATCCTATGGGGTCCCATGTGAGACACAGCGGACACAATAAATACTCCATTATCCTCTTACTGAGATCCAGTTGGTGAGGTTATGATGCAACCTGTTATGGGTGTCGAATTAAGCACACCTCTCTAATGGGTCATGTCTATCAATGGCGGAGGGAGGGAAATTTTTGATCAAACGCTTCGGCCCAAATGAAATACAGCTGTTACAATACTACTATATTCTTCCTTAAGTTTTTGTACATGACGGTCTTAGCTATGCGCAACCCATGTGGTCACACAGGGAGCAAGCCACCAGCCTCCGAAAAATGATCGCTTAGTTCTGCTACTGTATTCATGATATGTGCTTGGTTCTGGCATTGCATCTATGTACTGAGGTTGGTTCAGGATGGTGTTGACGATGTATTGTTATGAGCTTGGTTCTGGTGCAGTATTTATGCTATGAGCTCGGTTTTGGTGTCCTATTTATGCACCGAGCTTAGTTTTGTGGCTGTACTTATGTTGTAAGCTTGGTTCTGGGACTGTATTTATGCACTGAACTCAGTTCTTGGGCTTTATGTATGGCATGAGCTTTATTCTGGTATTGTATCTCTGTACTGAGGTTGCTTTGTGCTGTATTTATGTTATGCACTTGGTTTTCATATTGCATCTATGTACTGAGCTTAGCTCTGGTGCTGTATTTGTGTTATGTGTACAGGCAGACTGTCTATCAGTGCAATATATATTTTTACTTATGACAGCGGGTGCCTAAAAAATTTCTCCACAGGGAGCCATCTAACCTAAGGCCGTCACTGCCTGTGTACAGTTTTGAAGATTATGTAATAAGGGTGATATAATACACTGGGTAATAACCCTCTAGTTCGGGCTGGGCCAAGACAAAAACATCTGTGGAGAAAAGCAATTTTTTCTAAAAAAATTTTTTCACTTTTTGTATTGCATTTTTTTAAAATTTAGCTTTCTTTACAAAACGACAGAACGAAAACATTAAGGAGTTTACATACGAGGACACGTGTTCAGGCGCCCCCTGCTCCCTCTCGCTTTTTTTTAATTTTTATTGTTTTTATTTTTACTCTCCACCTAATGCATATGAACTAATGGCTGGTTGTCTGCGGAATCATTATGCATTGTTATTAGTATCTTAGCAACATGGCTGAACACACAAAGCCAAGATAGCGCTGCCCTTTCACGCTCTGCTGCTATAAACAGCATCTCCAACAAGATTCGGGAGGAAAAAAAAAATTAAAAAATAGACCGAAGGCCAAAAAGAAAAGCGAGTGATTGGAGATGTTAACTATGTAGCAAAAAAAAAAAGTAATGAAAATTGTTGCAGTGATCCAGCACGCTCCTTGTGTATCGCTGCGCCAAACCGATGCTGTCACCCTCCGGTCAAACATTTGATGGATAACATGTAAGATATTTCCTAGCAACATTGACTATTTTTAGATTGCATAAAACACAAAAACTCTGCACTTAAAGGGCCAGTCCACCACCAACTTCAAACTCCTTTCCCCAAATGCAAAAAGGCCTCCCAAAACTATGCGTCATTTATTATTATACCCGCCTCCTCTTATTTGACAAAGGCTCTTGGGCCCCCAGGCACCAGGGCCCTAGTGTGACTATTACCTCTGCCACCTCTGTAGCTACCCCTCTGACCGTCCATTGCTGCTGACGCTGCTCTCCCTTTGCCACTTTGTGGTTCCTGTAGGAGTTGTTTCCATCCCTTCCCCACCCAAAACAGGAAAACAATTTTTTAAGTTTATTGTGATAAGCATACGTAGAGAAGGCGTGGCTATCTAGAAGCTATAAGGAATTTGGGTCGGGAAGTGGGTGGAGCCAAGCTCTGCCCTATATGCATTTCCTTCTGCTGTTTGCAAATTTATATATAACTTTGGAGACTTGTAAATCCCTATAAACATGTAGGGTGTGGCCAGAAGGTGGGGCTTTAATTTAAAGGAAGTGTCCACCTTGATGGCTTAAAGAGACACTGCAGACAAGAAGAATTTCCCACTGCTTCGCTCCGCCCCATATACATTTCCTTCCGCTATTTGCAAATTTTGCAAGCTCATCCCGTTTTTATAATGAGGGAGAATTACGACTTGTAGAGAATGAACATGTAGGGTGTGGCCAACAGGGGGAGCTTCAATTTAAGGAAGTGTCCACCTTGATAGTTTAAAGTGGACACTTCAGAAAAAAAGGAATTTCCCATCGGGTGGATTTCCCACATTTATTTCCCTCCGCTATTTGCAAATTTTCGAACATCATCCAGTTTTTATAACGAGGGAGAAGTTACATCCCCATAAACATTTAGGGTGTGTCCAGAAGTTGGAGCTTCAATTGAAAGGATGTGTCCACCGTGACAGTTTAAAGAGACAGGCCAGGTAAAAAGGAATTTCCTGTTGTAACTATTCAAAAAAAAACTACACACAGAGAATTAAAGGGGTTGTCCGGGAAGGGGGAAATTACCTGTTCCAGCAGTATTAGAACCTTCATTTCTGGCCCTGTTCTGACACGGGTCAAGTGGTATTGCCCAGCTCTCTCTTTCTCTGTGATGTCATCTCAGGGGGCTGGCTGTTTGGCCCATTTTAATAACCAAGGGAGCCTCCTGTGATGACATCACAGACACAGAGTAGGTCCATTCCATGTGAACCAGTGTCGGAACTGGGCTGGAAGTGGAGGTTACAACATTGCTGGTATTTCCTCTCCCTGGACAACCCCTTTATTAAATGTTTGACCCCCATTGCTAATGTAGCCGCAGCCAGAATAGGTTTTGGTACTTGGAGCTTACCCATCAGTAGACATTTTGGCTCCTTAAAGGGGTTTTCAAGTCTGTAAATGTCTAATAGATATGTGTATCAATTCAATTTTCAAGATCTCTGCTAGCCATCAGTGAATGTAACCATTATTGTTTATACCTGGAGACCAAAAACCTGTCAATCGTGAAACAGGTTTACAAGAGCAAGAGCTCTGATGCACTGTGACAACTACTGGCGCTGTGTGCACATGACCGGTCTTAAGCCTCTCAGCAAGCAGAGATCTTGAACATTTTGTAAGGAAGTGATACACAGTCAATCAGAAAGTGGCAGCACATTTGGTAAATAGAGACATTTCCGGGAACAGAGCTCTGCGGCCTGGCAGCGTTCCTGGAGATTAGGAGTTCTTGGCAGATCAGTGGAATATGATATGATGAAATCATTAATTATATCTTTATATGGAAAATTTACACAGAGATAATTAATTTACAAGTTATTTCAGTACCTCGTTAGCCTGATAACAATGGGGGCAGGGGGGAAAGTGAGGGGAGGATCTGTTATATAGGCTTCTGGGAATGCTGGGTAACAACAACCCTCTTCAGAGTGATAATCGCCATCACCCAGCTTTACCACAAACAGTTATAACAGCTCTAATACACTGAAATGCTCCTTAATTAGAGAAATGCTCCTTAATTAGAGCCCCGTCCGTCTCACAATTGGCGCTTTCCTTTATGGAAATTCTTACCGTGACCCCGCAGTGCGGCATAAAATCACATGACAAGTTCTCCGTGGATCAGTTTCAGTGTGAATCCACATTAGATGGGTATATCCAGCAATCGGAGCGACTTCCAACAAGGCCGGGTCATCGGTGCTAGACTAGCCGGGGTCTCCCTGCCAACCGTGGGGGGGTTTTCTCGTGTAGTGTTGCGGAGAGTATACTGAAAATGATTGAGGAAAACATCCAGCAAAAGGGGATCCTGCGGATGGAAACAACTCATCACTGAAAGGGGTCGGAGGAGGATGTCAGGAATCGTTCTGACCAACAGGCTGCACAGTCAGCTGAATACAATGCTGGTGCTCTGACTAACATGTCTGAACCCACAACTCGCCATTCCTCAGCACAGATGAACTATAACAGCAGACGACCAGTTCCAGCGCCATTGTGTCTAAGAGAAACAGAAAGACGAGACAACCAGCGGGCAAAAGAGCGCAAAACTTGTATCACTGAGCAGCGGAAAAACATCTCCGGGTCAGATGATCCAGATTTCTGTTGCTGATGGAAGGTCAGAATTTGGCACAAGCAGCATTAATCGTTGGCCCCTTCCTGTCAGCTGGTCAGAACAGGTCAGCACCCCCACCTAATTCAAAAGATTGAAGAGCTGGGTAATGACCCATGGGAGAGGTGTATGTGTAAAGGGGGGTGAGCAGTGCCTTGCTCCCCTCTTATTAATGGTCCTGTCGTGGCCACTGTTGGCCATTCTGTGGCGTTCTGGATAGAGCTCTAGATTTAAATTACAGACTATGCTGTCAAAGTTGGCCACAAGAGGGACCTCCAACACAATCAAAGGTGATTACCAACAGAAGTGAATGGCACTATTCGAGAACCTTTGCAAGCTTCCAAAAAAGGGTTCTGTTTGTCTGTGCAGCCGCATATGACTCAGTGGGGAAGAGCCAGCAGCCATCTAAGGACTGTGATCCAGCACAGAATTCAGTGTATGAGGACGACACAGCACAGAAAGCTCTGCAGTTATAGTGGCGGAGGCCATTCCTAGGGACAGTGCAGAAGGCTGTTTCACTATGCTGGGCAGCTGCCAGGGGTAAGACTGCCAAAAACTGAAAGGGCCCTGATGACACGGGGCGAAGAGACAGCTGAAGGGAGGAGATATGGACCCTATGGGACTGTTACCTGTGAGCAAGTGTAGTTAAATATGATGCCATAGTATAGTGAGAGACCTCACGGGGTTAAGATTAGGTTGTAATAATAATAAATCTTTATTTGTATAGCGCCAACTTATTCCGCAGCACTTGTAATGTGTTTATGATGTAAAGTGTGATACATGGTATTCTGTGAAGTACAGTAAGGCAGCTGATGGGAGGTGTAGCATTATATAGTTGTATATTATGGCCCAAGTGAAAGCAGCTGGATAGTCATGTGCCTTGTTGCCGCCGGGGAGGGAATATGGAGGTGATACATTCGCCACTGTGTTATGACACATATGGTTCTGCTTACGCCATGAGAAGGCGATGCGACGTAGGGATGCATGTCACCGTCTAACAGGAAATTAAGGCACTTTGTGATAGTGGCACTGTTGGGAGTACTCCTTTAAATTATCAGCAATAAGGCTACCGAGATCTGTGTCCAAATTAATTAGCGATGATTATTGTGGAAAGAGCAAGAGACGTTAACTGTGTGAAGTCACCACTGTGCTCTTTCTGATCAGCCTAGCCCAGTGTTAACTTTATTGTGCGAAACAGAACAAAATAAAAGATAGTTTCCAAACACAGTGGACCATCACCCATAGCGCAGCAAATCATACGAAGTCTAAGGGCTCTCTCACACCAGCGTTTTACCGTATATTACACTCGCAGATTTTGTGTAATACGCGGTAAGAAACTTTATTTTACTTTCAACGTTGCCTCACACACACAACGCAAGAAATGCGCACACTCTATCCTGGTGCATATTAAGCGTGCATACATGCCAAGGTAATGCATGGGGATTTGTTGGCATGCAGCAGTATGCAATGCATTGTGCGCGAAATACACCCACGACGGGCAGAAGAAAACGCCCGTGTGAGAGAGTCCCAAGACTGACGAATGCACGCAGAATGCGACAGTTTTGCTTACATTATCTTAAACTGATAAGCGTGAAAGAATGCGGATACGGTGACTAAATATGGTCGGCAGGAAACGCTGCTTCTACGAGCCTCCAACTAAGCTATATGTTAACCCTTCAATGACACAGAAAACGTAATATGTCCACAGCGCTAAGCGAAGTACTGCTGCAGATCTACAGCGCACTCAGTCTGCGCGGTTCGCGACGCGCCACGGAGCTCCAAATCTAAGCGACGCAGATGATCGCTACAAGTTCGAAGCGCCTTGTCATACCGCGGTAGATACATTGTGTTTGTAATGCTATTATGCCGAGTTATTACGTATTGGAGCGGAATGATACAAATTACATTGGTTTTACATTGCGGATTTCGCGCTCAGCGTCTGCACGGCCGGTCCGCATTAATACACGGGGATTGTAAGGCACGCATTTTCGAATTTTCCTTCACAATCGCTGATACGAATTGCGTATTCCGCGAGTGGAACAAGTAGCGCAGCATTCTCTATTCTACCACGGATTCCGTGCAGACGGACTCTATTGAGGTCAATGGAGGCGCGTCCGACCGGCAGCCCATACGCAATTAATATGACCCACGTCATCGCTAAGAAATACAAACAAAAAGACCCCCAAACTGTATTGCATATTGACCACCTGCAAGCCGCCGCGGTCATACGCAATACAGTAAAGTGCCGCACACAGGGTGGCCGGCCGGGCTCACAGCCGGAATCCGCAGCGTTTTCCTTTCGTCTACACAAAACATTTCCACTGCAGAAAAAAAAAGTGTGTGAACGCGCCCTTAACCAAAAAATTGATAGGTTTGTCCCATTTATCACTCTCAAAGTTGGGAGATAAGTTCCCAGGCCGATCTGTCACTTCTGAATTCAGGAAAGCCTCGCTAATGAATGGAGGGGGAGCAGAGATCGCTGTGGTCCACCAACCTCCATCCACAGTGAACAGGCAGTCTCTCATAGAGGATACTACCTGTTCACACATGCAGAAACTGAACAATGAACAAGATGCGAATGAGCATGGCCCAGATCACCGCTGGATGCACGGAACGATTTTAGATGAGAGCTTAGGTGAGAGCTTGCGGGCTGACCCCACTCCTCCAACAATGGCGACTTCCCACTGTAACGCTGAGATATTACAGTGTGATTTCTGTCCTTTCAGGTTGTACTAGAAAGTCTGAGGCCTCAAGGACAAAGCACCCGTCTACACGGACCAACACATCGTTCAGTGCATCCAGCGGGCGTGATATGTGCCCCGCCGACGTCCGCGCGTACCTGTATTTATCTGTATTGTGGATGGGCCGGACGGTTCACCGTCGAACATGTACAGTACAGATTTTTTAAATTTTAATCACTGCCTTTCCCTAGATGATGAAGCAGATTCCACGACCTTCTTCGCAATGTCAATTCCGGAAGGGCAGCGGGTCGAACGGCTGCCATTGACTTCAAGAGAACATGCTGAGATTTTTTTCCGGGAGTGGAATTTGCAATCAATGTCCAATGTCTGCGCGTGTGCGTGACACAGAACGGATATTTGATGCCCTATTGAGGCTTTACAAACTTAGGTGACAACCAATATGGCGACCGCTTCAGCTCCTGCAGGGGTCAGAGGTGCTATTTTGCACAACACAGTGCGGCAGATTTAAAAACTGTCTAAAACAACTGCTGTCTGTCGTAGTAGTCAATGTGCCAATGCATACAGTCCTCGTGAAGAAAGTCCCAGCATGCACTATTCTGGTGCGAACTGAACTCTACGGTTCGGTCTCTGTTTCCATCCTTACGCAGTTTTTTGCATAGAAGAGAGACGACAAAAGGACAAAAGGAGGCTGAGGCCCAGAGAGGACAGTGGGGGGCGGGGCCCAGAGAGGACAGTGGGGGGCGGGGCCCAGAGAGGACAGTGGGGGGCGGGGCCCAGAGAGGACAGTGGGGGGCGGGGCCCAGAGAGGACAGTGGGGGGCGGGGCCCAGAGAGGGCAATGGGGGCCAAGGCGCAGAGAGGGCAATGGGGGCCAAGGCGCAGAGAGGGCAATGGGGGCCGAGGCGCAGAGAGGGCAATGGGGGCCGAGGCGCAGAGAGGGCAATGGGGGCCGAGGCGCAGAGAGGGCAATGGGGGCCGAGGCGCAGAGAGGGCAATGGGGGCCGAGGCGCAGAGAGGGCAATGGGGGCCGAGGCGCAGAGAGGGCAATGGAGGCCGAGGCGCAGAGAGGGCAATGGAGGCCGAGGCGCAGAGAGGGCAATGGGGGCCGAGGCGCAGAGAGGGCAATGGGGGCCAAAGCGCAGAGAGGGCAATGGGGGCCAAAGCGCAGAGAGGGCAATGGGGGCCGAGGCGCAGAGAGGGCAATGGGGGCCGAGGCGCAGAGAGGGCAATGGGGGCCGAGGCGCAGAGAGGGCAATGGGGGCCGAGGCGCAGAGAGGGCAATGGGGGCCGAGGCGCAGAGAGGGCAATGGGGGCCGAGGCGCAGAGAGGGCAATGGGGGCCGAGGCGCAGAGAGGGCAATGGGGGCCGAGGCGCAGAGAGGGCAATGGGGGCCGAGGCGCAGAGAGGGCAATGGGGGCCGAGGCGCAGAGAGGGCAATGGGGGCCGAGGCGCAGAGAGGGCAATGGGGGCCGAGGCGCAGAGAGGGCAATGGAGGCCGAGGCGCAGAGAGGGCAATGGAGGCCGAGGCGCAGAGAGGGCAATGGGGTCCGAGGCGCAGAGAGGGCAATGGGGGCCAAAGCGCAGAGAGGGCAATGGGGGCCAAAGCGCAGAGAGGGCAATGGGGGCCGAGGCGCAGAGAGGGCAATGGGGGCCGAGGCGCAGAGAAGGCAATGGGGGCCGAGGCCCAGAGAGGGTAGTGGGGGCCGAGGCCAAGAAAAAACAAAGTGTGGAACAAAGTGTCGTAGGAATAGTTTTGAAGTATGCCACTTGCTACATGTGGACTTTTTTGCGTTGACTTACAGATATTTTTGTGCAATCTGTATTTGGAATTTCTAAAATGTGCAGTTTTTAGCAGGTTTGGACATAATTTTGGTCCTGTGCGGGCCACGATGTAAAGACTGAACCATCGTAGTCACAGAACTTTCCCCTATAGAAAATGAGGGGGGGAAAAATGCAACTTTTTTTTCAAATCCGTATTTTCTTTCCCATTGTAGATGGCACTTCGCCTCGTCTCCTCCGGAAATCTGTAGATGTTCACCGATAAAGCTTTTCTCCCACGGGTAAAAGGGTCGGAGCAGAGGCACAATTTTTTTCCCTTTTTCTTTCGACAAGAGGAAGAAAAAAAATTCTCCAAATCTCTGAATCTATTTAAGTTGCTAATAATACCAGATTGTTTATGCGCGGCCCCAGAGCCGCGTGTTTATTTTCCAGTTGTCTACAGATACTCCCTAATTTTTTCCCAGGCTCTCGGGCAGTAAACTGTTTTTTCATCGTCCCCTCTGCACTTCTGTCTCTACATCTTAACCCGTACTTCCCAACTCTTCAGATGGCCAGAGAGGGACTCTAGGGATTTAAAGGGGCGGGACAAATACGCTGCACTGACCCTGGCAGGAGTCATTCAGCACAGTCCATACACAATGCCAGATTATTGGAGTTTTTGAACAACTGGGCATCTTGAAACCAGAAATGTAAGATTTTGGAAACTTTTAGTTTGTCCCCAGAGGAAAGTCTTCTTTGTTAACTGAACGTACTTGACCATATTCATGGCCTATGCTTATTCGGTAGTGAAGATCTGACTCCCAGCACCTCAAAGATCAGCTGAATCAAAAGATCCTACTATGGCACAGTGCCATACACATAGTTGCGGTTGTTCTTGGTACTGCAGCTCAGTTCCAGTTACTTGAGTGAGACTGAGCTGCTGCGAGTTGCAGTACCAGAAACATCCACGACCACATGAATAAAACTATATATGAAGTTTTTTGGTCTTTCCATCAAAAAGTCCTGGTATAGCAGAATTATTAAAAAAATCACTAGAGCATCAAATAAAGGCACTCCGGCGGGGAAACAAGGAGCATCAGAGGCAGGCATTCTCAGGGGGGCCAGGAGCATCAGAGGCAGGCACTCTGGGGGAATGGGCAGGAGCATCAGAGGCAGGCACTCTGGGGGAAGGGGCAGGAGCATCAGAGGCAGGCACTTTGGGGGAAGGGGCAGGAGCATCAGAGGCAGGCACTCTGGGGGGAAGGGGCAGGAGCATCAGAGGCAGGCACTCTGGGGGGAAGGGGCAGGAGCATGAGAGGCAGGCACTCTGGGGGGAAGGGGCAGGAGCATGAGAGGCAGGCACTCTGGGGGTCCAAAAGCATCAGAGGCAGGAGCATCAGGGGCAGGCACTCTGGTGGGAAGGGGCAGGAGCATCAGGGGCAGGCACTGTGGCGGGAAGGGGCAGGAGCATCAGAGGCAGGCACTCTGGCAGGAAGGGGCAGGAGCGTCAGAGGCAGGCACTCTGGCAGGAAGGGGCAGGAGCGTCAGAGGCAGGCACTCTGGCAGGAAGGGGCAGGAGCGTCAGAGGCAGGCACTCTGGGGGAAGGGGCAGGAGCGTCAGAGGCAGGCACTCTGGGGGGAAGGGGCAGGAGCATCAGAGGCAGGCACTCTGGGGGGAAGGGGCAGGAGCATCAGAGGCAGGCACTCTGGGGGGAAGGGGCAGGAGCATCAGAGGCAGGCACTCTGGGGGGAAGGGGCAGGAGCATGAGAGGCAGGCACTCTGGGGGTCCAAAAGCATCAGAGGCAGGAGCATCAGGGGCAGGCACTCTGGTGGGAAGGGGCAGGAGCATCAGGGGCAGGCACTGTGGCGGGAAGGGGCAGGAGCATCAGAGGCAGGCACTCTGGCAGGAAGGGGCAGGAGCGTCAGAGGCAGGCACTCTGGCAGGAAGGGGCAGGAGCGTCAGAGGCAGGCACTCTGGCAGGAAGGGGCAGGAGCGTCAGAGGCAGGCACTCTGGGGGGGGGAAGGGGCAGGAGCATCAGAGGCAGGCACTCTGGGGGGGGAAGGGGCAGGAGCATCAGAGGCAGGCACTCTGGGGGGGAAGGGGCAGGAGCATCAGAGGCAGGCACTCTGGGGGGGAAGGGGCAGGAGCATCAGAGGCAGGCACTCTGGGGGGAAGGGGCAGGAGCATCAGAGGCAGGCACTCTGGGGGAAGGGGCAGGAGCATCAGAGGCAGGCACTCTGGGGGAAGGGGCAGGAGCATCAGAGGCAGGCACTCTGGGGGGAAGGGGCAGGAGCATCAGAGGCAGGCACTCTGGGGGGAAGGGGCAGGAGCATCAGAGGCAGGCACTCTGGGGGGAAGGGAAGGGGCAGGAGCATCAGAGGCAGGCACTCTGGGGGGAAGTGGCAGGAGCATCAGAGGCAGGCACTCTGGGGGGGAAGGGGAAGGAACATCAAAGGCAGACACTCTGGGGGAAGGGGCAGGAGCATCAGGGCCAGGCACTCTGGGGGACCAAGAGCATCAGAGGCAGGCACTTTGGGGGAAGGGGCAGGAGCATCAGAGGCAGGCACTTTGGGGGAAGGGGCAGGAGCATCAGAGGCAGGCACTCTGGGGGGGGGAAGGGGAAGGAACATCAGGGGCAGGCACTCTGGGGGGCCAAGACCATCAGAGGCAGGCACTTTGGGGGAAGGGGCAGGAGCATCAGAGGCAGGCACTCTGGGGGTCCAAAAGCATCAGAGGCAGGAGCATCAGGGGAAGGCACTGTGGCGGGAAGGGGCAGGAGCATCAGAGGCAGACACTCTGGGGGGAAGGGGCAGGAGCATCAGAGGCAGGCACTCTGGGGGGAAGGGGCAGGAGCATCAGAGGCAGGCACTCTGGGGGGAAGGGGCAGGAGCATCAGAGGCAGGCACTCTGGGGGGAAGGGGCAGGAGCATCAGAGGCAGGCACTCTGGGGGGAAGGGGCAGGAGCATCAGAGGCAGGCACTCTGGGGGGAAGGGGCAGGAGCATCAGAGGCAGGCACTCTGGGGGGAAGGGGCAGGAGCATCAGAGGCAGGCACTCTGGGGGGGAAGGGGAAGGAACATCAAAGGCAGACACTCTGGGGGAAGGGGCAGGAGCATCAGGGGCAGGCACTCTGGGGGGCCAAGAGCATCAGAGGCAGGCACTCTGGGGGAAGGGGCAGGAGCATCAGAGGCAGGCTCTCAAAGGGGGTAGGAAATTCAGAGGTTAGCACACAGTGGCGGACAATATTATTGTTGAGGCACTGTGGTACGTGGTAGTGTTATTGAGACGTTTAGGCAGGGGGTAGTATTCCGAGACTAGACTGTGGGAAGTGAAGGCGCTGCGGAATAATTTGGCGTTATAGAAATTAAGATTATTATTATTATTATTATTGAGTCCCCATTGCAGGCGGTATGATTTTGAGACCTAACTGAGGCAGGCGGTATTTTTATTGCAAGACTAGACTGTGGCAGTGGTATTAAGGCATTGTGGCAAGCATTACTATAATAGAGGCCCTAAGACAGGAGTTGTTATTACTGAGGCACTGCGGCAGGCGGTATTATTCTTGGACTGCGGCCATCAGTATTATTACTGAGGCATTATGGAAGGCATCATTAGAGACTAATAAAGCAGAATTTTGGATCAAGCACATTTTTAGAGCACTAGCTGCAAGAAAAGTCATTTCAATAGATTACTGCAAGCTCTTGGGACAAGGTTAATCTACTTGAGCGTTGCTCAGGTATAAGTCTCGGTGTTCTGAATATATGTGGTGTATAACTGAATATACAGCGATCTAGATACCAACTAGTGTTTTGCTGGGTTAAGGGGCTCTGCAGCATGGCGAGGGTTAAGAGGCTGACAGAGTGGAGATAGGACTGGGCTGAGAGCACTGAACCAGGCCAAGAGCGCTTTCACCAAATATGGATGGTTTTCGCTTCAGTTTTATGCATGCAGGATTCAGCCCAACAGTCTCTGCTTTCCAGATGGTTAGGTCACAAGAGTAACAAACCCCGAGTCCTCCACCCCTCCCGCTCCTCCCAGGCAGCAATAAATCCCACTCATGCCTTCCTGCAAATATACATCAAATCATAAACTCTCAGTGCAGAGAAGCAGGAGACACAGAGGAAGAGACCCCCAACACCCCTCCCACCACAACCACCAACATACACCAGTAATACCGCAGTCTACAGCCAGGAAAACCGACCGCTCTGTACTAACAGAATGCAAACTGCTGCGCTAGAAAACTTTCTACATAAGGGGCAGTATTATAGTAGTTATATTCTTGTACATAGGGGGCAGTATTATAGTAGTTATATTCTTGTACATAGGAGGCAGTATTATAGTAGTTATATTCTTGTACATAGGAGGCAGTATTATAGTAGTTATATTCTTGTACAAAGGGGGCAGTATTATAGTAGTTATATTCTTGTACACAGAGGGCAGTATTATAGTAGTTATATTCTTATACATAGGGGCAGTATTATAGTAGTTATATTCTTGTACATAGGGGGCAGTATTATAGTAGTTATATTCTTGTACACAGGGGGCAGTATTATAGTAGTTATATTCTTGTACATAGGAGGCAGTATTATAGTAGTTATATTCTTGTACATAGGGGGCAGTATTATAGTAGTTATATTCTTGTACACAGAGGGCAGTATTATAGTAGTTATATTCTTGTACATAGGAGGCAGTATTATAGTAGTTATATTCTTGTACACAGAGGGCAGTATTATAGTAGTTATATTCTTGTACATAGGGGCAGTATTATAGTAGTTATATTCTTGTACATAGGGGCAGTATTATAGTAGTTATATTCTTGTACATAGGGGGCAGTATTATAGTAGTTATATTCTTGTACATAGGGGGCAGTATTACAGTAGTTATATTCTTGTACATAGGGGGCAGTATTATAGTAGTTATATTCTTGTACATAGGGGGCAGTATTATAGTAGTTATATTCTTGTACACAGAGGGCAGTATTATAGTAGTTATATTCTTGTACATAGGGGCAGTATTATAGTAGCTATATTCTTGTACATAGGGGGCAGTATTATAGTAGTTATATTCTTGTACATAGGGGGCAGTATTACAGTAGTTATATTCTTGTACATAGGAGGCAGTATTATAGTAGTCATATTCTTGTACATAGGGGGCAGTATTATAGTAGTTATATTCTGGTACATAGAGGGTAGTATTATAGTAGTTATATTCTTGTACATAGGGGGCAGTATTATAGTAGTTATATTCTTGTACACAGGGGGCAGTATTATAGTAGTTATATTCTTGTACATAGGGGGCAGTATTATAGTAGTTATATTCTTGTACATAGGAGGCAGTATTATAGTAGTTATATTCTTGTACATAGGGGCAGTATTATAGTAGTTATATTCTTGTACATAGGGGGCAGTATTATAGTAGTTATATTCTTGTACATAGGGGGCAGTATTATAGTAGTTATATTCTTGTACATAGGAGGCAGTATTATAGTAGTTATATTCTTGTACATAGGGGGCAGTATTATAGTAGTTATATTCTTGTACATAGGAGCAGTATTATAGTTGTTATATTCTTGTACATAGGAGGCAGTATTATAGTAGTTATATTCTTGTACATAGGAGCAGTATTATAGTTGTTATATTCTTGTACATAGGAGGCAGTATTATAGTTGTTATATTCTTGTACATAGGGGGCAGTATTATAGTAGTTATATTCTTGTACATAGAGGGCAGTATTATAGTAATTATATTCTTGTACATAGAGGGCAGTATTATAGTAGTTATATTCTTGTACATAGGGGCAGTGTTATAGTAGTTATATTCTTGTACATAGGAGGGCAGTATTATAGTAGTTCTATTCTTGTACATAGGGGGCAGTATTATAGTAGTTATATTCTTGTACATAGGGGGCAGTATTATAGCAGTTATATTCTTGTACATAGGGGGCAGTATTATACTAGTTATATTCCTGTACATAGGAGGCAGTATTATAGTAGTTATATTCTTGTACACAGGTGGCAGTATTATAGTAGTTATATTCTTGTACATAGGGGGCAGTATTATAGTAGTTATATTCTTGTACATAGGGGCAGTATTATAGTAGTTATATTCTTGTACATAGCAGCAGTACTATAGTAGCTATATTCTTGTACATAGGGAGGCAGTATTATAGTAGTTATATTCTTGTATATAGGAGCAGTATTATAGTAGTTATGTTCTTGTACATAGGAGGCAGTATTATAGTAGTTATATTCTTGTACATAGGGGCAGTATTATAGTAGTTATATTCTTGTACATAGGGGGCAGTATTATAGTAGTTATATTCTTGTACATAGGGGGCAGTATTATAGTAGTTATATTCTTGTACACAGGGAGGCAGTATTATAGTAGTTATATTCTTGTACATAGAGGGCAGTATTATAGTAGTTATATTCTTGTACATAGGGGGCAGTATTATAGTAGTTATATTCTTGTACACAGGGAGGCAGTATTATAGTAGTTATATTCTTGTACATAGGGGTCAGTATTATAGTAGTTATATTCTTGTACATAGGGGGCAGTATTATAGTAGTTATATTCTTGTACATAAGGGCAGTATTATAGTAGTTATATTCTTGTACATAGGGGCAGTATTATAGTAGTTATATTCTTGTACATAGCAGCAGTACTATAGTAGTTATATTCTTGTACATAGGGAGGCAGTATTATAGTAGTTATATTCTTGTATATAGGAGCAGTATTATAGTAGTTATGTTCTTGTACATAGGAGGCAGTATTATAGTAGTTATATTCTTGTACATAGGGGCAGTATTATAGTAGTTATATTCTTGTACATAGGGGGCAGTATTATAGTAGTTATATTCTTGTACATAGGGGGCAGTATTATAGTAGTTATATTCTTGTACACAGGGAGGCAGTATTATAGTAGTTATATTCTTGTACATAGAGGGCAGTATTATAGTAGTTATATTCTTGTACATAGGGGGCAGTATTATAGTAGTTATATTCTTGTACACAGGGAGGCAGTATTATAGTAGTTATATTCTTGTACATAGGGGTCAGTATTATAGTAGTTATATTCTTGTACATAGGGGGCAGTATTATAGTAGTTATATTCTTGTACATAAGGTCAGTATTATAGTAGTTATATTCTTGTACATAGGGGTCAGTATTATAGTAGTTATATTCTTGTACATAGGGGGCAGTATTATAGTAGTTATATTCTTGTACACAGGGAGGCAGTATTATAGTAGTTATATTCTTGTACATAGGGGTCAGTATTATAGTAGTTATATTCTTGTACATAGGGGGCAGTATTATAGTAGTTATATTCTTGTACATAAGGGCAGTATTATAGTAGTTATATTCTTGTACATAGGGGTCAGTATTATAGTAGTTATATTCTTGTACATAGGGGGCAACATTATAGTAGTTATATTCTTGTACATAGGGGGCAGTATTATAGTAGTTATATTCTTGTACATAAGGGCAGTATTATAGTAGTTATATTCTTGTACATAGGGGGCAGTATTATAGTAGTTATATTCTTGTACATAAGGGCAGTATTATAGTAGTTATATTCTTGTACATAGGGGTCAGTATTATAGTAGTTATATTCTTGTACATAGGGGGCAGTATTATAGTAGTTATATTCTTGTACATAGGGGGCAGTATTATAGTAGTTATATTCTTGTACACAGGGAGGCAGTATTATAGTAGTTATATTCTTGTACATAGGGGTCAGTATTATAGTAGTTATATTCTTGTACATAGGGGGCAGTATTATAGTAGTTATATTCTTGTACATAAGGGCAGTATTATAGTAGTTATATTCTTGTACATAGGGGTCAGTATTATAGTAGTTATATTCTTGTACATAGGGGTCAGTATTATAGTAGTTATATTCTTGTATATAGGAGGCAGTATTATAGTAGTTATATTCTTGTACATAAGGGCAGTATTATAGTAGTTATATTCTTGTACATAGGAGGCAGTATTATAGTAGTTATATTCTTGTACATAGGGGCCAGTATTATAATAGTTATACACTTGTACATGGGAGGCAGTATTACAGTAGTTATAATCTTTTATATAGGGTCAGTATTTTAGCAGGTAACATTTTATACAACTGTATCTCAGAAACGTTTATTATATTGCCGGAACATTCCAATCATTAGCACAATGTGATTTCTCTATACACGTTATCTCTGTAGATTAGTTACCTCGCGTCACGGGACCCAAATCCCGACATTCCTGAGTTTATCTGATAGGAGAGAGGAAGTCAGATTGTTGTCTCAGCCCTCGGTTAAGCTGAAGCATCTTATGATAACGTATTCATCACTTTCAATGAAGAGAAATCTAATATCCCAGAATGACTTATCAGATGTTGCAGAATGTCACAGTAAATATAGATTAAAATATTCCTCATGGAGGTCAATACAAATTGTTCTGGGGAAGATTAAAAACTCTACTCATACTCTAAAGCTCAGGCCGTCTGCAGTTAACCCCAAAATCTAACTGCGCTCATTTTACACTGGGATTCCCTATATATCACAAACTACAGAAGGGGAACCACCGTTTTATCTAACCTGAATTATCTAAAATATTTAAAGGGGTATTTCCAGGACTCAAAAGCGGTATTTTCAATCTCGGCCTCAATAAGAAGAGTCCTCCGCTCAAGGCGGCTACGACAGTCGGGAGTTACAGAAACAACCTTACACGATTTCTGTAACTCCCGAACACTACATGTTACAGGACAACCCCACAGGGCCCTGTGTATTAAATTAATTATATTTCACATTCTTACCGTTCCACAACTGCTAAGATCCAGCGCTGCAGCCCCGCAGTGGTCCCAGTAATTGTTGTGACAGATGATGTCACAGTAAGTCAGGTGACCGATGCAACATCGTGTTCCTGGTATAATGGCGCTCAGGATGTAAATGCTGATGCCAGATGAATGAGCGGTGATGCTGCAGCCTCTCATTGGCTGCATCAGTCACCTGACTTCCTGTGACATCATCTGTCATAACAATCACTGGGATCACAGTGGGGATGCAGCACTGGATGCCAGCGGCTGCAGAGGGGTAAGTGTAGCTCACGTATTTTAATACAGGGGGCACTATTGATGTGGGGACAACCCCTTTAACTCCTTAATGACAGCCAATACACCTTTTTACTGACGTCAGAACTCTGCGACCAGAAAACCGAATATAATATGGGTCTTAGAATGCGGCAATGCAGAGTCAATTGTTTTTCTTTAAAAATTACTTTTTATTATGCTGGATTAGTAAAACATAAAAAAATCTCTATAATCTTTGTATCGCAGTAATCGTGCCGAGCAGATAAGAAAGTTTTTATGTTATTTTTACCAAATGGTGAACGCTGTAAAAACATGACCCAAAAACATTGGTGGAAGTTTTGGAGTTTTTTCCAGCTACCCCATTGCAAAAAAAAAAAAAATTAATAAAAATTATACAACTCATTATTTGTACCCCTGAGTGTGGCCAGTAAGAATAGAACTCGTCCCACAAAAACCAAGCGCTCGTACAACTGTCAACAAGTTATGGCTCCTGCGGCAAAAAAAGTGGCTCGGGTTTTTTGACCTTTAAATAAACACTTGCCCTTTGGCAGAGAGTGCCATAAAGATAAAATAACCATTACTCACCCTTCTACAGAGCGCCCGCTCCGACTCCACCAACCTGATATGGTCCCCACTTAAACAGGAAGTAATGACATCACTGCTCACATGACCCTTGCAGCCAATGCCTTAGCAGTTGTTTGTGCATGTGACTGCTAAGGCCAATGATTGGCTGTGGTGGTCATGTGAGCGGTGAATGTGATGCCATCACTATATACACTTACAAAGATCACCCCGCTTATCCCAAATGTAGGGAGACGGGATAAGAGGTTGGCTTTATGCGAATAGTAACCAGTGTCGAATATGAAACAATGTTTGGAGATCCCGGTATGATGTTCTTGATGCTCAGTTTCTGAACTGCGCTCTGGTAATCCTCTGCCCTGGAGGACGGATTTAGAGGAAATCTGGGTCAAAGATTCCTTACTTTATAAACATCACTGAAAACCACAATACGAGGAGCGAAATCCGGACGTCTGCAGCCAATCCTGTGTAAACAACTGAAAGACGTAAAAGTAATAATACGGACCTAGATGGAGACCCTTCAACCCTCTTTGTACCTCGCTTGTTGGGCCGGCATCACATACCGCAAACTAGTAGTACCGTATAGCATTAGTCAATGAGGTTTTACCAAATCCCATCCCTCACAGGTGAAGAAATCCGCCGCGGTTTCGCGTCACGTTGTGGTTTTTGGAAATCCAAAATGGAAGTTGCAGATATTAAACTGTGGATTTTATTAAAGTCACCCTCCAATTACGGGACAAAATTCTGCCCCGGACCGCAGCGGTGGGGGTAAGTTACCTGCAGTTCTTTGCCATTAATGTGATCCGCTCTTTTTGAGTCCCATTTTCAGCCCATCCAAGATGGCCGACAGTCTCAGACTACCTAGTCCACAAGGTGCATTGGAAGTGCTAGATTACTATAGCTTCTCTCTGATTGGCTTGCACTGCTCATGTGATCAGCACTGGCCAATTAGAGAGCAGTGCACAGTGAGCAATAGGAAGGTAGGAATCTGCTGCAGCCATCTTGTACGGATAAAAAAGGGCCCAAAACTGGCTGATTGGAGGGGCTGCAGAGAACAACTGTGGGTAACTTACCTCCTCCTGTGCCAGGTTACAATTTTATCCCAAAACTAGGGCGCTCCTTTATTTTCAATGTTGTGAATGAAATCCACAACTAAATCATGTGAGGAATGGGGTATGAAAATACAGCCTAATTTTACACACTCTGTGCCATCGAGCAGCAGTTTGAGCTCCAGAGCTGCAATGCCTGAGGACAGGAAGTTGCAACTCTATATAGTCAGTTATTTTCGATTTAGGCGGGACTGTCCCACTTTCTGGTGACCATTACAGTGACTACCGGCTGCGGTGCCGCAGCTCCCCGCCAGTAATCACTCTGTAGCGTCATTGTGTGCATCCGGGATCCTCCTCTCCTCACCCCTCATCTTTGGTTCTGCAGGTTAGGAGAGGAAAGGGGAGGATGCGCTGTAGCATACACTTCTGGTTGCCGGCAGCAACGTTGTGAAGACCAGGAGGGGGTAAGTATATGGGACTAAGGGGAAGTGCTAGTACTATGGAGCTACTGTGGGGTGTCATTATTACTTGGACTACTGTGGGGGGTCACTATTACTACTGGGGCCACTGTGAGGGGGAGTGGGGGCACTATTATTGCTGGGACTACTGTGGCGGGGGTCACTATTACTACTGGGGCCAGAGGGGGGGAGTGGGGGCACTATTATTGCTGGGACTACTGTGGCGGGGGTAACTATTATTGCTGGGACTACTGTGGTGGGGGGAACTATTATTGCTGGGGCTACAGTAGGGGGGGTCACTATTATTGCTGGGGCTACTGTGGGGGGTATTACTACTGAGATAATTTTGCAAGTGGCAGCGTACCTCAAGCTGACTTATGGTATGTTTACATGTGGCGAAAATGCTGTGGAATGCGTATCCGCAGCCGATTTCATACTATGCGGTGCCCACCCCACACTCCCCCCTCGCTGTCTGCGCTCCCCAGATTCCGGTTCCCAGCAGCCTGGTC
Organism: Eleutherodactylus coqui; assembly: GCA_035609135.1. Lineage (NCBI taxonomy): Eukaryota > Metazoa > Chordata > Amphibia > Anura > Eleutherodactylidae > Eleutherodactylus > Eleutherodactylus coqui. The sequence continues at coordinate 515,389,425 of CM069405.1, read as the reverse complement.
AAGTGAGGCCACTACAGGCCGCTGGGAACCAGAAGCCGGGGAGCGCTGACAGCAGGAAGCTTTCATAGGAGGTGAGGAGGAGCGCCGCATACCATGAAATCAGCTGCAGATAAGCGGCTAATTACCAGTCAAAATACACAACAATGGCACAGATTTTGACTGGTTTTTGGATGCAGAAATGCTGCGGAATATGCTCCCTGTACTTTTTATAACGACTGAGGTAAAACCATACCTTGTGATAAGCCCCGCCCCTGGCCACACCCCTCTTTCCGGCTTTGACCCTGGGAATATCTGGTCACCTTAGGCTTCTGTTCACATTGAGGTTTTATTTGGAGTCGATTCAATACAAAATACCAGACAAAATAACGCTGCACTATTTGCCTGGTAAAATGGTGGAAACACAGTGGATCCTGTCATACTTCAAGGGATATCTGGCACAGACTAACATTATAATATCTAATGTGCATCCTCACAATAGGTCATTCTGTAACACGCTCACTGCTGCCAGTCCTCCTACTATCTGCATTCTCCATGCCACATGACCTCCACCTGAAAAATTCCTCCACTTCCTCTGACATCTTGTCCACATTTGCTACTTCCTGCCCTGTCCGTAGCCTCCAGCATCCTGTGAGTAGTGCATGCTGGGAGGACAGAAGTGGAAGCGCTGGGGTGTATCACGCATGCAGAGTTCAGAGTGCAGGAAGCTCCTGTCTGTCTGCTGCTGCCGGCACCGTCTGGCCCTCACAGTGAGAGGTAGGTTGGTGCTGGTAAGTTGTAGGACCTGCGAGCAGTGGGCGGAGCTACAGCGCTGGCTGGTGAACGAGCTTTATGCATGCTGGGAGTTGTTGTGTTTACTGCAAAAGCGATGCATGTAAACAGCGGCAGACCGGCGGCTGCACGGGACGAAGAAGAGGGTCCGCAGCAGCAGATAAACGCTACAGGTCGCCACTACTTAGCCGGACCGCCTAGATTTCAATATTTTCAGAATTTCCATTTTGTGTCCGGAAAACTGCTGTAATGAGGTCTGTTAGATGCCATATGTAGCAGTCACTTGCCGAATCTGGCTCCTCGGCCACTTTTGATGTTCGGCTATCATCATTGAGTCAAGCAACAGTAATGAGAGGTGCGGCTGTAAGTCCATCCTTACAGAACTGCCTGTTCGCTCTGTCCTTGCTTTGCACGAGTCTTCCATCTGAGGTACACAGTATCACTTCCTACCACTGTATACACAATCGTCGCCAACAGGCTCCTTTTTTGTGCGTTTTTCTCAACAGTTACAATGGTTGCCTTATTCATAAGATAGGTCATTAGTAGGAGATCGGTAGGGGTCCGAGGCCCAATACCTCTACTAGTCGGCTGTTCACAGATTTGGTGTAGACCGCTCCATTCCATCTGCAGTGGCCAGGCATGGTATTACAGCTCATTTATTTCAATGGGAACTTTGATGCAATACCAAGTCTGGCCACTGCAGTGTGAATGGAGCTGTCTGCTTCCTGCAGAAATCACCTCAGTGCATGAGCGCATCGGCCCGGTAAATAAAATGGGAGTTCCGGATGTCAAACCCCTGTTAATCTACTATTGATGACCTAGCCTGATGGTAGACCATCAATAGTTTACAACTGGGCAACCCCTTTAAGAAAAGAATGATATCCCACACGAATGCTGAAGCAGACAATTCATGCTGAAGCAGATTTCTATTCATTGCAATGGATGGGACAGCCATATATATTGGGGGACTTTTACCTTCTTTTCTGCCTGTTTCAAGAATATTCAAGAATGTGACTTAGGGGGCCCCAGGGAGCCCCATATAGTCCTCCCCATATATGGTATTAGGAGCGCCCTGTCTACCAGTGTACACCGACTGCTGGGGAGCTAAACAAGAGCCGGGGAAGTTTATAATCCTGCGGAAGTTTCATTAGATAACGCGCTATCACTGAGTGTCCGAGACACGGACCCTGCCAAGAAACTTATAATTAGGAGGAGCAGCTGGGAGGTCCGGACGTCGGCTAGGAAAGGGACAACCAGTAAACCGCCTCGCATGCTGAAAATCCAAGAGGAGAGCTCCGGTAATGAGGACCGCCCCAAAACAGAAGATGGAATTCAACACCATTAAAGGGGAACTCCACCACAATACAGAATTCTACACGGCTTTAGTAATGTTAGATTGTAGCCAAGATCCACAGGACCCAACATCCATGGACAGCCTTAGCGATGTCCGACCCCTGCAGTCACACAGGGTGCTGGCCAACAGCTTGTAGGGGAGCACTAGCCCAATGTAGGTGGGGTGGGGGGGGGGGCATTGACTACCTTAGCCCTGCCCAGCTGATGACCTTCTTCCTCTTAGTAGCGGTATCTCGAGGAGCTACATAAATGAACATCCTCGTGGCTCTGTGTCCTGCACTCTGATGCTCCCAGGAAGCAATATCGGCTCATCAGCGCCCACACAACACAATTACTTTCCTGTTACTGTATTTTTATTAGGAGCTGGGTCCTGGGGCCCTCTCCGCGTCGGCAGCTGGGTCCTGGGGCCCTCTCCACGTCGGCAGCTGGGTCCTGGGGCCCTCTCCAGGTCGGCAGCTGGGTCCTGGGGGCCCTCTCCAGGTAGCTAGGTTCTGGGGCTGCATTTTGTAAGCGTGGTTCTAGTGCTACATTTAATGTACTGGTCTTGGTTCTGGGGCTGTATGTGTGTCATAAGCTTGGTTCTGGGGCTGTATTAGATATATAAGCACTTCTGGTGTGGGATTGCCAGTTACACAAGCTATACATGCAGACTTCCCATCAGTGTAATATATAATTTTCTCCTAAGACAGAGGAGCGCCAAAAGAAATCCAGGATGCCACTTAACCGAAGGCTGGCAATGTCAACAGCGATGAGCAACCGCCCCTGCAGACATCAATGCATCCAGCAGCCGGAGCCGCTGTAAGGCCCTTACCTGAACCAATATACTTAAACTCAGGACCCTCCTCTATGACCCGAAACGGGGAGGAACTCCGGAAGAACACTTCTTGTTCTGCCAGACCTGCTGCTGTCCGCCACAACTCTCATCATTACAGATACACCTGAGATGGAGCTGCAGGACGGGGTCTGCAGCAGAATGACAACTTCCTCTGGGGGTAGATTGTTATTTTCACAATAAGGTCCCCTTCACATGAGCGTATGCACATTTGCGAATGCATGAGCAAAGTTTTATTTTTTGTGCATGCATTGGCATATTTTACTATACTTTTTTCCGCACACAAAGCATTTGCTCGCAGGGAAAGAAAGAAAGAAAGAGCGCACCTATTGAAATGGCTAATTACTAATTAGTCCTTTTTCTTGCGCAATGTTTCACCCATCGCCTAGCATATTTTTTGTGCATTTGCGCATCCCCCATTAACTTCTATGGGAATTGTTGCTGCACAAATCGCATCTTTATTCCTGCGATTTTTGAGTCTCAGCGATGCTTTTTCTTGGAAAGGATCTCGCATCGCTGCCGATAAAAATTGCACAATTTTGTATCTCAAAAGTCAAAAGGACTTTCTAATGTTAAAAACACATTGCATAAAAATCGCGAGTTCATGCGTTGCGATAAAAAAAGAGGCTCCATAGGGAAACCTGAGAGATAAAAAATAGCGCATCGCAGAAAGATAGGACAGGCTTTGTTTTTTTCCCTTGCACCCCGCATAAGTGAAAACATCATAAATGTAAAGGAAACCATTGAAAGTCATTGGTTTCATAACTATTCGTTTTTACTCACTCTCGCATCGTGCAATTTTATCGCCCGCGTGAAACCACCCGTAGCTTTTTAATAATCAAAGCCTTGTGTAAGGGGCAAAAAATGTAAAAAAAAATTGACGTTAAGATCAGGAATAACTGCAGCATCTGCGGGGTTAAACGGTCTAGAAGGGTGAGAGGCAGAATAGCAGACCTCTTCTCTGCTGTCTGCTCCTCCTCAGCTGTATTTTCTCTGCTCTGCAGCTGACTGAAAAGTGACAGTTGTACATTTAGAATTCCCGACCCCACTTCAAAAGGCTGGAGCTCTGGTTCTAAGTAGAAGAAACTCTGTTAGTCCAAAACTGTAACGTCCTTTTCATGCAGAATGAACTGAGTGCGTCCTGAACTGTTGGGGAGTTAAGCGTACATTTACACATAGCCAATCGGTGCGAATTTTGAAGAGATTTTGATGCAGATTTGCCGCTGTGCAAAATCTGCACCATTTCCGCTACATGCAAACGTAACCTAAGGTTTAGATAGCTAGTTGTTGTTGTTATTGCTCAGAAGACGGAAGATTCCCCGCCGTAGAGACTGTGAGTGCTTACCCCTACGAGCTGACGACTATCACCCCAGAGCCATGCTACCTGCCTATAGAGACTGAGTGCATACCCCACGAGCTGACGACTATCACCCCAGTGCCACTCTACCTGCCTATAGAAACTGTGAGTGCATACCCCACAAGCTGACGACTATCACCTCAGAGCCACTCTACCTGCCTATAGAGACTGTGAGTGCATACCCCACGAGCTGACGGCTATCACCCCAGTGCCAGTCTACCTGCCTATAGAGACTGTGAGTGCATACCCCACAAGCTGACGACTATCACCCCAGAGCCACTCTACCTTCCTATAGAGACTGTGAGTGCATACCCCACGAGCTGACGACTATCACCCCAGAGCCACTCTACCTGCCTATAGAGACTGTGAGTGCATACCCCACGAGCTGACGACTATCACCCCAGAGCCACTCTACCTGCCTATAGAGACTGTGAGTGCATACCCCCCGAGCTGACGACTATCACCCCAGAGCCACTCTACCTGCCTATACAGTCTTCAGCTCGTGGGGGTATACACTCTATAGTCTCTATAGGTAGGCAGAGTGGCTTTGGGGTGATAGTCATCAGCACAGGGGAAAATGTGCTCTCAATCACCCCAGAGTCAGTCTACCTGCCTATAGAGACTGTGAGTACATACCCCACGAGCTGACGACTATTACCCCAGAGCCACTCTACCTGCCTATAGAGACTGAGTGCATACCCCCCGAGCTGACGACTATCACCCCAGTGCCACTCTACTTGCCTATAGAGACTGTGAGTGCATACCCCCACGAGCTGACGACTATCACCCCAGAGCCACTCTACTTGCCTATAGAGACTGTGAGTGCATACCCCCACGAGCTGACGACTATCACCCCAGAGCCACTCTACTTGCCTATAGAGACTGTGAGTGCATACCCCCACGAGCTGACGACTATCACCCCAGAGCCACTCTACTTGCCTATAGAGACTGTGAGTGCATACCCCCACGAGCTGACGACTATCACCCCAGAGCCACTCTACTTGCCTATAGAGACTGTGAGTGCATACCCCCACGAGCTGACGACTATCACCCCAGTGCCACTCTACCTGCCTATAGAGACTGTGAGTGCATACCCCCACGAGCTGACGACTATCACCCCAGAGCCACTCTACTTGCCTATAGAGACTGTGAGTGCATACCCCCACGAGCTGACGACTATCACCCCAGAGCCACTCTACCTGCCTATAGAGACTGTGAGTGCATACCCCCACGAGCTGACGACTATCACCCCAGAGCCACTCTACCTGCCTATAGAGACTGTGAGTGCATACCCCCACGAGCTGACGACTATCACCCCAGAGCCACTCTACCTGCCTATAGAGACTGTGAGTGCATACCCCCCGAGCTGACGACTATCACCCCAGTGCCACTCTACTTGCCTATAGAGACTGTGAGTGCATACCCCCACGAGCTGACGACTATCACCCCAGAGCCACTCTACTTGCCTATAGAGACTGTGAGTGCATACCCCCACGAGCTGACGACTATCACCCCAGTGCCACTCTACCTGCCTATAGAGACTGTGAGTGCATACCCCCACGAGCTGACGACTATCACCCCAGAGCCACTCTACTTGCCTATAGAGACTGTGAGTGCATACCCCCACGAGCTGACGACTATCACCCCAGTGCCACTCTACCTGCCTATAGAGACTGTGAGTGCATACCCCCACGAGCTGACGACTATCACCCCAGAGCCACTCTACCTGCCTATACAGTCTTCAGCTCGTGGGGGTATACACTTTATAGTCTCTATAGGCAGGCAGAGTGGCTTTGGGGTGATAGTCATCAGCACAGGGGAAAATGTGCTCTCAATCACCCCAGAGTCAGTCTACCTGCCTATAGAGACTGACCCCTAAACTTCCCACTGCCCACCCCTGGTTCCTCCTACTTCCCGGGGTTCGCGGCCGCAGAGGTCTCATTACTTGGCACAGAAGCAGGAGTCAATGAGCCGGCGACTCCCACTAATTCTCTTCTATGATGACATTTTGTCCTTTTCTGACATTATTCCTGGAAATTGCAACTGAAAATCTGTTTTTTCGTCTATTTTCGGACAAAATATTCCACACGAGAAAGCGTGAGATCCTGGCTGAGAATCCGGCCCCTCGCCCAGCAGCGGAGGATGGAGAATCACTTTATGGGGTGTTGGCGTGCGCATTGGGCTTCGGACAGAAGGAGAAAAACAAACCAGATTGTGTTGGATGCAACGTTTGTGCAGCTCCAGGGCAGAAATCCAGAGAGGGGCAACCTGTGCTGACCTGGCGGCAGTCGTTACAGTGTGTCAGTGCAGTCATCACAGCAGCAGCACAAATGGCCTTCCTGGGAGGGAATCCAGACAGAGTTTTGTCTACACTGATACATTGTAACAAATATTCAGCTGTGTGAGCAAAACTGGAGCAGGTTGGCTTTTCAACCTCTGACAGCAAGCAGAGTTTTTTGAAACAAAGTATACTAGAAAATGAATGACAGTCCAAATCGATTGATTTCTGCACATTTAACCCCTTAGTGACGTGGCCTATTTTGGATGCAACGATTTTGGCGAGATTTTCATCTCAGCTTTTCAAAAACCAAAAAGTTTTTTTTTTTTTAATTCATCCGTCGACGCGGCCGTAGGCGGGTTTGTTTTTTGCGTGGCAAACTGCAGTTTTTATTGGTGCCACTTTTTTGATACATATAATGTATTGCATATCTTTTCTAAATTTTTTGCAGGTTTGGGGGAAAAAAAACATCTATTCTGCCTTTGTTTTTCCCCCCCTTTTCTACAGTGTTAGGCCGGGCTGACAACAGCATATGATTACCGTGTATTATGCGCTGTACACCCGTGTGATACGTGCTTATTTGCAAGCAATTAAATACGTTGCCATATGCTGCTCCGCTCACACTTGTGAGTGGATATTGCGTAATACGGGAGCATAAAAAAAAACAAAAACACAGCATGCTCTATTTTGCATCGTTGTACCCATTTTTCTCTATGGGTACATAATCAACACCGCCAGTAGGCAATTATATTGTACTAGCTGATATACCTGGCTTCGCCCGAATTAATTTGGTACTGGTGTTTATGTGGTGTTCACACAGAAAATCTTATGAAGTCGCGGTTACTTTAGAGATACCGGAAAAACATATGTTCACCATTTTGCATAGTTCTCTATGTTACCCAGGAAGCACCACGGGGAGGTAACCATGCGACGTTTCCTTCATATAAAATGACATCAGGAAGTGAGAGAATTAGATTACGTACATAAAATTTGGACGCTAATTCTTTTGCGCTTAGAATTGAATAATCGAGTTGGGACCCATTAGCTTTTCCTATTTATGATATAATCAATGCTCGTGCCAAATTTCATGTTTCTATGACATTGGGAAGTGAGAGATTTAGATTATGTACGTAAAATTTGGACGCTAATTCTTTTGCACATAGAATTGAATAATGGAGTTGGGACCCATTAGCTTTTCCTATTTATGACATAATCAATGCTCGTGCCAAATTTCCCGTTTCTATGACACCGGAAAGTGAGAAAATTACATTCCGCACGTAAAATTTGGACGCTAATTCTTTTGCGCATAGAATTGAACAATTGAGGTGGGACCCATTAGCTTTTCCTATGTATGACATAATCAATGCTCGTGCCAAATTTCACGTTTCTATGACACCGGAAAGTGAGAAGATTACATTCCGCAAGTAAAATTTGGACGCTAATTCTTTTGCGCATAGAATTGAATAATCGAGTTGGGACCCATTAGCTTTTACTATTTATGACATAATCAATGCTCGTGGCAAATTTCCTGTTTCTATGACACCGGAAAGTGAAGAAATTACATTCCGCACGTAAAATTTGGACGCCAATTCTTTTGCGCTAGAATTGAATAATCGAGTTGAGACCTATGAACTTTTCCTATTTATGACAAAATCAATGCTCGTGCCAAATTTCACGTTTCTATGACACCGGAAAGTGAGAAAATTAGATTCCGTACGTAAAATTTGGACGCTAATTCTTTTGCGCATAGAATTGAATAATCGTGTTGGGACCCATTAGCTTTTCCTATTTATGTCATAATCAATGCCCGTGCCAAATTTTAAGTTTCTATGACATTGGGAAGTGTCAGATTTGGATTACGTACGTAAAATTTCAACGCCAATTCTTTTGCGCTAGAATTGAATAATCGAGTTGGGACCCAATTACTTTTCCTATTTTGTAGATAATCTATGCGTGTGCCAAATTTCATGTTTCTACGATATTGGGAAGTTGGAGAACTTTTGGCGAGTCAGTGAGTGAGTGAGTGAGTGAGTCAGTGAGGGCTTTCGTCTTTATATATATAGATAGGCGGCATGTATACGTCCCTTTACGAAGCAACAGCACAGAAAATTCAACCAAAAACCCAACCCGTTGGACAATGTGTGTGAGATAGGCTGTCATGCACAGTCCGCCGCGGGCAGCGATAGGCCGGGTGCTCAGTGGCACAGGCAGCGGTTTATGCTTACGGCTGTATGAGCCCGGCCTTACGGTGGTTTCACAGCTGCATTGGGGATCCCGCTCTCCTGCTCCATTCCATTTTTCAGCAAGTAGATAAGATTACGACTATACCAAAATAATTATTTTTATGTTTTTCCAATTTTGCACAATAAAAATCTTTTTTTTTTAAAGGTTTTTTTTTTTTGCATCGCTGCATTTGAAGTCATGTAACTTTTATTTTCCCATCCCTGAAGCTGTGTAGGGTTAAGGCCCACGGACGGATTATCGCTGCAGAATTCCTGGCCAGACACACAATGTCCGTCCATAGACATGCTGTGCCAAAAGATCTCCCCTGCCGACGAGCGGAAATCAACTGCGATTTTCCGCACGCGGGGGAGAATCGGAGCATAATCTATTCTGTACGGACGGCTTTCATCGCCATGAATGGAGGCAGTCTGTCCCACTATATTCCGCGCAGTGGGCACTGCAGAAGTACCGCGAGAATCCGCGTCACAGCCCAGCATCATGCCCTGCACTGCACATGCGCACCGGCTCGCCGGGCGAGACACTAGCGGCGGATTGGGACTGATGAGTATAGGGTCTCTAGGGGGCGCTGGGTCCGATTCCGCTGCGAGATTTCGCAGTCAGAATCCGACCCGGCCGTGGGCATACAAATCGCGCACGAGTATTAATCCTATTTGAACCCTATCTTTGGGTGTTCCCTCGGAACGCCCCGCCCATTGTTTTCAATGGGGTCAGAAAGCACATCACAGCGTGCGAGGTGCAGGCGACTTTGCTGCAAGGTTGTCTATTGAAAAAGGTGGGAAACACTTGCCGATCCTTTCAGCCGTGCTGGAGGATCGCAACTTTACTGAAGGGATGGGAGGCATCCCCGGGGATGTTGCACGAATGCGATATCAGGCCGAGTTTTGCGGTCTGATATCGCGCTCGCACGTGTGAAATTAGCCTCAGAGCTTGTTCATTGTGTGATGGGTTGTAGTTTTTTTAAATGGTACCATCGTAGGGATGCATATTTTTATTATCACTGATTTTTATGTCATTTTTTGGGGGAGGCGAATCTACTGTATGGGTCATTACGGATGCAACGATGCCAAATGTGGATTTTTTTCTTTCATTTTTATTAAACAAAGAAGGGAAAGGGATTTTTTTTTTCACCATTTGTAATTTTTTTACATTTTCTATGTCCCTATAGTGGACTTGAAGCTGTGGACCTCTGATAATACATTGCTGTATCTCTATACTGTAATGCATTATCGCTATTCATAGCGATTATAAGCCATGGCAGACCCCGACGCAGTTGTCTTGCATCTAGTCGCCATGGCAACCCATCGTCCCGCTGCGATTACATGGTGGAGGGCTGATGATATCACAGAGGGAGCACCCTCCCTCTGCATGCTGTGACCAACATGGTTTGTGGCATATAAGGCGTTAACAGTGGAGATCGTTGTCAGTCACAACAGGATTCTGCTGTGGATGGCGGGGGCTTCTGAGTCTACGCCCTCCATAGGGCATAAGTTGACGCCCATTTGTGGGGGCTACTTCCCAGCCTGGAAATAAACTTATGAGTTGGGGTGAGAAGGGAATAAATAGGACTCCAAGAATAAACTATCAATAATGTATCCTTAGGAGAGGCTATCAGTAGTAGAACGCCGGTGGGTCTGCCGCTCGCGATCCCCACTGACCAACTAATTGACGAAGCTGCGACGCTTGGTTGGGCGCTGTGGCCTCTTCTTAGGCTTGTAAGGTCACATTCATTGGTCACACAGCCTGAGAGCGTCTCAGTATGGGAACGAGCTGCCACTATACAATGTATGGCACTGTGCCTGGTACGGGTTGAAGTGACAGTGGCGCTCATCTGATTGGCATCTGCTTGGCAGGAACCAAAGGAACCTCACAACCAAATATTGAAGACCAGTCCTGAGGATAGTTTAGTTTTTGAAAGTTCCTTTATTTCCCTCTGCTTCCAATCTGACTATTGGAACTAACTCTCCAACTCCAAACAGCACCTATTCGGCACGCCGGCGGTGTGTCACATGACTAGTGATGTCACCGGGTCTTCTGGCCGCATTGACGTCCCATTTGCAGGTTACACGGGCTTCTAGTTGATGGGTCAAGCAGTGTATACTGGACACGATTGATGATGTTCCACTTTGGGGCAGGCGTAAGGATGCAGTGGTCACCTGACTGCGACAGCCAATGTAAACAGAGTCTGGCGGGGTTGAGTGGCAGGCGGTGAATAAGGCACTATGTTTTTTTATCATTCCCTCCCCACTGCCCCCTTGATTAACCCTTTGATGCTTCTGGGTGTCCATGTTTGTACAGAGCAGGATATGGTGTATGGAGCTGGTCCCGCTAAATACATGGCGGATGCTGTCTGTTTCTCACAGCTGGCACCCCCCAGCAACAGCAGGGATCAGTGCTCACGCTGATCAGGACTGTTAACCCTTTAAAATGCTGCTTTCAGTTCTGACAGCAGCATTTAAATGCCCTAATAGGAGTTTGGGGATCCAGACCAACCCCCCGCCCACCCCCTGATGAGACCACAAGATGCCAGGACTGCCATGCATTTCTGCCTATTGGAACAGACATGTTGCCCACACTAATAGAATGTCGACAGAAATAGGTTGCAATACTAATGTATTGCAGTATATGGTGTAAGCCATCAAATGATCGCAAGTTTAAAAAAAATCTATCAAAGTATCACATTATTTTTCCCACTTGGGGAACGTCGCCAGAAAAAAAAGAAAAACACAAAAACGCCAGAAATGCTCTTTATTGGTCACCCAGTCTCAAAGAAAAAAAATGTAATGAAAAGCAATCAAAAAGTCGTAAGTTCTCCAAAATAGTACCAATAGAAACCACAGGTCGTCCTGCAAAACATAAGCCCCAGACAAGCCAGCGTCCTTAAGGGGTTCACATATCAGATGATCCCTTTAATTCCCTGATACACATGAAAAGTTGGTTTCGGTAGGACCTGCTGATCTCACGAGTGTTCGGTCGACAGCGATTGAAGGTGTGTGGGCGCCTATAGACAAGATGGGAGGACCGTATAGATATTAAAGTGGGAGGGGGAAACATTACAGCTTGACTGGTCAGAGCCAACCTGCGTGCCCGATGCCACCTGGGCATCAGACACCAGATCAGACTCAATCCTTATGCAAGTCTCTGATCACCAAATGTCCTTTTTGCAGTGCCATCCGCTCAGTGACGCAGGTCCCCATTTATTCCATGAAGTACAGTGACTCTTACTACCTTATGAATAAAATGCAGTGCTGCAGTGAAGACTGACACACCCAGGACCTGGCGACTGCACGGACAGAGGACCTGGCGGTATATATTATTGTTCTGTAACCATGTCCATTTATAGAGAACATTCCAACCTTCGCGCCAATGCTTCACGTGGTATAGAAGCCGCCTGGTATTTTATGAAGTGTTGGCGGAGGGGCCATACCAAAGTGAGGCAGGAATGCCGGGGAATAAAATTAGAGCCGAGATAAGCCAGAAACTTGTTTTTAAAAGAAAGATGCGGTAATGGACATTTTTAGCAAAGAAGGAAATTGCCGAATCTGTAAATATAGCTTAAAACAAGAAGGGAATGCCACGTGATGCGGGGGTCACCTCCGAACACCCCCAAATCAGTGCGGAATGTACAGAAACCATCCTGCCATACTACAGACACCCGGGGTGGATCTAAGCCTGGCACCCGTGATACTGAGCCTGTGTATCCAAGCTTCTGCTGCAAGATACTGTCCGCTGAACTAATATAGCCAAAACCATCTTGTGTGCTGCCATCGCCAGCAGTGACAGAAGTACTCGCACCCCGGACTCGGGGTTTAGGTGAAGCCCCTTTGGCAGTGATTCCAGCCTCCAGTCTTCTAGATGCCAAAAGGTTCGCAGCCCTGGATTTGGGGGATTTCCTGCCCTCTTTCAGGTTGGATGGGGGCCGTCTGCGGCCGCCATTGTCAGGTCTCTCCAGAGATGTTCCGTTGGATTCAGGGTTCTGGCCGGGCCCCTCGGGGACATTCCCAGAGTTGTTGGCCCTCTGCCATAAGGCCAAGACTGGTGGAGGCTGCAGTGATGGTCGACCTTCTGGAAGTTTCTCCCATCTGCACACAGGATCTTTGAAGCTCGGCCAGAGTGACCGTTGGGTTCCTGGTCTTCTCTCTCTTCCCTATTTTCCCTATTAGTTTGGGGGTGTGTGGGTGTGTGTGTGTGGGGGGAGGGGGGTTGACGGCTCCAGGAAGAGTCCTGGTGGTTCTTCCATGTAAGTATTATGGGGGCCGCTGGGCTCTTGGGAACTTTCAAGGCAGCAGAAATGTTTTGTGGCTTCCCCAGATCTGAGCCTCCACACAATCCTCTCTTTAAGTTCTACAGGCAGTTCTGTCCTCCTCATGGCTTGGTTTTGGCTCTGATATGCATTGTGAGCGGTGAGACCTTATATGGACAGGATGGGGGGGGTCTTATGTCCAACCAGCTGAATGTAACACAGGTGACTCCAATCATGAAACATCTCAAAGATGGAGAACTAGGAGCCCCAGAGATACATGTCATGTGACCGACCAAAGGGAGCGAATACGTATGGCAACGCAAAATGTTAGCTTTTCGTTTAAAAAAACTAAAATTTACAAAGATTTCTAACATTGTTGCCACTTGGTCATTGTGGAGTACTGAGTGCAGAATGAGGGGGAAGCTGGAAATTTGTTGGAATTTGCACAAGGCCACAACATAAAGTAAAAAAAAAAAAAAGGGATGGGTTTGAGGACGTTCTAAATTCAATGCATCTAAGCCCATTATGAGAGATACTGCCTGCTCAGCCATGTATCTAATCCTACCATGTGTGCTGCTGTCTGCTGTGTGGATATATCTAAGTCTACCATGTCGGTTACTGTGCTGCCGAAAACACAAGTGGCATACATAGCGGCCCCGTATGGTGCCAGGACAGAAGCGCATAATGTAGGCTGGTTCATGATCCGTGGCTCAATTTCCACCACTTTGTTCGCCAACATTGCAATTCCTCAGTCATGCACAGGACAGTACCAAAGAGTACTAGGACCACCCAGGTCTGGCCCTCCATCTCCAAGGACCCCAATAGAGGGTATCTCCATCATAAAAAGGAGGCTTTATAAAGGATTCAAAAGCAAGATTATATCTGGATTCTTGGTTTTTATCACTTTGGCCACTATAAAACAATACTTGCTTTAGCAGCTACTGCTTGGCATTGAGTCCTGCTGCTCAGCTTACTGATCATCCAAGTCCATCTCTTGCTCTGCTCTCTTGTTGGATTCCGCTGTTAACAATCAGATACTCGTTTCAGCAGCTCAGAACGCCCAGAAGTGATTCAGTGAAGGGTTTATTTATAATATTAGAGCCGAGGCTTAATATAGATGTTTTTCTGCAATTCTTCCTTTGCGCTGTCTATGGCAGCCGGGTGCCTTTATATGGCAAGGTAAACAGGGCAACCTTCCAGGGCTGCTCATCCGGAAGCATGGAGAGTGAGTCAGGAAAGGAAAAGTACTAAAGAGAAAACTACGAGGATCTATAGGAGAGGAATCACATCCAACCATCCGAGCCAGTAGGAGAACCAAGTGTACAGCTTATAGAAGGACGGAAGACACCCAGTCAAAGCCTGCGGATAAGAGAAAGATATGGCAATGCTTGTACATAGGGGGCAGTATTATAGTAGTTATATTGTTGTACATAGGGGGCAGTATTATAGTAGTTATATTCTTGTACATAGGGGGCAGTATTATAGTAGTTATATTCTAGTACATAGGGGCAGTATTATAGTAGTTATATTCTTGTACATAGTAGGCAGTATTATAGTAGTTATATTCTTGTACATGGGGGGCAGTATTATAGTAGTTATATTCTTGTACATAGGAGCAGTATTATAGTAGTTATATTCTTGTACATAGTAGGCAGTATTATAGTAGTTATATTCTTGTACATGGGGGGCAGTATTATAGTAGTTATATTCTTGTACATAGTAGGCAGTATTATAGTAGTTATATTCTTGTACATAGGGGGCAGTATTATAGTAGTTATATTCTTGTACATAGGGGGCAGTATTATAGTAGTTATATTCTTGTACATAGGGGGCCGTATTATAGTAGTTATATTCTTGTACATAGGGGGCCGTATTATAGTAGTTATATTCTTGTACATAGGGGGCAGTATTATAGTAGTTATATTCTTGTACATAGGGGGCAGTATTATAGTAGTTATATTCTTGTACATAGGGGCAGTATTATAGTAGTTCTATTCTTGTAGATAGGGGGCAGTATTATAGTAGTTATATTCTTGTACATAGGAGGCAGTATTGTAGTAGTTATATTCTTGTACATAGGAGGCAGTATTATAGTAGTTATATTCTTGTACATAGGGAGCAATATTATAGTAGTCATATTCTTGTACATAGGAGGCAGTATTATAGTAGTTATATTCTTGTACATAGGGGGCAGTATTATAGTAGTTATATTCTTGTACATAGGGGGCAGTATTATAGTAGTTCTATTCTTGTACATAGGGGGCAGTATTATAGTAGTTCTATTCTTGTACATAGGGGGCAGTATTATAGTAGTTCTATTCTTGTACATAGGAGGCAGTATTATAGTAGTTCTATTCTTGTACATAGGAGACAGTATTATAGTAGTTCTATTCTTGTACATAGGAGGCAGTATTATAGTAGTTTTATCCTTGTACATAGGGAGCAGTATTATAGTAGTTTTATCCTTGTACATAGGGAGCAGTATTATAGTAGTTTTATCCTTGTACATAGGGAGCAGTATTATAGTAGTTATATTCTAGTACATAGGGGGCAGTATTATAGTAGTTATACTCTTGTACATAGGGGGCAGTTTTATGGTAGTTATATTCTTGTACATAGGAGTAGTATTATAGTAGTTATATTCTTGTACATAGGGGGCAGTATTATAGTAGTTATATTCTTGTACATAGGAGTAGTATTATAGTAGTTATATTCTTGTACATAGGGGGCAGTATTGCAGTGATTCATGCTGCTGTATCTGATATCTCTGGGGTTTGCCATCGCTGCAGCAGTCATTCCTGTACATACTGGACTCTGTGAAGGGATTATTTGTCTTCGTAACATTCAGCATGTAATCTAATCCTGAACTTGCTGAGACTCGGCCATCTATCTTCTGTGGGGTTTACATAACCGTCCCAGCACCTCAGTAACAAGAATAATATTCAGCTTTCTCCGTTCGCTGCTTTGAGATAACGTTACAATCTAGAGAAAACAGAAGAGGCCGAGAGCCGAAAATAGAAGCCCGCAGCGGCTCCGTGTTCGGAAGGAGCTAAAATAATACTGTATAAAACTATAAACTAGAATCTGGTACACGGGATTAGTCCACTAAATCGTAACCTTAGGCACGTAGCTGTCATTAGCCACAAGGAGGGGGAAGAAAAAGACAGAAGAGCCTTGTTACACTGAGCCCACAACATACCGCCATATGGTGCCCACCCTACATCACCAGACAGTATCTACATGATAGTGCCAAACAGTACACGATGCCAGCATGCAGTTACATGACATCGCCATACGGTGCCCATGTTACACCTCCGTACAATAATAGGATAATGTCATACAGAGGAAATATTACCTTTTCCGTACATTAACCACATATCGGAGCAGAACTATAGACATGGCCACCATCAGTCAAAACCGTAGCGGTTGTTTAACCAACTAAAGCTATCAAAAAGGTCAGGCTGTGAACAGACTAATAGCCGAAAAGGAGGCTTCATCGTAGAACAAAATCTATTATTGGGCGCTTTACTGAACATCATCTTCTCGTTACTTATGGTAGTCATCAACTCATGGACACCCACAGACAGTAGCAGATATACATGAGGACGGCCAACCCCAGGCATAAGGCACCCAGGGGGCCTATAGTCACACATACCGCCCACTGGCAACGACTCCTAGTATTACAGCAAGTAGAATTTTGGATTTGGATGGCAGACAATGAAACTGTTGAAGCCGGACAATCAGACGCTCCTCTCTACTGGTGGTCTGTAGGGGGCGTCCTCAGCCCGGTCACCTTGTGTGCCCTCACTCATCCACTGGTCTCAACACCTCCTAACAGTCTGATCAGACACTCCTCTCTACTGGTGGTCTGTAGGGGGCGTCCTGAGCCCAGTCACCATGTGTGCCCTCATCCACTGGTCCCAACACCTCCTAACAGTCTAATTAGACGCTCCTGTCTACTGGTGGTTTGTAGGGGGCGTCCTGAGCCTAGTCACCGTGTGTGTCCCCACACATCCACTGGTCCCAACACCCCCTAACAGTCTGGTCAGAACAGCTGGTGGGGGACAATTCATTGATAGGACAATCTAGCTTCTCACATCCCAATAATGCGCCCCCCTCTGGTAACAGGTGAAATCTCTTCTCCGCGTCGTAGAGGCGTCTAGTGGTCAACAAGCTCTACAGAAGCGGAAGAAGAGGTCACTGCACACAAGGAGCCTCCGAGAGCCTCTTATAGGCCAAGGGGGGAACCACTTTTAGGGCCTCCGATGACAAGACCTTTCATCTAATCACCACAACTCCCATCATTTACAGATCTGCCGGAGATGGAACCGCAGGACGGGTTTACAGCAAAGTGACAACGTCTTCTGGGGCCGGAGTGTTTTTGACACAAGTCATATAAACAGCCCCGGGCTAGTTAATCCACCACTGCCCACAGAGGTCATCTCTCACTTCTTGTGGAGGGAAGGCTTATTCCGTCCTATTGACAAGCATTACAATGAGGTTTAGCGAGTTCTTCACCTGTCAAAAAGACATGTCCAAAGATGTCTGGGGTATGAGAGCCGGGACCCTCAGCAGTTCCCAGAAGAGATGGGCCTTCAAAGAGCTCTTGGAAATATCGTGCTGTTGATAACATGGAGGCTCTGTTGATTTCAGTGGTGCATTTCAGATAACACAACATTTTGCATGGTGATGGACACTTTGAGCCGATTTCATGCAGTTCTGTGGCCAAACGTGGCATTACAAGCGTTGATGTGAATGGGAACTTATCCTGCAATACCAGGCTTGGCCACTGCAGTGGGAACGGAGCTGTCTGCTTTCTATAGATATCAGTTTAGTACACTAGCGCCTGGCAAACAGCTGATTAGCAGGGGTTCCAGGCAACAGACCTCCATTTTTAGGCCATTTTTAGTCTACAACTGGACATCCAGTTAAATATAGGTAAATATCATAGTCAGCACAAAAAAAAAAAAGTTTAAAAACGAACACTGCATACTGTCTCATGCTTTACAAGCATGACAAGGATTTCCTTTGGTGGTCTCTGAATAGTTGTCAAGCTCTGCCCCCGTGGATCCTGTACTAGGCATAACACAGTGTATGTTTGGGCTGGACTGTTAAGAGCCATAGGGCCTCTGTTACATGAAACCAGTATGCTCTGTACTTGGTGCAATGCCCCTTTAAATCCTGCACACTCCAGAAGACTTGGAGACGATCCCCCCTCTGCACAGCCATCGCAGGCTTCAATCAGCGAAAGGGTAACATGCGGGAAACAGACCCTGCTGATTGGCTGACATTATCACACATGATTAGCTTGGATACACTGGACTGGCATAGAGTATCACACATGATTAGCTTGGATACACTGGACTGGCATAGAGTATCACACATAATCGGCTTGGATACACTGGCCCGGCATAGAGTATCGCACATGATCGGCTTGGATACACTGGCCAGGTAGACAGTATCGCACATGATTAGCTTGGATACACTGGCCCGGAATAGAGTATCACACATGATCGGCTTGGATGCACTGTCCTGGTAGACCGTATCACACATGATCGGCTTGGATACACTAACCTGGCATACAGTATTGCACATGATCGCCTTGGATACATTGGCACTACTGTGCAGATACATAGGCTTAACAGACAGCAACAAATGTCATCAGCTTGGATACACTGACCTGGCATAGAGTATCGCACACGATTAGCTTGGATACACTGGCCTGGCATAGAGTATCGCACATGATCGGCTTGGATACACTGTCCTGGTAGACAGTATTACAATTAATTAGTTTGGAAACAGCAGCGCAGGATTAAAGAATCTGACTTGGTAGGCTTAGATACACGGGCGCGGGAGTACAGTATCTGACACGGCAGGCTTAGATACACGGGCGCGGGAGTACAGTATCTGACACGGCAGGCTTAGATACACCAGCGCGGGAGTACAGTATCTGACACGGCAGGCTTAGATCCACCGGCGCAGGAGTACAGTATCTGACACGGCAGGCTTAGATACACCAGCGCGGGAGTACAGTATCTGACACGGCAGGCTTAGATCCACCGGCGCAGGAGTACAGTATCTGACACGGCAGGCTTAGATCCACCGGCGCAGGAGTACAGTATCTGACACGGCAGGCTTAGATCCACCGGCGCAGGAGTACAGTATCCGACACGGCAGGCTTAGATCCACCGGCGCAGGAGTACAGTATCCGACACGGCAGGCTTGGATACACCGGCGCAGGAGTACAGTATCTGACACGGCAGGCTTAGATCCACCGGCGCAGGAGTACAGTATCTGACACGGCAGGCTTAGATACACTGGCGCGGGAGCACAGTATTTGCCAGGTCTTTGTATGCGGTAAACCAACCCACTGAAATCACACGGGCATCATGTATGATGAAAACAGCAAGAAAAATCTCACACGTTTCTGCGGCGGGTTTGAAGCGGTTGCAGTTTTTTTAGCGCATTCACTGTTGCGGTTTTAGGCTGCATTCACACAGGGCGGATTTGCCGCGGTTCTGCCGCAGCAGATCCGCCCGTGGCGAAACCGCCCGCGGCCGCTAATCTCGGGATTAGTCAGCCATGTGGACGAGATTTCTCAGCAATCTCGTCCACATGGGACGGCTAATCCGCTGTGGTAAATCCGGATGAAAGATTGAGCAGGTCTGTTTACAGTCGGTTTTTTGTTTATTTACGTTGCGGCGCTCTCCTCTATGGGAGCGCCGGCCGCAACGGAAAAGCATGCGGCCGGACCGCTTCAAAGCCGCCGCGGCTTAAACCGCGGCGGTTCTCCCGGCGGAAATCTCACGGTTTTTGCTGCGGCCAAACCGCGAGATTTCCGATGGGAATCCGCCCTGTGTGAACCCTGCCTTAATGGCACCCAAACCGCCCCGTGTGATCACAACCCTACTGTACGTGTTTCCATAAGACGATGTTCACGCCATAGGAAATAGTGGCGGAAAAATCCAACGCAGATTTTCATTTCAACGTGATGGAGATCTGTGCGTGGATGGTGGGGGAGCCGCACGCGGGCTGGGACGCTTCCGCGCGGGGATGGCGGGGGAGCCGCACACGCAGAAGCAGAAAGAAGATAACCCTCAAAGTGAACGGAGCCTTCTGATTGGGTAAAGCTATATATGACCGAGCTCCTGCCTGGATGGGCCAACGTACGTTGCATTCCTTGGAGCCTCCAGGTGATGCATATTCTTGCCACCAGACCTGCACGGTCGTGCCCAGGAGAACCCGTCCAGAAAACCGCCTGCTAGATAAAGTGCGCTCTGCCTGCCAGGAACAAGCCGGCTCTCGCCAGCTGCAGGACGGAATTGGCACATTTTGGTTTAGAACTTTTACCTGGATGAAAGTTTGTCTTAACCCTTTAAGTGAGGAGGATATGTTTACGCTAAGGGACTAGATATATAGACGCATCCCCTACGAAACAGCCCCCCCAGGTCAGCGCTTCATGGGGTTAATCTCTACTGGACTATTGGGGCCATTTTACCCTTCATGACCGCAATACACCTTTTTACTGACCTCACTAATGGGCGGTAAACCTGCACAAGCATCTTTGTAAGGCGGTGGCTTGGCTGACTGTCATAGGCTTCGTAGAAAGCATTACAAGTAATGCAGTGTACTATCCTAGCAATTAAATGATTGCATCTTCAAGATCCCTTGAGGAACTAAAAAAAAAAAAAAAAGTGTCTACAAAAGTTACAACAAAGGTTTAAAAAGAAAATCCAGTTAAAAAAAAAAAAAAAGAAGAAATATTAAAGTCTTCTTGGCAGTTCATACAAAACATATGCAGGGGGCGACACTGAGCAAAGAGGAAAAGCTCCTCCCACAGTAAACAGAATATGAAATCCGTGCTTTTCCGAGATGTGAAGGAAAACCTTCAGAATAGAAACGTGGGGTTTAGGCCTAATTTTTAAAAACATGATGTTACCGTCAGCGGGGACTGGAGCCGTACTGTAATAACCTGCGGTGTTATATGTGGGCAGCCGCTGACTGACCGCAGATGTACACCAACCGTACAGGAAGTGACTATTTATATACGCCGTCACTACTTCTTCTAATTTATACCGTAGCGGACGCCAGCAGGGCCGTGACACGATGCAGATCGGAGGTTGATTTCTTTTTTCTTTTTTGTTTAACTTTATTTAATTGGGTCTGATTGCGCTAGATTGCCGAGATCTGGTCTTTATAAGACGCTCCGACTCCTGGCAGCAGCGTGACAGCTGCCAGCTGGATTATTCCCTAAAACTAAAAACAAAAACACGGAGGAATTTTTAGTTTTAAGGCATAGTAAGAAGAATTGGCTGAAAATATAAACTTTTTGTGCTCATCTTGTGAAACCGTAGCAGATGTGGAGCGAACGCAGAGCCGCTTCACACTCAGGAGTCAACGCAGCCCTTCAGTAACTTTGCACATACTTTGCTTTACACGTTTCGCACTGATCCTGCGTTACATCAGCTTTGATACTCCAGTTCCCTCCATAATCGCGTTCATAATTTTGCTGGTTTCCCGTTAGATTTCTAGGTATTGGACCCTCAGGCAATGCATTGTGGGGGAGCACTGTAGAGTAGTTCGCTGCTAAAAAAAAAGAAAAAAAAATGTTTTTGAAAGAGCTAAATGAATTTTGAAGTTGTGTCTAGGAGGAGGAGAGTGAGCCTGTCACCAGAACAGGGGAGGGGAAAAGAGGCGTGCCCGACAGCACGGCAGGACGGGGAGAGGGGAGGCGCGTGCCCGACACCACGGCAGGACAGGGAGAGAAGAGGGGCGTGCCCGACACCACGGCAGGACAGGGAGAGAGGAGGGGCGTGCCCGACACCACGGCAGGACAGGGAGAGAGGAGGGGCGTGCCCGACACCACGGCAGGACAGGGAGAGAGGAGGGGCGTGCCCGACACCACGGCAGGACAGGGAGAGAGGAGGGGCGTGCCCGACACCACGGCAGGACAGGGAGAGAGGAGGGGCGTGCCCGACACCACGGCAGGACAGGGAGAGAGGAGGGGCGTGCCCGACACCACGGCAGGACAGGGAGAGGGGAGGGGCGTGCCCGACACCACGGCAGGACAGGGAGAGGGGAGGGGCGTGCCCGACACCACGGCAGGACAGGGAGAGGGGAGGGGCGTGCCCGACACCACGGCAGGACAGGGAGAGGGGAGGGGCGTGCCCGACACCACGGCAGGACAGGGAGAGGGGAGGGGCGTGCCCGACACCACGGCAGGACAGGGAGAGGGGAGGGGCGTGCCCGACACCACGGCAGGACAGGGAGAGGGGAGGGGCGTGCCCGACACCACGGCAGGACAGGGAGAGGGGAGGGGCGTGCCCGACACCACGGCAGGACAGGGAGAGGGGAGGGGCGTGCCCGACACCACGGCAGGACAGGGAGAGGGGAGGGGCGTGCCCGACACCACGGCAGGACAGGGAGAGGGGAGGGGCGTGCCCGACACCACGGCAGGACAGGGAGAGGGGAGGGGCGTGCCCGACACCACGGCAGGACAGGGAGAGGGGAGGGGCGTGCCCGACACCACGGCAGGACAGGGAGAGGGGAGGGGCGTGCCCGACACCACGGCAGGACAGGGAGAGGGGAGGGGCGTGCCCGACACCACGGCAGGACAGGGAGAGGGGAGGGGCGTGCCCGACACCACGGCAGGACAGGGAGAGGGGAGGGGCGTGCCCGACACCACGGCAGGACAGGGAGAGGGGAGGGGCGTGCCCGACACCACGGCAGGACAGGGAGAGGGGAGGGGCGTGCCCGACACCACGGCAGGACAGGGAGAGGGGAGGGGCGTGCCCGACACCACGGCAGGACAGGGAGAGGGGAGGTGCGTGCCCGACACCACGGCAGGACAGGGAGAGGGGAGGTGCGTGCTCGACACCACGGCAGGACAGGGAGAGGGGAGGTGCGTGCCCGACACCACGGCAGGACAGGGAGAGGGGAGGTGCGTGCTCGACACCACGGCAGGACAGGGAGAGGGGAGGTGCGTGCCCGACACCACGGCAGGCCAGGGAGAGGGGAGGGAAGGGGCGTGCCCGACACCACGGCAGGCCAGGGAGAGGGGAGGGAAGGGGCGTGCCCGACACCACGGCAGGCCAGGGAGAGGGGAGGGAAGGGGCGTGCCCGACACCACGGCAGGCCAGGGAGAGGGGAGGGAAGGGGCGTGCCCGACACCACGGCAGGCCAGGGAGAGGGGAGGGAAGGGGCGTGCCCGACACCACGGCAGGCCAGGGAGAGGGGAGGGAAGGGGCGTGCCCGACACCACGGCAGGCCAGGGAGAGGGGAGGGAAGGGGCGTGCCCGACACCACGGCAGGCCAGGGAGAGGGGAGGGAAGGGGCGTGCCCGACACCACGGCAGGCCAGGGAGAGGGGAGGGAAGGGGCGTGCCCGACACCACGGCAGGCCAGGGAGAGGGGAGGGAAGGGGCGTGCCCGACACCACGGCAGGCCAGGGAGAGGGGAGGGAAGGGGCGTGCCCGACACCACGGCAGGCCAGGGAGAGGGGAGGGAAGGGGCGTGCCCGACACCACGGCAGGCCAGGGAGAGGAGAGGGAAGGGGCGTGCCCGACACCACGGCAGGCCAGGGAGAGGGGAGGGAAGGGGCGTGCCCGACACCACGGCAGGCCAGGGAGAGGGGAGGGAAGGGGTGTGCCCGACACCACGGCAGGACAGGGAGAGGGGAGGGGCGTGCCCGACCCCACGGCAGGACAGGGAGAGGGGAGGGGCGTGCCCAACACCACGGCAGGACAGGGAGAGGGGGCAGTGCCATTCTTCGTACAGAAGAGGAGAGAGGGGTTTGCGCCTTTCTCCACAGTAGGAGTGGGCATCCCTTACAGCTCAGTATGTTCCACATTTCAACTTACCATCTGAATACAGCCATATATAATAAAATGTAGAAGGAAATTTTATGCGACAAATTCTACAATGTATCTGCGGTCCTCAGTCTTATAATCCCCACATCAGAACACGGTCCGTAAATTACAGAACAAATTCACAGACACACACATTAGGTTCTAATATCAAGTCATTGGGTAAAAGTTCAGGCCGGTCATACACTTCCATGGCTCCATAACCATCTCAACCACCTCTAGATTACTGGACCCTGAAGAGAAGCAGCTTACCAAGAAACAAGGCCGAACGCTTGAAACAAGGCCAACGTGAAGAAAAGGAGCTAGAACCTCCCGGGCCCAATACACGGTTCATTACCAAAATTCAAAAACTTTTTTCTATTGACGACTGTCTGGAAAAAGTCCAGACAAAGTGAAATGATTATGTTGTAGACCAAAACCTCCACGCTGCTTTCATCTCAAGAGTCCCGAACAAGCCAAAAACATGCAAGACGACGAATAGGAACGTAGAATCTCTTCTACATATCTTTGAAGTTTCTTTTGGAATATACAGTACGCTGCTTATAGAGCGGAGAAGGTGAACAAAAGGGAATTAGGAGAGGACTAGCAAGTTCTGGCAGTCTCTACCATTAGGACTACTCAGAGTTTTTGGAAAACAGGGGATGATTTGGTTGATTTGAAGTTGTAGTATCTGTAGGAGAGTATTGGAGCTCATGACAGGGCCTGTCAAAAACAGAAGCCAAGCCTTCTCAACATGCTGTAGCATCTTGTATGGTTCTTAGTGGATATTAAATGACAAACAATAAGGCTCTGTGGTAAATTACCACAACCGCAATATCTGGCCGAGGTATAGAGTTGCATCTTAACCACACAACTTTCTACATGGTCTGATTCTTTAGTGGCAGAGCCTCGCCGTTCCTGGTACAAAGCATCGTGGTTCCCACATTTCTCCTGGTACAGATCACATCAGCGGCATGGTTAACATCTAGATACTTGAACCTCAACTGTCCTTGACTAAGTCTTATTCTAGACCGATCATGAGAAGACCTTGATCATTCGAGAAGACAAGCCTTAGAAGAGGCAGAAGAAGATTAGGACCAACAATAAGATGGGTGGAGACCATCACTGAAACGTTGCGAAGCCTGAAACAGAAACACAGGCCAACACAATTCAGAACTTTCTGGAGAAACATTGGTCCTATGGGAACTGAAATCAACTTGACGGAGCTTGATAACAATCCAGAATCAGCAGTTGGAAGACTTTGCCATAGCTGTCTGTACCATCTGACTCGTTATCAGTATTTGACACCCCTTAACAAATGTAACCATGGAGACACACAATTGAGCAAGCTACGAATGTTGCCAAGAAAATATATCTACACACCCCATAATGGATAGAAGACACTTGAACAACAAAAGAAATACAAGCAAATTGTTTTCAGTGATGTCACCGATTCTCTCCATGGAAGATGTGGCTTCTTGGGCCACAATCGGTTTGGCACTGGCTTAACTGAGGATCAGAGTCTAAGGAATCTCCTTTCTTCGCCCATAACCCTCCAAGGAAGTGTTGCCTCTCCCAGCTTGCTTCCCATATCGTGGTCATTAGACCAGAAGCGGAGATGTGGACAAGAATGAACCCAGGGGTCACGGGAAAGCAATCAAGATGCAACAAAACCAGAAGATATCAGGAAGATGTAATCAGAAGTGTAAAGATGAATACATAACCCCAAGTAGATCTGAGCTGATCAGACGTAAGATCACATGACCATCTGAGGAGAAAGAGGCTAGAAGTTTCAGACAATAAAATAATGAATCAGGCTAATACAAGGCCACTTATATATAATGGGGGGGGGGGGGGGGAGATAGCAACATAATGAGGAAATAAAAAAAAACAAAAAACACTCATTGGAGTGGCCCTTTAAGAGATCGATCAATGCAACTGATTGATCGTCCATGTGATTGTGCAAGTAGAAACGATTCCACCACCTACAGATTCTGGGATCGAAGTGTTCCCCAGTCGTATTCTATGCACAATGAACAGCACATGCCCACGACCCGCTTCTTCTGGGTTCGGAGTGGTAACAGGGGCTCCTGCACTGGATGGAGGGAGACAAATATAGACTTATTCCTTGGGGTAAGAAGCATGGTGCCCACACACGGCAGCCACGGCGGGCCGCTACGGTAAGACTACTCACAACTATGGTTGTTGGCCGGCCGTACTCAATTATATTTACTAGCCATTAATATGGCTGGTAAAGTATAAATACTGGCACTGGCCTTGGAACTTAATTACTCGCCAGGCCACTGGCTTACCAGCCAGGTAGCGACCTTACCCGGCTGTTTTTGCAGTTCAGTTACTCGCCCATGCAGAATACAGGCCACTTTTTGGGCATAGGTAATAAGGTTGTGAACTCGGGCTCCAGGGACTCATACAGCTATTGCTCAGCAGAAATAAAAAGGACTTGTGAGCGTAAATAAAGAAAGGCAACATAAAAAAACCGCTATCAATAAATGACACAAGTTATTCAGCAACACACTCAGAAATGTCCCCCGCAGAGATCCAACGTTCACTTATTAATCTGCCAACTGCTCACAGCAGGAAACGAGCACTTATCAAGGAAAGTAAAAGACTTCCCTCCCCAAACAAGGTCATTAAATAAGGAAAGATTTCAAATCCCATTGTCTACTCAAAAGGCCAAAAAAAGTCAAAAACTCTCCAAAACAAATCTGCATCAGCCAGTTTTATTGTACCTAATCTGACCTTCGGGGGCGTTATTGGTGAAGCGGCAAGCTTTTACACAAATAATACTATCAAAGATAGTAACTTAGGACCCCGACAAGTAGCACGTCCATCTAGGCTCATTAAGGGGCTTGTATCAGACTCATGTATTAGCAGCTAGCTATAGTGTTGGGGTATTCCTTTAAATTTAGAAATCGTCAACAAGGCTACTGGGGTCAGAGTTAACCCTTTGCAATCCAATTTTGGATTCAGGGTTTCCTAGGCGGCTTTCTCTTTCTGCCATTATACAATGGCGCCATCTGCTGGCTACAGACAGTACTGCGGTATGTGACATGCTGGAGAGGCCTCCGACAACAGAATGACCAGTAATCTACATTAAGAATATGCTGCCGGAAGTCTTCCAACATCAGAGCTGTATATCCTTCAATCAGAATGTCTTTACACGTCAGACAGTGAATTGGAAAGGGTTAATAATAATAATCCTTATTTGTATAGCGCCAACATATTCCGCAGCGCTTACATAGACAGGGGGAATACAGAAAGACAAAATACAAAAATTACAGAACCATGGTTACATAGTAAGTTTATGGAGACACAAATCAGTTTATGGAGACAGTAGGGGTGAGGGTCCTGCTCCAACGAGCTTACATACTACAAGTAAAGGGGCTGGAGTAGTGCACGGTATGGCGAGGTGGAGAGTGAGGGATGCTATACACATAGACAATGGCCAGGCCATATAGTAGCTGAATCTGTAAAACTGCAAGGGCGGTTTATGATGGCTAGCAAGGATTGCAGTCAGTAGGTCAGGGAGCATGTTATCAGGCGGAGTACAGAGGGGTTTGTTTAGGGAATGCGGTATGCCTCCCTGAAGAGGTGCGTTTTTAGAGCACGCCTGAAGTTTTTCGAGTCCTGGATTGCCCGGGCAGCCTTTGGTAGTGCGTTCCAGAGGACCGGTGCTGCTCTGGAGAAGTCTTGGAGGCGGGAGTGAGAAGTTCGAATTAGAGGGGTGCGCAGTCTAGTTTCGTTAGCAGAGCGGAGAGCCTGGGCTGGGTGGTGGATTGAGATGAGAGAGGCGATATAGGGGGGCGCTGCACTGTGGAGGGCTTTATGGATGAAGGTAGTAAGTTTAAATTGAATTCTGTGTTTAAGGGGCAGCCGGTGCAGTGACCGGCACAGGGCAGAGGCGTCCGAGAGTTCTTCCATTTCTCCAAATTAATTAGCAATGATCGTCAGAGAAAGAACAAGAAACAAACTGTGTGTTTAAGTCACTATTGTCTGAAGGAGCTAGCACAGGGATAGGGTTCTTACCCACGAGCATATATCAGCCTGCCGTTTTCATGGTCGGCCGATATACACTGTGATCTGATGCATTGGAATCCAATGCATCAGTTCATATGGCCGTATTCCCGAGACATAAAAGTGCCTGTCTAGCCAGTATAGCGCCGGGCGTTTTTACGTCGGGCCGAAAAGATAATCCTGGAACTATCTGTCCGCAGCCAGCAAGGGGAGGAGGCGGGGCCTTAGCTACGCCCTTTCCCCTCCCATTGCAAGCAGCCAGAGGGGAGGAGAGAGGAGGTGAGCCGGTGAGGGAAGGGAAAGGGGCTATGGCATGGCAGCCTCGGCGTATATGCTCCGGGGCCCATGCCGCCTGAACGGGCACACAGATCATAGATTTATGCGCCCGTTCATAAGTTTTTACTCCCCAGATCGTAGCGTAAAACGGCGGCCGATATACGCTCGTGGGAATAAATCCTTATCTTTATTAATAGTGCAAAGTAGAGCAAAGAAATGTTTAGTTGTCCAATCACAGGGGACACCACCCTAATTTACACCTCATTGCTGTAGAAAAGTGGCAATTCATTACGGAAACTTTAGTACTGAGAGAAGACTTAAAGGGGTTGTCCCGCGCCGAAACGGGGTTTTTTTTTTTTAACCCCCCCCCCCGTTCGGCGCGAGACAACCCC
Organism: Eleutherodactylus coqui; assembly: GCA_035609135.1. Classification (NCBI taxonomy): domain Eukaryota; kingdom Metazoa; phylum Chordata; class Amphibia; order Anura; family Eleutherodactylidae; genus Eleutherodactylus; species Eleutherodactylus coqui. The sequence goes on along the minus strand of CM069405.1, from coordinate 515,360,807 downwards.
GATGCAGGGGTTAAAAAAACAAACCGGAGAGTGCTTACCTGAATCCCGGCCGTCCGGCGTCTTCATACTCACCTGCTGAAGATGGCCGCCGGGGTCTGCTCCCTCCGTGGACCGCAGCTCTTCTGTGCGGTCCATTGCCGATTCCAGCCTCCTGATTGGCTGGAATCGGCACGTGACGGGGCGGAGCTACACGGAGCCGGCATTCTGCACGAGCGGCCCCATTGAAGACAGCAGAAGACCCGGACTGCGCAAGCGCGGCTAATTTGGCCATCGGAGGCCGAAAATTAGTCGGCACCATGGAGACGAGGACGCCAGCAACGGAGCAGGTAAGTATAAAACTTTTGGTAACTTCTGTATGGCTCATAATTAATGCACAATGTACATTACAAAGTGCATTAATATGGCCATACAGAAGTGTATAGACCCACTTGCTGCCGCGGGACAACCCCTTTAATAGCTGTCTACAAATATCTGAAGGGCTGTCACAGCGCAGAGGGATCAGCCCTATTCTCATCGGTACAAGGAAAGACTAGAAGCAATGGGATGAAACTGAAAGGGAGGAGACACAGATTAGATATTAGACAGTGAGGGGATCAATGAGTGGAACAGGTTGCCATAGGAGGTGGGGAGTTCTCCTTCAATGGAAGTCTTCAGAGGCGGGACAGACATCTGTCTGGGATGATTTAGTGATCCTGCACTGGGCAGAGGGGTTGGACCCGTTGACCCCGGGGGTCCCTTCCAACTCTACTATTGTAGGATACTGATGAATGAATACATGATGTGACGGGGGCATACATTAACTACATTGATAAGAGTAAGGAATGTGGATACAGTGACTACATATGGTGATAAGGAAACGCTCAAGACCCCAACTGCCAAACACACAACTCAGACAACCCCTGAACAAGCCTTTACCAAGCAGACTTAATAAAACCAGGTTTTGGCATTGAATACATTAAATATATAAATTAGATTTTTTTTTGCCAAAAGGTACAAGAACACCTCCCAGAATGGGCCCGATTACTGCTGCAGACTGGAGGCAGCCATTTTGTGGGTTCTACCAATTTTTGTCGGGATGCAACCTATTAACTCACGTTTTCACAAAATATGTCGGCTCCCAAAGTGGCTGCCTCTATATAGGTTAGACTTCTTCTGTGTCATCAGGTGGATTTCTATTTAATGGATGCCTTGGTATGGAATTACCCAGTCTGACCGGTATCCTTGGTAGATACTGCCCAACAGCTCCATTGGCGAGTCCATGGGGTGAGGGAGGTTAATGTTTCTCCTTGTGCAAAGCACCTCAAAGATGTAGGGAATCTCATAAGCCATGCAATAGGTGGCGCTGTGGAGACATTATTCCATCACTTATTTGCATACCTTTTTCCCAGCAAGCATTGCATAACCGTTAATACTCACTACACCCTTGTGGAGAAACATTACCTCCGGGACTCCCATTGATGGCCTCTCCTCCAGCCAACCAGAACCCTACTGTGCACGGATGAGGGTCAAGAACCACCAAACAGCTGTCATGGGTGTTCTAGTTTGGCTAATATCCCTAGTCATGCTGCAAACCTTGTTCAGAGACTGAATATTCAACACAGAAGGTAGGTACCTTCCAAAAGGTGGTGCAAGTCAACGTCCGACCCTTCAACAAGCCTTGTAACAATAACCGGGCACACGACAATCTGAGAAGAGTCATTTCTGTGCATCACGCAAACATCAGCGCACGAACCAGGGACTGGGTGAGTGTATAAAGTATATAAAAAAACAAAAAACCCCACAACAACAAATCCCCAGCTCCGTGTTACCTTCCATAACAATTTATGGTACTGTAGGTATGTAGGAGAGGAGCCCACCCATTTTTGCGAACATATCTATGTATATGCAGACGCCTCAGTGGACAGTTACGTGCCTTAACAAAAGTTTTCGGGCTAAAATGAAGCCCCGCCCCAGAATGGGATGGGACGTAGCGGTGTAGCCGTTCTTCTCCACTCGCCATCTTGGACTGGAAGAAGGAGGGCAGATGTGTAGAGAGCTAATGTGGGCGCCGCTCCTCCCTACGGGCCATGAATGCAGTTCCTGCCCTATGGGTCTCCGGTAACCCCGCATCTACCCTCTTGTCCTCTACCCCTTCAGTGACAAGTTCCCGCATGCAATGGTGGCTTTCCAATCAAATGCGGCAGTCATGCAGAAAAAAAATGCAGCGTGAAAAGAGCCCAAAACACTATAAACGAGAAAATAAAAACTACCTGACATATTAAGAAAAACTTTTTCCAAATTGTATTACTTGGGACCCCTCCATGAATACACCCTGTACTTTCTAGTACAGACTCGTAAAAGGAAAACTTGGAAAGACACCCAGGACTTTCATGCAGCAATACAAGCAAAACACTTTTCAAAGTCTTTCGGACACAGTTTGTTATCTGCACCTCTGTTATCGGTCAGCCAAGGTGCCTGGGCTTAGAAGGACTAGAACAATAAAAGGCAATCTATGGGACCACACTGTACATCTCATAAAGAACCCAACAAAATGTATATCCTCCCCTACAAGCATTACTTTGAGCAGGACGGGGGTGGAGGTCCCTTCCAACTCTACAATTCTCTGATTCTACTGGTAGGGAGATGCCACCATGGTAAGTGCGATGCGGAGGCACCATTTGGTTCCACTGGAGTGCCTATAGATCCATTGCAGAAGGCCTGAGATGGTTCTTTGGACGATATCTCAACAAAATGCTTTTAGAGATGAACACACGAGTTTGGAGATGTTGAGTGGAGGTTAAAGGGGTTTACCATGGCTAAAATATTGATGAGCTATCTTCAGGATAGGTCATTAATATCGGATCGGTGGGGGTCTGCTATCCAGGATTCCCCGGCAGTCAACTGTTTGAAGAGTCCATGGTGCTCAGTTGAGAGCCACGACCTTTTCTCAGGCCAGTGACGTCATGTTCATTCATCACATGACCCAAGTGCCGCTGAATCCAATTCAAGTGAATGGGATTTAGCTGGTATATCGGCCACTGCCTCTACAATATCTATGGCGCTGTGCCCGGTAGGCAAAGAAGAGGTCACAATGTTTGTCCAAGCACTGCTACCTCTCCAACCAGTTAAAAATCGGCAGGGATCCCAGGCGGTAGTCTTCTAACTGATCAGATATTGACGACTTAACCTTGAGGATTGGTCATCAATATCCAATTACAGAAAATACCCCTTTATAAAGGGAAGGTGTCATCAGAAAATGGCCTACTATATAAATCATATTTTTGTTTTAAACAATCTTAGAATTTTGGGCTATTTTTTTTCTTTTTTTAATTCTCAGTCACAATCTGTATTTTTTTTTTTTTTAAATCGCCCAAAATCTGCATTTTTCACACTGACAACAGAGCCTAATAAAAGGTTGAGACTTCCTGATTTGTAGTAAAAGCTTTGCAGCAGTCATCTCACATGACTGGGAGGATGACACTGGGAGGTGACACCTATATGTACATAGTACAGGATCCACCATAGGTGATATCACAGCTCACCTCCTCCTCCTCCCTGCACAATGGCCTCTGCACAGGTCACAGAGCATGCCTAGAACAGTCTCATTACAAGTCAATAGGTCCCTTCCTGTCCATTGTGTGAATGGCCCTTGAAACTGCCCTAGGGCAGCTCAGGAAAGATGGCCACTCCCATAGTTATGTATAGACAGCAGAATAAAAAAGGTTTTACAATCAGAAAATTAAAAAGATTAGCAAAAAAATGTTACATGCTTTTCTTTTTGGTTTTAAATTAATTAAAAAAAAAAGAATTTGGGTGATCTAGTCCCTATGGACACCAATTCGAGCATTGTGACAATACTGTACCTCTGTATAGCTCCAATTTCATAAAAACAAAAATTGTGCAAGTTGGCAAGCTGTACTCGTGCATAAAGTTGCAACTTTTTGAACCCTGATCGCCATGCTTCATAAAGTGGGCAGGACTTAGGAAAAGGGCACCTGGCTCCAGAAACTGACAGAAACAATAGTGGTGCATAGACTGGCCAGAGAGGTTCTAAGTTTTTTAAGAGGTGTACGACTCTTAATAAATATTGCCACACTTCACTCTTGCGCGTTCTATACTTAGACCTGCTTTTTATACAGCAGTAGAAGTAAATTTCCCTATTTAGTCTTGGGTAAAATATCCCTCCATTGTGATACCATATGGAGTCACCGAATGGCAGCACATGGAGGGGTTATGGTTCTGTAGTAGAAGGCCCAAGTTGTGATGATGAACTTGTTAGTCTTATGTTGCCTACTTAAACTGTGTAGAGCTAGACAGGTGGCCATATGATAAATACAGCCCTGGAAGTACTAAACCGCATCCATAACAGCTCCTAGAACATAGGTCATCATCTGCTAATCTACAACAAGTTGAAACAGACACCAAATACATTGGGCACCATCAACATTACTAAAAAAATAAAAAAACAAAGATGCAAGAATAAGCAGTTAAAAAAAAAGTCAACAATTGCTTGTACTCACCACATGGGGCTTGTTTCTGTTAACGGTTTCTTCAACTGGCTTGGAAACCTTCAATGGTTTTGGTTCGGTTGTGGTTGGAGTACTTGGTGCTGTTCTAGGCAAATCCACAGGGATGAAGTTAGTAGCATTACCAGCATTGGCAGGAACTTGCTTGGACACATCCTCTAAGGGACTTATTAAAACTGGATACTGTTTGAGGGGAGGCCTTGTAGACTCCACGTTTGTCAAATGGGCACCACCATGGGCTAACACTTTGCATTCGGGAGGAGAGATGGGTATAAAGGTTGCTGGTTCACTTGTATGTCGTACATGTTTGCTTCCTTGCTTGCTTTTTGCAAGCGAGTCCTTTGGTTCCTCACCTTCTTTGTTGCTATCATGGCTACCTATCCTGTTTGTGCGCTTTTTAAAGCTGCGTCTAACCACCCTGGGAGATAGGACGTTTACAAGGTTTGGGTCGAAACTTAAACTTTGATTTCCCTCCAAACCATTTTCTTCCACATCAGATGGTAGATTCTCTGGTTGCGTGTGAAACTTTGCCTCCTCCTCTATCTCATCCATTTCTTCCAACTCAACCCTTTGCTCTGACAGTATGGGTTCACTGGTAGATGCCAAGATGGATTGTTCCAACTCTTTGGAAGGTTCGTTGGCATCTTCTAGGCCAGCCGGAGACAATTCTCCACGACGACTTGGATCACTAAATGACTTTTTCTTAATGGTCTTACCGTTGCCCTTTTCATCGATTACTTTATCAAGAGCTCCAGGTTGACTTACTATATTTTGAATGACAGTGTTGTAATCCTTAACCCCATCGCTACTGAAAGAAAGAACACTTGCGGCACTACCAGTGCATTCAGACAGAGCCGTAGCTGAAGAATCAGAGATCCCGGACTTTGAATTTAAAGATCCAAGGAGGTTACTATCCATAGAGAAGTTTTTAGCATCTTCGGTGATAGAGTACCTCCGGTGAGGCATTGGATCGCTCAGAGATCTATAGGTCTCACTCCCAGACTCACCATTGCTCCCACTACTAGAGTCTGTCCCACTATTACCAAGAGATGGAAATTTCCTTCTTCGTCTAACAGTTCCAGGTGTTGGTGGAGCATCCATAGGTCCCTGACTGTTTGCCACATGTGAAGTGTCAGAGTATGGAGTGCCTTCCGAATTACCAGTATGAGATTGAATTGTGTGATAGTCTCCATTTTGGGCATGCAAAAATTCATTTTCTTCCATGGAAGTTTCAGTTGATTTCCAAACTTTAAGTTTCTGACCAAGGTCTCGATAGGACGTACAAGGTGCAGGGTCTACCTCAGTAACAATGCCTTCATCAGTCAAGCTAGACTCATGCCCAGATAAGTCAGATATTTTCCTGGATGCACATTTGCCATCACCATCTTCGTCGACATTTATGTAAGACACGTCAGGCCTGTTTTCACTTTTGAGATGTTCAATCACTTCTTGATCAAAGTTATAGTCATCTTGAGACCCTATCTGCTTGATTTTCTCAAATACTTGCCTGGCTTCAAGAACGTATTGGTCATGCATTGCCTCTGGTTCATTATAGTTTTCTACCACATTATTAGCAGCTTCCATATGTAAAAAAATGCCATCACTAGTGGATGGGGTGGCCAGCATGAGTTCTGACGAACTCTGCTTCATGGAACTGTGTGTGGATACACGGCGGGATCCCAGTTTGTCGGAATACGTGAAAGATTTTGTACGTCGTAATGTAGCTGTCAAGTCCTTTAATGTTGGACGACTACCTCGTTGCAGTCGGTTGTGTCCCACAAGTCTACCTCGGCCAATCAAACTTTGCTGCCCAGAAGATTCTTGGCAGGCCTCAAGCCTGGAGCCGGCTCCTTCCTTGTCGCTGGTTCCCCGGTTTTTCAGTTTTAAGTCTGAAAAGTCTGATTTTAAGTAAGTCAGTAAGTTAAGAGTATCCGATGTTATATCTGGGTTTGACAACGATTTCTTTTGCTTAGCATCCTCACTTTCAAGATCACAAGGTAGACCGTCATTAACGCTTTCATTTTTCAGTTTGACAACAGTAGATGGCATTTTTGACCTAGGACGGACTGATGGTCGTGACATACCTTCATGTTGGCCAAAACTTGGCGATCGGTGAGCGTTTAAACCTACCTGGAGGTTACGTGCTTGTCCAGCATAATAAGTATTGAAGTGGTCATCATCTTTAAGGGTTTCAGTGCTTGAATATCTGCTGCTGCTTCTAGAGCCACTGGGGCTAGGCATAAAAGGTGGAATGTTAACTTTTGAAACTCTAGACACAGTGGGCATGGGAGACACGGAAGCCAGCTGACCTTGAGTTACTGTTTCGGAAGCATTTCGGAAGTGTTTGGGCATTTCATGAGGAGCAGTGGTTGAGACATTAGCAGAAGGAATTGGTTCTAGAAAAGAAGTATCGGACCTGACTGTAGGAATTAGACCGCTTGGTAACAATGTAGACTGTGCATCCCATTTCTGTACCATGAAGTCCGACAGGTTGGTACCTTGGCCCAAGACACTTGCTGCATTGACTAATAGGTTGTGCCCGTCTCCATCAGAGTCTTTATTGTTACATACTACAGAGTGATTTTCCTTCTTAACAGAATGTTTCCTGAGACTTTCCCTGAGGACATCGAGCTCACCTTCCTCTTCGCTTCCTGATGAGGTTTCCTGGGACCTATTTTTATTAGCCAAGATGGGCAGTAAGGTGTTTCTTTGCAGTTCATCGATGCTGTAGCTGTCTTTGAGTCTGACATTATTAGGGGCTGTCTGTGGTTTGCCTAAACTATGCCAGGAATGTAAACTAAGTGATTGCTGCCTTGCCTCTTGTTTAGGTAGACCAGATGAAAGGGTGTGTGCTTTCAGGCCAAACGGGATACAGCTTCTTGGCGGAGGGGGAGGAGGCTGAGGTTTGGGACCAGTGTTAATAATACGGTGCTCTTTTGTATCCAAACACACAGTATGTTCTGTTTTACTCTCTGACAGTGCACTGCAATAGTTACTTTCCAACTTGGATGATGTATTTTTGGGCCAGTGTGCAGGGCCCGAAGGCTGCTCTTTGGTGTAATGGTTAAAGCCTTTGTCAATTGCGGTTTCTACAGGGCAAAGTCTTTGCTGCTCCATTCCTGACATCTCCCTTAAATGAGACCCTGGCTGGCCCGAGAGCCTTGGTTCTTCACAATCGGGAAATGAAGACGTCCTAGATGGAGTCTTCCTAGTGCTTTCTCCAAAAAGTTTTCTCATCTCAGTAACACTAGGCCAGTTAGTCCCTTCTGTCACAAACAGTTCCCGGTTATCTGGCTGATGTAGAAAACTACAGAAAGTGTTCACTTCTTCTAGTGAGATCCCTGAGCTCGGAGATTCCCTTGGGCTATGAAAATCATGCGACTTACCTGGCAGTGCCAGGGACAGGCCATCGCTCCCGGTAGGGTTTATAAAGTCTTGTCGACTGTCCTGAGAAGGATCGTTTGTACTGTTGCCTTCCCAAGATCCAGCCTGAAAGCGATGATCCGCACGCCTTAAGTTTTCATCGTCACTCACAGCCCCATCGTCCTTCTGCTGGGGCGAAAACCGCTGTGAAAGCTGCCGGACCGATGGGATATTCTGGTCTTTGCTGGCTGCAGAGATCTTGGACACCTTCCTAGTTAAGCTGAGGGATCTGGCAGGGGGACGATGTGTTTTTTGACATGTGGGTTGGGTGACATCTCCTTTCCCGGGCAGTTCCGTGCCTCCCTCTTCACTAAAAGCTTTTGCATTCCAGTTTCCCAGTTTTTTAAAAGACACGCTCCGGTATATACGAACTTTTCTCTCGGCATCTCTCTCAGCCATTGTTTAAAGGAAACACAACCCAAGGAGAATGTTGGGGGGGGGAGGAGGTCACTTTTACTGTGAACTTCCAGAAAAAAGTTCAACGGCAAAAACAAAAAGTCTTTGAGAAATAAGTTAAAATACATTCAAACGTGTAATCCATCTAGAAGAAGCCAACTTCTCTGATCCTAAAGTATTCCGTCTGAGTTTCCAAAAGATTGAGCCGAAAACCCCATGGCAGACCCGCGATAAATCATCTTTTAGCAATTGTAGCAATTAATTCCACTTTAGTTCCTGTTGGTTTTACAGCGGTGAGATAAAAATCACAAGAATGGGGGGAAAAAAAAAAGTTTACGCAAAGTTTCCTTGACAACTGTTTAACCCACGATTGGCTCCGGCACAGCCCCAGCTTTCAGACGTAGCCATCACTCGCTGATCACTTAGAATAATGTACATCCCGCGTCGCGTTGCATTGTGCTGACAAGTCCCTGACGTTCCCCTTGTATCCCAGGCTTGCACATTTCCCAAAAAAACAAAGAAAAAAAAATTGTATGTTAAATAATCCTTTGGTCTTTCCAGTCTCTTGTGTGTTGATTTCACGTGGGAGAAAAACCCCGCAGCAGCCAGCTCAGCGTAGGTTAAAAGAGGCGAGGTTGGAGGAGAGAGTATGGGAACATTTTTTGTTTCCAACGTGTCCCTGGAAAAAAAAAAAAAAAAAAAAGAGGGATTGTGTTACAAGTAATATATGGAAATTGTCAACATGGCCCCCTGTAGTGTAATCGGGACATCCCCTTTAAGGCAAAGCAGTCAAAATTCCTAGGCATTTACTGCAAATCCGAAAAGGTAAAAAAGACTAACTTTTCATTTTTTGGACAAACGAAAAGCACAATGGATTTTCGTCGACCTATTTTTATACTTTACAAAAACTTGAATTTTAGCTCCCCCTGCTGGACAACAGCTGCATTACAGTTTCCCCTCTATAATGAAGGTTCGTTTTTTTCAGCCTGAAAGAAAAAGTAGTTCAAAAACAAAAAAAAAAATTCAAGAAAAAAAAAAAGAAAGAAAAAAGGAGAATCTCAAAATTTTAACAAATGAACGAATTTTGATCCGTGGAAGGTTATTGTTATTCCAGATAGTGTAGAGGATATGAAGAAACATTGTGGGACTTCTAGACCCAACAAGCTGCGAACATCAAGGCAAGAGCTAAACAACGACTTTGGCCGTGACCGCAGATCGTTGCGGGATCGCACTCTCATTGCAGTCAATGGGATCGCGGTGTGACTTGCAAGTTGCCACAACTGTGAGCCACAGATCACAAAAACTGCCAAACTCGCAAGTTGGCGTCACTGCGAGCTGCTCGGCGCGGATTTTGTGCAATCCACAGGTCGCGGCTACACCAATGAAAGAGCGCAGTTGCAGAGCTAGACAGCAATCGCGTGTCGCAGCCTAAGTCGCCGTGTAGCCCTAGCTTAAAGGGGGATGGGAGAGAACTTGCTGATCGGTGGGGGTCTCACCGCTAAGACCCCCGCTTATCTCAAGAACGGGACTCCTGAAGCGCCATCCGCCTCACTGCGGGATTACTGCACCTACCCGAAGTGAGGCGGACTGCAAGCAGTGCTTGTCGCGCAAGTGCACCAGCACGCCGTTAACTTTCAATGCGACTGTCGAGATAATGGAGCGCCATCCGCTTGGGTATTTGCGTCAGCCCCATTGACCCTTGAAGTTAGTGGAGCTCTGACTGTGTATGTGCCGCCAGTGCAACATTTACAGTGATGTCATTACGTAGGAAGAAGCGACAGGGCAGCGGGATATAGGTGTCCCGTACTTGAGATCAACAAGGGGTCTCAACGATGGGACCCCCACGATGACCAAGTTATCCCCTATCCTGTGAACCTGAAATTCCGATACAACCCCTTTAGCTCTGGAAGTAACGTAGGTAGGAGAAATCGATATCCATATAACGTAACCTATACATTTACAACACTAGGCTATTAGATTGTAAGCTCCATAGACAAGCTCACTTCTAGCAATGTACTTCTTGTTAACCTCACTGTACACCCCCTAGGGGCTATTGATGTCACAGCGCCGTAGACAATGACATCACCACATGTCAACTGTCAAAATAAACACCTCTGCTTCCTCACCTGTCCTGTTGGCCCTAGGTCATTAACTATTAATGTGATGGCAAAGAAAAAAAAGAAACAAAAACACGAGAATTTTGCAAAAAAGTTTTTGGACAAAATTACAAGTTTGAATCGAAATATATTTCTAGGAAAATGAAGATTTCTAAAAATTAATTGTTTGCTGCAACTTAATATCAGCCCCCTCCAAAAGTTTGTAACTTTTAAAAACTCTTTCATGCAAATGCACCCCCCACTTCGCCGTCATGATGTCATCTCTCCTTTGCAAGGGGGACCCACATCACAGGGGGGTGGGAGACTGCGGATTGCTAAATATTTTGCAACCTGGAGCCTGCCTCATACTCCTGACATAGGAGAGAGAAGGAGGGGGACTTGTACAGGGATGAATTAAAAAAGGCCTCGCTCTCTTTTCGCTTCCGTACCTTTAAAAAAAAAAATTACAAACTCTGGGGAAAAACAAAGAAAAAAAAACTTTCTCCTTACTGTAGTTCAGGTCTATAGTCGGAGGAGGCGCGATGATCGGCTGCAGATCATAGATGGAATCCGAGTCTTCCAAAAAAGAAAAATGCAAAAAATGTTGCAAATCAATTGACTGAAATCAGCAGAAATCCTGGAAATTTTCACAAATTGTGCCCAAAATTGGAAATTTGAAATGCAAAAACAGCAACGAATCAGCTTCTTCTGTTCAGGTTCAAAGTTTGCATTGTCCCCTGCGAAGAAAATACAAAGAACAGAGGAGAGCGCCTGCTCCTTACCCTTCAAATCTTTCCTCCAGTCTAAATTTCAGAGGCTGCAGCGAGTCCAGGAATTTGTGTGCACCATCGTCTGCGCAGAGGGGGGAGTCATGTGCTGCAGAAGTTTGTGCTCCCCTCCATAAAGTGAGGCCTGGGGGGACACATGCACCCCTGCGGGTCCTCAGGATACAGAGTATCACACACCAGTATCATGCAGCCCTGCAGTAGAGGCTCCAGTGCAGCCTGCATACAGGAAGTGCCCCCTCCTCCCCTATTTGTGCACTCAGATGGAATGTGCCAGTCTCTTCTCCTACACAGCACAGGCGAATAGCTGTAACCCTTTCCTTGCCTGGAGTGCGACCGCATAGCCCGAGTACGATTTTCCTGCGGTGCTTGTGGAGCTAAAGAGGAACTCTGCTCCTTGTGTGTTATCCCACGGCGGATACTGCCACGGCGATGATGTGGAAGCCGGACAATTCCACGCAGCTTCTGCGCAAATCTGTGCTAATCCGCATCAAGAAAGGGTTTACTGGATGGCAATTGAAATCTCCGCCGTAGTCTATATATTGCGCAATTTTTTCCCATGCACGGATTTGAAATCCCCCCTGTGAAAAAAAAAGGGACGCGAAATACAAGTTGGCTTCTGCGTATGTGAATTAGCCCCATTGACTGAGGTCCTTCGCACGGGCATATGTGCATGCTCATTACGCAAAGAATGGGTTCATTCACATTTCGGTATTTTGCGCGCACATTTCGGTTGTGCAAAAAAATAAACGCAGCATGCTCTATTTTTCGGCACATTTGCGCACCCAAAGTAACCGTAAAAGTCAATGGGGGGCGGGGGGGGGGGGGTGAAAATGCGTGCCGAGGTGCGTAATATGCTGCATAATTATGGTGGAAACAGAACACATCTGGAACTAATTAGTCATTCCAATCGGAGCGTCTCGTTTGAACACGCTCTGCGAGTGGAAAAAGTGCAGTAAAATACGCCAAGACGTGTGCAAAAAGGCATAGTCCGGTCCACAAAATCGCAGCGCTGAAGCATTTGAAAATGCCCGGGAGCGAGCCTTAAACGTGGGCATCCACCCTGGCGAGCGCGATATCGCTTCTAGAAACTCGGACTGATATCACGCTTGTAAAATAACGATGTTCATTGCAAGTTCATTGTGATTGGCGAGAAAATCGCATCTCTGAATGCAGCGTCCCGTAGGGTGACCCCGGACACATGGCATACGCAGTGGAGCTGGGAGGGCAAGATGCTGGCTTGTCATGGCGGCACTTACCACGCTCCCTCCCAGAGGGACGCATGTAGCCAAGGCCAGGGCAGCGCTGGGCCACTTCTGGACCCCTCCGGCATGGGGATGCCCAATAAACATTTGAACAGGCGATGAGTTTGTCACGGGTGACGCCATCATTCCAGCACCCACCGGCATTGGACTGCGTGATTTCCCATAGGAAATAAGGGCCCATTCACATAGACATATTTTCTGTCCATATTACGTCCCTATTTTCTACAGCATCGAGCGCCATAGATTTACTACTTCCCACACGTCAGTAAATTAAGAGCCTCATGTCTTCACTCGTTCCTGAAGTCCCTCCACATGTAATGTAAATGCTGCGGTATTTGCGCAGCGTCTACTGCCTGTGTGATGGTGGCTTCATACCTCTAGGCCATTAGGACTACTGAGAGAAGTGCTGTCAGTCCGTTGACGGGATGCAGGCTGCTGTGGGTGATACCATCATGGAGGGAAGAGACATACACCTTCCATCAGCTCCGCAGTCGTATTATCAGCCACTCCTGCATGGAGAGGGAGAAATTGTAGCAATGAGACATCAGAGATTGCTTAAAATGTAAGAGCGATGATTGTGGATCTCATGGCAGTCGGATCCGCCAACTACAATCAGCGTATGGGGCCAGTTTACGGAATGCTGATGACGAGCTCCGACTCCTTGTAACTATGTTGTCTCCCAAGTGGCACATGGCAATTTCTTATCAGCCCTTACTGGAAATACATACTGGCCCAGCCAAGACTAATCTGCACAGCGGGGGAGGGGATTGTGCTGAAAGTTTACACATAGATAGAGTGTATTTAATGTCACTGGTACCTACTATACATTACTTGTATGGTAGTGATCCTGAGTTACATCCAGTGGAGTCACTGTATACATACATTACTTATCCTGTACTGCTCCTGAGTTACACCCTGTATTATACTCTAGAGCTGCACTCACTATTCCGCTGGTGGAGTCACTGTGTACATACATTACTTATCCTGTACTGATCCTAAATTACATCCAGTATTATACTCCAGAGCTGCACTCACTATTCTGCTGCTCGAGTCACTGTGTACATACATTACTTATCCTGTACTGATCCTGAGTTACATCCTGTATTATACTCCAGAGCTGTACTCACTATTCTGCTGGTGGAGTTACTGTGTACATACATTACTTATCCTGTACTGATCCTGAGTTACATCCTGTATTATACTCCAGAGCTGTACTCACTATTCTGCAGGTGGAGTCACTGTGTACATACATTACTTATCCTGTACTGCTCCTGAGTTACATCCTGTATGGCACTCCAAAGCTGTACTCACTATTCTGCTGGTGGAGTCATTGTGTACATACATTACTTATCCTGTACTGATCCTGAGTTATATCCTGTATTATACTCCAGAGCTGCACTCACTATTCTGCTGGTGGAGTCACTGTGTACATACATTACTTATCCTGTACTGATCCTGAGTTACATCCCGTATTATACTCCAGAGCTGCACTCACTATTCTGCTGGTGGAGTCACTGTGTACATACATTACTTATCCTGTACTGCTCCTGAGTTCCATCCTGTATTATACTCCAGAGCTGCACTCACTATTCTGCTGGTGGAGTCACTGTGTACATACATTACTTATCCTGTACTGATCCTGAGTTACATCCCGTATTATACTCCAGAGCTGCACTCACTATTCAGCTGGTGGAGTCACTGTGTACATACATTACTAATCCTGTACTAATCCTGAGTTACATCCTGTATTATACTCCAGAGCTGCGCTCACTATTCTGCTGGTGGACACTGTGTACATACATTACTTATCCTGTACTGATCCTGAGTTACATCTTGTATTATACTCCAGAGCTGTACTCACTATTCTGCTGGTGGAGTCACTGTGTACATACATTACTTATCCTGTACTGATCCTGAGTTACATCCTGTATTATACTCCAGAGCTGCGTTCACTATTCTGCTGGAGGAGTCACTGTACATACATTACTTATCCTGTACTGATCCTGAGTTACATCCCGTATTATACCCCAGAGCTGTACTCACTATTCTGCTGGTGGAGTCACTGTGTACATACATTACTTATCCTGTACTGCTCCTGAGTTCCATCCTGTATTATACACCAGAGCTGCACTCACTATTCTGCTGGTGGAGTCACTGTGTACATACATTACTGATCCTGAGTTACATCCTGTATTATACTCCAGAGCTGCACTCACTATTCTGCTGGTGGAGTCACTGTGTACATACATTACTTATCTTGTGTTACATTCGGTATTGAAGGTGAACATTTGGGTTTTCACAGCAAGACTGGTTGTTTGCGCAGACAGTATGCAGCAGTGACACCTGGAGTTAAGAAGTAAGTATTGCAATTTTTGTAACATTTTTTAGCAGAACCAAAGCTTATGAACTGTTACATTACACTGTATATAAAAGTCTACCCCCCCCCCACGTTAAGATGTCAGAATTTTTTTGTCATGTTAAAAAAGTTGAATCATTTCCTGTTTTCTTTCCGCCTTCCATGTGACCCGCTGTCTGTGCGATTCCATTGGAGAACAAATTGAAATCTTTTAGGGTGGAAAAATAACTATAATAATGTGGTTGCATAAGTGTTCACGCCCTCTTATATTCGGGGGTGTGGTTGTGTTTAGAATCAGCCAATCACATTTACACTCCTGATAACTAGCAGTCAGCACTCCGCTGACACTACTTACAGGGATTCTGGGGTCCCCCATATACATTTCGTCTCTTTTAGGAGTGTTCTGTCTGAGGAGACCGAGGAGGAACTTGTTGGCCAGAATTTCAAAAGGTATGTTTGGCGTAAAGCCAACATTGCGGACCACCAGAAGACCCCCAGACCACAGTGAGGATGGTGGGGGCAGCATCACTGTGACAGCCCTTCAGATATTTGTAGACAGCTATTAAGTCTCCTCTCAGCCTTCTCTTCTGCAAGCTGAACATTCCCAGATGCTTTAACTGTTCCTCATAGGACATGATTTGCAGACCGCTCACCATCTTGGTAACTCTTCTCTGAACTTGCTCCAGTTTGTCTATGTCTTTTTTAAAGTGTGGTGCCCAGAACTGAACACAGTATTCCGGATGAGGTCTGACTAAGGAAGCATGGAGGGGGGTAATTACCGCACGTGATCTAGACTCTATGCTTTTCTTAATACATCCCAGAATTGTGTTTGCCTTATTGGCTGCTGCATCACATTGTTGACTCATGTTCAGTCTATGATCTATTAGTATACCCAAGTCTTTTTCACATGTGCTGCTGCTTAGCCCAATTCCTCCCATTCTGTATGTGCTTTCTTCATTTTGCCTGCCCAGATGTAGGACTTTGCATTTCTCCTTGTTAAATACCATTCTGTTAGTCGCCGCCCACTGTACAAGCTTTTCTAGATCTTTTTGAATACTCTAACTTCCCTAGTGTTAGCTATCCCTCCTAGTTTTGTGTCGTCGGCAAATTTGATCAGTGTCCCCTCAATTCCGTCCTCCAGATCATTTATAAAAATGTTGACCAGCACTGGGCCCAGGACAGAGCCTTGTGGTTCCCCACTTGATACATTCTTCCACTTGGATGTGCAGCCATTTATGACCATTCTTTGAGTACGATCACTCTGCCAGTTCTGAATCCACCTAACAGTTACCTTGTCAATCCCATATTTGGTCATTTTTTTCAATAAGTTTGGTATGAGATACTTTGTCAAATGCTTTACTAAAGTCAAGCTATTCTATAGCCACCGCATGTCTCTGATCAACCCAGTCGGTGGTTGTCTCATAGAAAGAAATTAGATTCGTCTGGCATGACTTGTTTGTTAGAAACCCATGCTGGCTCTGGTTAATTACTCCATTCTCATCCAAGTACTTGCACGCATGCTGTTTAATTCTTTATTCCTAGATCTTTTCCAGTGTAGAAGTCAGGCTCACAGGTCTGTAGTTTCCTGGATCCACCTTTTTCCCTTTTTGGGAGATGGAGACAACATTTCTCCTTTTCCAATTTTCTGGGACTTCTCCCGTTCTCCAGGAATTTTCAAAGTTTATGGCAAGTGGTTCAGCAATTACCTCTGCTGCTTACTTTAGTTTCCTAGAATGTAATTCATCTAGACCGAGAGACCTGAATTCATTGAATTAATTTGATGGTTCTGTTCTCAGTAATGATTAGTCAGTGTGAGCTGCGCCTCAATGTAAGCAACTGTTCAAATACCTCAGAAGTTGTGTTCTAGAGATGCATCAAGCTGGAAAAGGCTGCAAAAGCTAAAGATCTGGGTGTATATCACTCCACAGTTATTATGTACAAATGGAGAACATTCAGGACTGTTCTACTCTCCAAGAGCGTCCTGTTATATCACTCCATAGTGGAAAGTTCTGAAGGAGAGGAGAAAGAACCCAAGAGGAACAGTAGAGGACCTTCAGAAGACTCTATTGATTGCAGAGACCTCTGACCATGTGTCCTCTATTAGAGAAACACTGACCAAGAATGGTGATCATGGTAGGACACCACAAAGGAAGCCACTCATGCTGTAAAAACATTGCAGCCCATCTAAAGCTTACATGATGAGACCATATGAGAATGCTTTTGGGAAATGGATGGATGAGGTAAAAGTAGAACCTTTTAGCACAATGCTATGTGTGGAAGAAGAAAAACACCGCACACCAAAACCAAAACCTCATCCAACTGAAAGCCTGGTGGAAGCAGTATCATGATTTGGGGCCATGGTGAAGGTAGCATCATTACTTGGGGCTATAGTGGAGGAAGCATTATGGTTTGGGGATTTGGTAGAGATGGCATCATAGTTTTTGGCTATCGTGGAGATGGCATCGTGGTTTGAGGTTATGGTGGAGAATGTATCATGGTCTTTATAGTGTATCATGGTTTGTATGGGGCTATAGTGGAGGGAACATCATGGTTTGGGGCTATGGAGGAGGATGCATCATGGTTTGGGCTATGGTAGAAGGGATATCATGTTTTGGGGCTCAGGTAGAGGGGACATCATGGTTTGGGCCTATGGTGGAGATAACATCATGGTTTGGAGCAGGAGGAAGCATTATGGTTTATGGGCTGTTGTTGATGGAGCATTATGGTTTTGGGCTATAGTGGGGAAGCATCATGGTTTGAAAGCTATGGGGGAGGGGGCATCATGGTTTGGGGGGTGTTGATGAAGCATTATGGTTTGGGGACTATAGTGGGGGGAGCATCATGTTTTAGGACTCTTTGCTCTCCAGGATCTTGACATTTTGTGATCATTAAGAGAACAATGAATCATAAGGTGGATCAGAACATCTTACAGAGGGATGTAAGGGCAGCCATCCAGGATCTCAAGCTGGTGTAGATTTGCCCTGTAATTTCCGTCACATTCTGGCATAAACTATAATAGATTTTCCATATCCCACTCACTAAGCCCTCGTCACTTAAAAAGGACGGCAAAGAGTCAGAGTTTTTTGCTCCAAGAACTTGACTTTTTATTGCTGTAATTCTGTAGCAAAGTGAGTTAATAAATTTCCCCCATTGTTTTCACCAAACCTTTTTTTCACACCTTCAACATTTTTAAGTGTCAAGAGCCATGGCTTAGAGGATTTGCACAATGTGCCAAATTTATGGATGGCATGTGCCCTTTTATCTAAACTACATCAGTCATGGGGTGGCAAAAAGGAAAGGATCTTGTCTAACATATCTAATCAGTTGCGCAAAATTTATCACACCACAGCGCCCTGCATTGGGATAAATCAGGTGCAATTAGCGCCATTATCTCCTATCAGGATGTATTTGATAAACTCCCCCGATCACATTTACTAAGACTGATCTTTTTGATGCCAAATAAAGGAGGCAGTTGGAGTGATTTGAGCCTAACTCTGTAATAGGCGCATTTTGACCTTTCAAGACAGAAGAAATCAAATCAATGTCTACGGCCGATGAATACCAGAAATGTGCGACATTGTATTACTTCAATATAATTAATTCATCATTAATTAAATGAGGCACAAACTAGGTTTCCGTGGCGACCACACCCACGTATCTGATCTTTTTCTCATTTTGATGAGTGAACAGAAAATTTGCACATTTTAGTGCACATTTGTCACACGTCACATTTACGAAATTTCGCAAAAAAACACGGTGTAAGTTGCATAATAAATACGATCCAAATTGGGGGAATTTATCAAAGAAGTAGCAGCAGAATTCTAGCATTAAAAAGTCAAGATGTTTTGGCACAAAGGTTTGCAACTTTTTGCCCTTTTTGCCCTTGGCACACTACGTTTTGTAAAATTAGGCAGGGCTTAGCAAAAAGTGGGTGGAACATCTTTGGGCTGTTGGGATTTACCATAAATGACGCCAGAAACTATGTATGTAGCTTTCCCATTCTGCTGCACCGATTGCTCAGGCATCTGTCAAATGTAGTATGTTGGTTGTACAAAAATGTGCAACCTTTTGGTGTTTTTGCACCCGCATGGGACTTTTCTAAAAGTGGACAGGGCTTAGCAAAATAGGGGCAGTGCATGCATCCTCCAACACCATCCGTAAGCCTCCAGTCCCTCTTTTGGGTGAAAAAATGTAAGCAATTAATGACTGCCATTCGCAAAAATAGGGGACTTTTAATCGTTTCATGTTCCAAATAGTATGTTTCTAAAAGTGGGCGGGGCTTAGCAAAATAGGGGCAGTGCATGCATGCTTCAACACCTCCAGTCCCTCTTTTGGGTAAAAAAGGTAAGCAATTAATGACTGACAATTGCAAAAATAGGGGACTTTTAATCGTTTTGTCAGGGTAATTCTAAGTGCAGCACCAATCAGGCCCACCCCACTTGCCCCGCTGCCGGCCGTAAGAAGAGACACCACACAGAGGTCTGGTATAGTTTCTCACACGGGACATGGCTCTCGGCTGACGCTTTGCCGACGTCGTGCTTTATTACAGATTACATGAGATCTTATACCCTTTGTCCCATCCCCAGCAAGTGGTGATGGGCTAATAACCATATACGGAAAGTCCGGATTTGCGGACTGAGACAGTGAAAATCATACAACAGTCAT
Organism: Eleutherodactylus coqui; assembly: GCA_035609135.1. Lineage (NCBI taxonomy): Eukaryota > Metazoa > Chordata > Amphibia > Anura > Eleutherodactylidae > Eleutherodactylus > Eleutherodactylus coqui. Next base: position 515,341,316 of record CM069405.1, on the reverse strand, counting down.
TATCTTGATACTGGCGCCTCTGGCTTATGTACAGAAAATCACGTATTCAATTAACTCCAGTGCAAAGAATCACCCACTCAATTCTAAGAAAACGGCCAAGCATGCATTCTCCATATATGGGAAGTCCGGATTTCCGGCCTGAGACCGTGAAAGTTCAGAAAATCTTGATATGGGCTTCTGGGAAAACGGCCAAGTACACGCGGCCTTCGTCCGATTCTTCTTTGCTGTGTTTAAGATACATTTTGTTCAAGCCTGGCAAGGCCTCTTGGAATATCTGATGTAAGGCGACATATAAGTTTTTTTCATTTGGAATTGAATATAACTTGAATATAGGTATAAAGCATAAAAAAAACATTTGGCAATATATATATATATCCTCACAAACCCCCCTAAAAAAGTTATATGGAGATCAAGTACCAGACCTTGCACTCTTCCTCGGTCGTCTCTCCCTTGCGTCAGGGTTTCTCCACTTGCCCGTAAGTCCCTACTCCTAAAAGGGAGGGATCCCTACCTCACCTCAGAAGGAGGCCATGGATTCCCTGGGCTTATTTCCGGGCATCCATACCCTCTATCTGTACGAGTTAACACCCCGCAGGGTGTGCCCTCGCCGGAACCTAAGGTCTTCTGCACTATCCCTAGGCAAATGGGAAGTCCACTGACAGTCCATCTTATGAGACTGAGGCGGCGCAGTACTAGTACATTTCTCCATTCTTCTGGTAACGTATCTGGTTGGCATTATCGGAACTGGCTCTTCATTTTTTTTCAAACAAGGGAAATTTTGGTCACATTGTCCAGTCCCTTACTCATACTCTTTTTGATCAAAGGGATTATACACAAACAGGAAATTACATACCCAACCTCTTTCTGCTAAAATCATATCCAGGGCCACTCTAGGGCCATGGATGCAGTGGGCCCTAACTGGTCAGCTAACCCTTGTAAAGCATCTCTGGTGTAGTTTACAAACCTCTGCTGATTGTAATAGATATAATTCATCCAATCTACATTATTATTAACAGTGACAAAAGCAAATAAGGACTCAAAACCTGCTTTAACCTGATCTCTAGAATTAAATTCATCTGGCACCCCCCTTGGCACTCCTATTACATCTATGTGTACATGTGGATCAAAGTTACCACCTGGAGTGTCAACGTCTCTCTTAGCACGATGCGGTGTTGGATTCTCACCCTCAGTGTAGTCTTATTGATTGTATTAATTTGTTCTGAAACAGGGGGCTAGTGTACAGTAGTCAAAGGTGTGTGTTAGAGGAATTGTACCACATTATAGCATGTAAAGGATATGCAGGATCATGAGTTTTTTCAGTGCGAAGTATGGATCCCAGTGGGCTTTCCTTCAAGCTTGACTGCAGTTGGGGTGGTGAGCAACATCTGGTAAGGACATTCAAACCGGGTTTCTCTCTTAAACTTTTTCACATAGACCCTGTCACCTGGTTTCAGATAGTGACACTCATCTGTAGGACCTTGGAGAAAAGCAGAGACTGCAGAATGCATTATTGACAATTCCTTAGAGAGGCCTATGACAAAATTAACAAGAAAATCATTCCCCAAGCTCAGCTACTGAGGCATGTATCCTCCTAAGAAAAAGAAAAACTAATGGGAGACACTCAATTCAAGATTTGCCCATTTCCTCTATTGCCTTTTGTATCTACTTTCCCCCTACTCCGCGGATGGTAGGGTGTGTGAAAAGCCTGGAAAATACCCAAAACAGACATGATGTGTTGCATTATTTCACCTGTGAAGTGTGTACCTTTGTTTGACTCAATCACTTCCGGTACCCCATACCTGCAGATTACCTTGTTCATGAGCTTCTGTGCGGCTACCTGCTTATTTACTTTGGTAACAGAGTAGGTCTCCAACCTGAAAAGAAATCAACAACAAGCACATATTCATGCTTCCCAACAAGTAGGAGCTGAGTGTAGCCAATTTGCAATCCCTGAAATGAGTAGAGTGGCCTAGGCAAGTGTGATGTGGCAAATTTACTTCTGCCCTGTTGCTTTACGGCAAAGATCATGCAAAATTGGACAAATGATGCAGCAGCTACAGAAAACCAAGGAGCCACCCGTCCTCGTTCAAGCATCGACATCATTACTGCTTTGAGAGATGCGTCTTTCTGTGCGTCAGCTGGGCCATCATGGGGCACAGGGACTGTGGTAGGCAAGTGCTGTTGACTGTTCGCCATACGCCGTCCCTTTTTAGTCCATTTGTCTTTTTCTTCCTTGCTGGCTTGTAACTGTAAAGTCTTTAGCATATCAAAGTTATTATCAAAGTCCAAGTTCAAATCAAAGTCCAAGTTCAAATCAAAGTCCAAAGTTATTATCAAAGTCCAAGTTTTTATCAAATTCTTCTTTTCTTCTGTTCTTCCACGGCTTAAGGGCCGCTGCTTTTGCTGTGTGGTCTGTGATGGCATTGCCTCTTGCTTCTCTGGTGTAGGAATTGGTGTGAGCTTTCCACCTTGTCAGGTAGAAGTAGGGCCTTCATGAGACTCTGCACCGCTGCACCATTCTCAATTGGTTGTCCTGCTGAGGTAAAAAACTGTCTGGCCTTCCATGTTGGGCCGTAATCATGAGCTATGCCAAATGCATACCGGGAGTCAGTGTAAATGGTTTCCGTCTTACCTTCCTCCACTCTACACGCCTCTGTGAGTGCTTTTAGTTCCGCTTCTTGTACTGCGACGTGCGGAGGCATTCTGCTTTTAGGACATCTTGTTGTGTGACCACTGCATATCCAGTGTGGAGTCGTCAATCACCCTGGGTACCATCTATAAAAAACAACTCAAAATATGCATTATTAACAAGGGCTTTCAGTAACTTTTTAAAACTTAAATTTTCTTGTTGCATCAATGCTAGACAATCAGGCTGGTATTCTATTTCAAAAAGATCAGAATCTTGTTGCAAAAAATTAAAAAATGGCTTGCAAAAAAATTTAAAAATGGCTTGCAAAAATTTGAAAATGGCTGACTTGCAATACCTAGATCACCTATGCCTTCTCCTCCCCCCCTTTAAAACAGGGTACTCAATTGGAACAATAGTACCCGGTTTAAGGTAGTACAACATTGTAAAAAGATTTGATGGATACAGATAAGGCCTGTAAGATGTTAGCACAAATAACAGAAACATGAGTTACATCGGGGCAGAATAATCTACAAAACATCTACTAATATTGGAAATGTGAGATCCCTTTAAGTGAATTCATTATTAGTCTGTTCCTGCCTGCAATGTCTTTATCAAATTCCAGACAGGAGAAAAAAAAAACAAAACAAAAAACTTTTACTAGCTGCTCAAGCTCCTCACCCCCTCCCTTGTCGAGAAGAGGGATGAAACATTACGTACTATTACATCATCTAGCTCCACCCCTTCGATATTGGCACATTGCGTCTTTCTTCATAGCTCCATTTCAGCGTAACAGTCCACACGTCCACATCTCAACCAAGCAAAGTCCCATGCATGGGGAGGACTTTTATCCCCAGTCATTACCTGCATCACACATTCCCCACTCACCGCAGCTTGAACACGGGTCACTAACTCTCATCCATCCATGCTCTCAAGTCTGCTCCGTCACCCCCTATTGAAGGTGTACCAGTCCATACAGATGCACAGACAAAAAAAGTTTGACAAACATACATACATCAGTTGAAAAACATTGAGGTGAGTGCTATCTTCTTATAAAGTACATAATTCTATTGAGATGAGATTGTGAATGAGCGCTATCCTTGACAAATTATGTGAAAAAAGTTTTGCTGAGTGACTAAGACATTCTATATTTCTTATCTACTGAAGCTATTATATGCTGTATTAAACGCTGAAGTGTTTTAGAATCTGTGACCCTGAATTTGGAGTGAATTCTGAAAGCCCCCACCTATTTAAAACATGTCTTATCTCTCTACGAATATGAAACACAGACTGAATAAGTTTTAGCTTAAACTATTGCCTGCATTTTGAAATCATAATTACAGCGCAACATGTTCTTCATTTTCAACCCCTGTATAAGTAAGAATATAACTTAGAAATTGCTATATTTCCCTGCCTACTAAGACAGTATAACTAATTAAATTCATTTCAATTCATTGTAAGCAAGCAAAGATATTAACCAAGGTTGTTATTGCATTTTCTCTCTCGCTGTTATCTTCCGACCTTGAAAACTAGACAGACTGAACACAAGCTCGCAGCTACATGTCAACAAACTCTTCTCCCCTAAAAGCAAGCTCAGTTAACTATTTGCACATACAGTATATACATATATATATACACATATCCATATCTATTATCTATCTTGTATTATACACATTTTCTTCTTTCTTTGCCAACAAATCACATGCATTGTAATCTTCTCGACTTGCTTGTTCCCTATACTTCTCTCCCCTACCTAACTGCCAATATAACCTTCAATAGACACTCTCCTGACGCCCTCTTGATCACTTACTGTACTTTTCAACATTTCACTTACGGATACTTTCTTAAACAAATAATGTGTACATACCTAACTTTCTCTGACTGTCTCTCTGCTTCTAGCAAACCTTGGTCTTCCAAGGCACCTCTCGGTCCTAAAGACCTCCCTCCCAGACACCATTTTGTAATCTGCCGTGCGGGTCGATGTCACACATTTTCATAAGTTTTCTTACAGTTTACAAATTCATCCGCACGGCGGCAGCCCTTGAGGGGCTCTGTCTTCTTTAATAAGATCTTACGCATATTAGAACAACAACAACAATAATAATAACACGCTCCATAGAATGTATCCTTCTTAATACCAAATTGTCAGGCCCTTATATACTGGCAAGACAACCGAAGGTCTCTTTTTCTATGTAGCCAGCCTCATAAAATGCATCTCTCTGAAATCAAATCGTTAGCCCCATATATAAGGCAAACCGACTGAGAGTCCCTTTTTCTATGAGACTTATCTCATAGAGTGCGTCTCCTCCTCAGCTAAACCATTAACTAACTAAACTAAACCCGAGGGTCCCTTCTTCTATGAGACAAAATAAAAAGTAAGAGAAAAAAAAAACTTCTGCAGATACAACAATCTCCACTATTATTAAAACGTTAAAACTTCAAAGTACAAATAAACTACAGACTAGTTTCTGGGTGACCGATTGGTGCGCATATCACGGTCAGTGGTCCATGACGGCAAACCCGGAGCCCACACGAGTTACCGTATAGAACTCTTAACCCAACCCGTCCGGTCACAAACCACAGATAGTCAGTCCCGCTGCAAAACTCGCAGTGTAAAACACAACATAAATATATGCTGGCCTTACCTGGAGTTCTAAGTGAGTTGATCAGGCTCGGTTTGCAGCAGGACGGCTTCTCAGTGGCGTGGATCCGGGTGGAATGCGTTGTAAGCTCCTGGTTTTGTCGCCCCAGTTGGTTGCGCCATTTGTCAGGGTAATTCTAAGTGCAGCACCAATCAGGCCCACCCCACTTGCCCCGCTGCCGGCCGTAAGAAGAGACACCACACAGAGGTCTGGTATAGTTTCTCACACGGGACATGGCTCTCGGCTGACGCTTTGCCGACGTCGTGCTTTATTACAGATTACATGAGATCTTATACCCTTGGTCCCATCCCCAGCAAGGGGTGATGGGCTAATAACCATATACGGGAAGTCCGGATTTCCGGCCTGAGACAGTGAAAGTTCAGATGCATAGTTGAACAGTCATTATCTTGATACTGGCGCCTCTGGCTTATGTACAGAAAATCACGTATTCAATTAACTCCAGTGCAAAGAATCACCCACTCAATTCTAAGAAAACGGCCAAGCATGCATTCTCCATATATGGGAAGTCCGGATTTCCGGCCTGAGACCGTGAAAGTTCAGAAAATCTTGATATGGGCTTCTGGGAAAACGGCCAAGTACACGCGGCCTTCGTCCGATTCTTCTTTGCTGTGTTTAAGATACATTTTGTTCAAGCCTGGCAAGGCCTCTTGGAATATCTGATTTAAGGCGACATATAAGTTTTTTTCATTTGGAATTGAATATAACTTGAATATAGGTATAAAGCATAAAAAAAACATTTGGCAATATATATATATATCCTCACAGTTTCATGTTCCAAATAGTATGTTTCTAAGAGTGGGCGGGGCTTAGCAAAATAGGGGCAGTGCATGCATGCTTCAACACCTCCAGTCCCTCTTTTGGGTAAAAAAGGTAAGCAATTAATGACTGACAATTGCAAAAATAGGGGACTTTTAATCGTTTCATGTTCTAAATAGTATGTTTCTAAAAGTGGGCGGGGCTTCAAAAAAGACGATGGAGGTAATGGTAACAGCAGTTTATTAAACAAGTTGCAGCAGAGTTCTGGCATAAACATTTGCAACTTTTTGACCTTTTTGCACCCTGTATAGGACTTTTCTAAAAGTGGGCAGGACTTGGCAAAGGAAGGCGGCTGAGCTAGCATCCTCCAACACCAGGGGTAAGCCTCTAGACCCTCTTTTTGATGAAAAAAATCAACCAATTTATGACTGATAATTGCAAAAATTGGGGACTTTTTTGACCTTTTTATGCTCCAAATGGCGCATTTCCAAAAAAGGGTAAGGCTTTAAAAAATGGGGCAGAACAAGCATCCTTCATCACTATTGATAATAATCCTCCCGTTGATCCTTTACATGAAAGAATTTCGCCAATTCATTTGGACCGTTACTCTTCAGTTGCCGGACGGTCATGTGATGTGAAGCGTGTGGACAAACTTCACCACATAGATAAAAAGTTATAAAAATCAAAAGTTCAAAATTCAAGTTAAAAAATCTACAATTAAAATCCGTGATGAATAGATGAGGCCTTCGGACAGCGACTGGGGAGTCTATGGAACTGTCTGGGGGTATAGAGGACTACATCTCTCTGCCAGTTTATGAGGTTGAGGCGAGATATTACAATGCCTCCTTTATGTCTGGGGACCATTATTGTAGCTGTGTTTAGTGAAGGGTTAATCCAAATAAAAATCTTTTGTGTCAGAAATTGCTGACAGCCCCGTGTCCTGACGCCTGCATTGTGTACGAGGTCAGCACTGATCAGTCCAACACAAAAACAAGTCAAGCTGTGAGAGCCAAAAGTGTGCCTGTCCCTTTAAATGTAGCTACCCCTTTAAATGCCCGCCTTGTTTTGTCGTTGAGTGTCTTACAGGTCACAGAAGTCTTCGAGTTTTGCAAATTTGTCAACAGAAATAAGGAAAGGTTGAAAGTGTCTGGAGATGACCTCTCATGGAGCTATATAACACATAACCTCTAGAGGGAGCACTCTGCACCATGTTAATTAATCTCTCTGGGTTTTAGGCACATGACACATCAGCTACCCCTGCTGAAGGTGGCGCCATAGAGGACTTGGTAAGGCTCCTGAACACTTAGAAAGTTAATTATATAGCAGTTTTAGAGGTTGTACATCACTGGTTCTAGAATGCTTTAAACATGGGGACGTTGATTACATGATGGTGGTACTAGATGGGTACAGTTGGCATTCTTGGAGTACTGTGTGGTGGTGATATTTGAACTCTCTATATGATGGTGTAATTTGAGTATTGTATGTTAGTTTTATTTGAGCATTGTATACTACCATGTTTATCCTAAATTAAGCCCTGCCCTGATTTTAAGGTATGGGGGAGGGTGTGAGTTTGAAATATAGGCCCTACCCTGAAAATAAGTCCTAGCTACACTACGTGAAAAAAGAAAAGCAATACTTACCAAGCAGCCACCGTCCAGATCCCTCCCACTGCTCTGCTGCGTTCCGGCAGGCTTGCTTTCAGTTCTCGGCGCCGACAGAACATCACTTGCTGGTAATGGGGTTTGTAAACCTCACCTCCAGCAAGCAATTTCTCTGATTGGCTCTCGAGCACCGCAGCTCAGCCAATCTCTGCAGCGCTCGATGAACCAATCACAGCCATTCTGATTGGCTGAGCCGCTGTGCTCGAGAACCAATCACAGCAATCGCTTGCTGAAGGCAAGTTTACAAACCCCGTTACCAGCAAGAACTGCAAGCAAGCCTGCCAGAACACTGGAGACCAACATTTTGTTTTCCTGCACCAAGCCAAGATTACAATGGCTCATAGGTGTCAGAATGATAGATACCCCACAAATGACCCCATTTTAAAAACTACACCCCTTAATATATTCACTGAGGGGGTCAGGAGTATTTTGACCCCACAGTTTATTTTCAGGAGTTAATGCAATTTAGAGGAGAAAAAAAAATTCTGTCCGTGAGCAGAGGGATTTTAAATCTATCGGGGCACGAGCCTTTCTGTGCACATGCGTCGCCATTTTTCCTTTGGCGCACATGTGCAAAAGACGAACGGAGATCCTCTTCGGAGCAGATCGTCGTAGGATATTGCGGAATACAGGGGTGAGTAGTTTCAGCTGCCCTCATGGATTAGCTGAAACTCTAACTAGCTCCCCCCCCCCATGACAGCCCCCACATGCCTTTAATCCTCAGCATGTTTTTACATTCCTGAGGATTAAAGCCCACTTATCTAGGACGTAAAACGGCAATGGGGCTGTTACTAAAGGCCCATTTAGACACAGCGATCGTTGAAAAGCAATCTTTTGAGCAATAATCGTTATGTGCATTTACACGACAAGATGATCGCTCAAACCTCACTCAAACGGCAGTTTGAGTGACAGTTTTGAGCGTTCACTTTGCATAAGCTCTTAAGTAATTAATTATATATATATAAAATAAGCAAAAGGACTCACTTAATGCGCTCCGTCCAACCGTATCAAAGTATAGAAATCTTACTTGAAGTGGGGTGCCTGGACTCCTGGCACCCCGATATCCAAAGGAAACAGGGAAATTCCAACGAGGCAGGGATGTTCTTCAAGCATCATGCTTGAAAAAGGCTTGTCAAAAGCCGAAACGCGTTGCGATACCCACTTGTTTCTGCATGTAATAAATTGTTTTATGAAGAACATCCCTGCCTCGTTGGAATTTCCCTGTTTCCTTTGGATATCGGGGTGCCAGGAGTCCAGGCACCCCACTTCAAGTAAGATTTCTATACTTTGATACGGTTGGACGGAGCGCATTAAGTGAGTCCTTTTGCTTATTTTATATATACATTTCTTTCCTCCTTGACACAATGGTTTCGGAGTTGCTCGCTGCTGCTCTCCCTCAGGGGATGTCTTAGGACCGCCAACGTATTTTGCCATAAATTTGTTTGAAAAGCCCCAGTGGACCCACGAACTGACCGGTCTCTATCTCATAGGACCGGCTCAGTTGCGGTGAGTTTCCTTCCTTATTTATTCTGTATTCAATTCTCTTGCACACCATTGGAGCGCCGCCTCTGATTCAATTACCAAGTAATTAATTAGCTACTTAAGAGCTTATTAATGTGTAAATGAAGGCTCCCGCTGTATGCAGAAGACAGCTGGAGCGCAGTCTTCTGTATACAGCTGCTGTGTTCTCGGAGGGCTCAGCTGGTATACAGCTGAGCACTACTAGCGGGGTATGCAGAAGACAGCTGGAGCGCTGTCCTCTGTATACAGTTGTTGTGTTCTCGGAGCGCTCAGCTGGTATACAGCTAAGCGCTCCGATCGGGGTATGCAGAAAACGGCTGGAGTGCTGTCTTCTGCATACGTCTGCTATGTTCTCGGAGCCGGATACCAGCAGAAACTATACTATCAGCGGTATCCCACTGAGAACTCAGCGGGCAGTGCTGATAAGGCCCATCACTGATTTTTAGCATGCTAAAAGTTAGCGATAAGCGAATAGTGCACGAAAAGTTCACACTGCCAAGCATTTAGACACAATGATCGCTCAAAAGATGGCTTTTGAGCGAATTTTAAGCGATAATCGTTGTGCCGAAATGGGCCTCTAGGCTGAGTTCACACCGGGTTGAATTCCAGCGGAATTCTCTCGTAATGACCACACCGAAAAACCGGAAAAATTCCGCTGAAAAAGCGCAGCTTCAAAACCTGCGGCGTACCCTGTTGTACCTGCCTGTAGCTTGGATACAAGGTGTGATACGGGTGGGCATGGAGCCTCTAGTACCCTGTTTACAGCCTCTGGCTTAGATACAAAATGTGATATGGGGCACATGGAGGCTCTAGTACCCTGTGGGTGGGTGTCAAAGGTCGTACTTGTAATGGGGCCCGTGAGACCAAATGTCTTTCATCCTAGTGCCTGGAAATGGTTCCGGCAGACACAGGGGTGTAAAGATGGCGCCCCCTATCCCTGGGTGGTGGACAATGAAATAGTTGGAGCTGCTGGTGCTTGTCGGACGATCAGACACTCCTCTCTACTGGTGGTCTGTAGGGGGCGTCCTGAGCCCGGTCACTTTGTGTACCCTCACACATTCACTGGTCCCAACACCATCCGTCTTCTCGCATCCCAATAATGCGCCTTTCTCAGACTCTGGTAAAGGGGTCTCTTCTCTGCGTCATAGAGGGGTCTAGTGGTCAACAACACTCAGATACAGAAATTTGGCATCAATGGAAACAGAAACTGAAAAACTTTTGTTGCACAACATCAAAAATGTTTTCCCCCTCAGAGGTGTCAGTATGACCCCCTTTGTCACACATGGAGCCTCTAGTTTCTGCCGTACATATTGTAGCGGATCACGACTGACGGATGCAATGACTTCTGGGATGCCACAGATCATGGTGGGTGGTATGGGGGGCGTGTAGACTCTAATCACAAGGCGTAAGGTCCGGGGAACGTGGACGCCGAGGAAAAAGTCACTATCGTCACCATCGGCATGACTGATCCATCTGTTTGGTGGTCCCCGGGATTGTTTCCTCACGGAAGAAGAAGGGGCCGCACACTTACCTGCAGGTTGTAGCGCAGAGCACATTCACTGCGGGGGAGTCGCCGGTGGTTACACATAGACAGGTTGGTTTTCCTTTCCCCACATCTGGCGGACGGTTGGGTGATTTTCACTTATAGATGCAACCTCTTTCCTTATAATCGGAGGACCGCTGTGGAACTGGGCGGAGCTTTACTACACATTGTTCGAAAATGACATTGCACAGTAATAACAGACTGGTAGACGGGAAAATGAAGGACACAAAACACTCCCCTGTCTCCGTTGGCGGCCATTATGTCTCATATCCTCCTAGCAACGACGACGTCAGAATCAAACTGTTTGGGCCTCATTTAGTAGAACTCTGCCATAATAAGTTCTTGTTGCCTACAGCAACCAATCACAGTGCAGCTTTCATTTTACCTCAGCCACTTGACAAATGAAAGCTGTGCTGTGATTGGTTGCTACAGGCAACAGGAACGTCTTATGGCGGACAGTTTTGCTAAATGACAATTTTTGGGTTTCTGTTTCCATTGATGTCATCTGAGCTTTATTAAACGGAGTTTTGGGGTGTCACATCGGGGGTCATCTGTAATAACCCGGTCGATTCAGTGTAAGAGCGGTCCTAAGGGTAAGGGCTTCAGAGGATGTGGCCCTCAGGTAATCGCTCTCTGTAAACGGTCCTGCGGTGTCTTAGGGGCTTCGGGGGATGTGGCCCTCAGGTGATCGCTCTCTGTAAACGGTCCTGCGGTGTCTTAGAGGCTGTGGGGGATGTGGCCCTTGGGGGATCGTTCTTTGTAAAGGGCTCTGCTGTGTCTTAGGGGCTGCGGGGGATGTGGCCCTTGAGTAATCGTTCTCTGTAAATAGTCCTGCATTGTCCTAGGGGCTGCGGGGAATGTGGCCCTCAGGTGATCGTTATTTGTAAACAGTCCTGCAGTGTCTTTGGAGTTTCAGAGAATGTGGCCCTCAGGTGATTGTTCTCTGTAAACGGTCCTACGGGGTCTTAGGGGCTCCAGGGGATGTGGCCCTCAGGTAATCATTCTCTGTAAATGGTCCTGCGGTGTCTTAGGCTTGGTTGATCATTCTCTGTAAATGGTCCTCATGTCTTAGGGGCTCCGGGGGATGTGGCCCTCAGGTGATCAATCTTTGTAAACAGCTCTGCGGTGTCTTAGGGGCTCTGGGGATGTGGCCCTAAGGTGATCGCTCTCTGTAAATGGTCCTGCGGTGTCCTAGGGGCTCCGGGGGATGTGGCCCTCAGGTGATGGTTCACTGTAAACGCTCCTGCGGTATCTTCGGGGTTCCGGGGGATGTGGGCCTCAGGTGATCGTTCTCTGTAAACGGTCCTGCGTTGTCCTAGGGGCTCCGGAGGATGTGGCCCTCAGGTGATCGTTCTCTGTAAACGGTCCTGCAGTATCTTCGGGGCTCCGTGGGATGTGGCCCTCAGGTGATCGTTCTCTGTAAACGGTCCTGCCTTGTCCTAGGGGCTCCGGGGGATGTGGCTCTCAGGTGATCGTTCTCTGTAAACGATCCTCCGTTGTCCTAGGGGCTCCAGGGGATGTGGCCCTCTGGTGATCAATGTCTGTAAACGGTCCTGCCTTGTCCTAGGGGCTCCGGAGGATGAGGCCCTCAGGTGATCGTTCTCTGTAAACGGTCCTGCGTTGTCCTAGGGGCTCCGGAGGATGTGGTCCTCAGGTGATTGCTCTCTGTAAACGAGAGCCCTCCCTGCTGGCACGCAGAGCCATCGGCCGCTCACCACTAGTGAGTACCTGGAGTGGCCGCGGCTCCCCTACAGCAGGAGACGGAGCGCCGGCGGCGGCAGCAGAAGACGGAGCGCCGGCGGCGACAGCAGGGGTCAGAGCGCCGGCGGCGGCAGCAAGGGTCAGAGCGCCGGCAGCAGGGGTCAGAGCGCCGGCCGCAAGGAACTGAGCGCCGGCGGCAGCAGGGAGCAGAGCGCTGGCAGCAGGGGATGGAGCGCCTGCGGCGGCAGCAGCGGACTGAGCGCCAGCGACCGCAGCACCAGGAACGCTGGAGGGAGCGCCGCTGGTAGCAGGAGGCTTGAGCACAGCCACTGCCAGCGAAGGCTGGAGAGAGCAGGGTAGCAGCAGCTGGAGAGCAGGACACAGAGTGACTTCAGCACAGACTGTGGGGCCGCTGGGGGGTGTCACTGGTACGCGGGGGGGCACTGGGTGGGTGTTGCTGGTACGCAGGGGGGCACTGGGGGGGGTGTCACTGGTACGCAGGGGGGCCGCTGGGAGGGTGACGCTGGTACGCGGGGGGGCGCTGGGAGGGTGGCGCTGGTACGCGGGGGGGCCGCTGGGTGGGTGTCGCTGGTACGCAGGGGGGCGCTGGGGAAGTGTCGCTGGTACACGGGGAGCCGCTGGGGGGTGTCGCTGGTACACGGAGAGCCGCGCGGGGGGGGGGGGTGTGTCGCTGGTACACGGGGAGCTGCTGGGGGGTGTCGCTGGTACGCGGGGGGCCATTGAGGGGTGTCGCTGGTACGCGGAGGGCTGTCGCTGGTACGTAGGGGGGGCGCTGGGGGGGAGTGTGTCTGGTACGCGGGGGGCAGCTGGGGGGGGGGTGTCACTAGTACGCGCGGGGGGGGGGGCGCTGTGGGGTGTCACTATTACCACTGGGGTATGTTTACAGGTGGCGGAAGTGGGCAGGGCTGTTTCAAAACAGACAGGGTGCAGATTCTGACTGCTCTTTGGATGCGGAAATGCTGCAGAATTTTCCACATAAATCTCCGCTGAGGACATTCTGCAGTATTTCCACATCCAAAAAGCAGTCAAAACCTGCACCCTGTCTATTTTGAAGTGGCCCTGCCCTTTTTTAGAACGACGGGGGTAAAATCATGTTGTGATAAGCCCCGCCCCCTGACATGTTGGCACTTTGGGATAAATAAGTGGGTTTTGAGTTGCAGTTTGGGCACTCGGGCTCTAAAAGGTTCGCCATCACTGTCCTAGGGGCTCCGGGGATGTGGCCCTCAGGTGATCGCTCTCTGTAAACGGTCCTGCTTTGTCCTAGGGGCTCTGGAGAATGTGGCCCTCAGGTGATCGCTCTCTGTAAACCTCTGATGTTCTGGAATCTACAACAGTAACATGTTTAAAATAAGATGACAAAGAACATTTAGCAGGAATTTCTTATTTCAGTAACTCTGTGATGATCTCCAGGCGACTCTTCCAGTAAAGCAGCTCGTTACCGTTGAGCAGACTTATGACTTTGTAATAAAAGTATGTCTGTTGCGACATCTGACATCCGGGCCGCTCAGCAACAAATGGCGCAAGAGGTAATTACATCCAGTGTTCTGTCTGGACCCGGAGAGCAGGTGTGAGAACCGGCCGTCTTCATTTCTATCATTGAGCACATTAAGGCCTCTTTCACACGGGCGACAAGTGATACCGCCGCTACAAAATCGCGATCATATCGCTGCTTGGTTCCTGTGATTTTGCAGCGAGAGCGATGCATTTTCTTGTTAAAAAGTTTTCATCGCATCGCTGCTGCCCGTGACAAAAATTGTGCAAGAAGGTTAAGCCCTACCTTAAAAATAAGCCCTAGCTGCATTCCCTGAAAAAACAAAAGTCATACTTAATCTAGCAGGCGCAGTCCGGGTCCTCCAGCTGCTGTCCGGTGCTTTGCCATGCGTCCTGCAGTCCTTGAAGATCTAATCAACAGACAGCGCATTGTGGAGGCGGGATTTATGATTGGCTGAGCCATAGCATGGATTGGCCAATACATAAATCCCGCCTCCAGAGCGCTCTGTCTGTTGATTGGTTCTTCGACCTCTGCTGAACCAATCACAGCTATCGCATTAGTTCATAGAGGGCTGCATTGATTGGCTGAGCAGTGCTAGATGAACCAATCAGAGCCATCGCTTCCTGGAGGCGGGATTTTTTAATTCCAAAATCAAGAAGTGATCTTCTGTGGACGAACAAGGACTGCAGGACGTACGGCAGAGCTCCGGAGGGCAGCGGGAGGACCACGCCTGCTAGGTAGGTGAAGGATCCCATTGGAAAGCATGAGTTTCACAAACATGTGACTTCTCGCGCAGTCGCATGGCTGGAAAATCGCACGATTTTGTTGCCCATGTGAAAGTGGCCCGAGTAACATCCACAATGCAGCAAGAAAAACTAACTGAATCTCTGTGTAAATGGCAAAAGGTGTTTCAGTTTTTTTATTTTTGTTTTTTCCTCCCCACTTTCAAAAAATCACAACTCTTATTCATCCATCGATGCAACTGTTTAAGGGCTCGTGTGACGAGTTGCTCGTTTCAATGATACTATGTAATGTACCATATACTGTATGTAATGCACCATATACTGTATGTAATGTACCATATAATGTATGTAATGTACCATATAATGTATGTAATGTACCATATTAGGTGCTGCAAAACTTTAAAAAAGTTTTTAGTGGAGTGAAATGGAAAAAAAGCACAATTCTGACAATATGTATTTATTTTTTCTGATGACCTTACAGAATAAATAATGACAGACTTTTATGGATGCAGCGATACCAACTATGGACGAATGCAGACGGCCATGTCGAAACACGCTGCGAGAGTTCTCGCAGCGAGATGCGACCCGTGCCCCTGCAGTGACCCGTGGCTCACCTCCTCCGGTGTCTTCTCTCTGCTCTGCGATGTGCCAGCTGGCGCACAGCCGCACATGCGCAGAGCAGCGCCGGCGCGTCATCAGTGACGTTTCTCACACAGAAATAGGACATGCCGCGATTTGTTTACCGTGTGAGTTTTCATGCAGTCAAATCGTGGCTGTCTGTATAGGATTACATAAAGCAATGCAATCCTATGGCAGCGTTTACGGACGGAAATTCTGCGGGAAAGCTCGTGTGCATTCCCCCTATGGTTTTGTTTTTTTTATTTAGACTTTTTATCATAAATATGTGAAAAAAGTTTTTTTTAAACTTTTATTACCTTTTATTTCCTTGAATAATTAATAAAACTTTTTTTAAATTAATTTTTACATTTCTTTTAGTCTCCATAGGTGACTTGAATTTGCAATTGTTTGATCACTCATAGAATATCATGTATTACCTTAGTATTACATTATACTGAATTCTATCAAGCCACAGCACAGGCATGGCTTCATAGGCAATCTGTAATGGCAGCCCTGAGGACCTTCAGAAGGCCCCCCCATTGCTATGGCAACTGAACCGCACCCTGCAATATCATCACAGGGGAGCCATTCCTGACCCACGAACTCTGATCAGGCAATTAAACACTGCTGTCAAAATTGACAGCGGTATTTAAAGAGTTAACAGCCGCAAAAAGTGTGAGCACTGATTACTGCAAATGTAGGTAGGAGTCAGCTGTCAAAGACAACCAACACCCCATTCCAGCTCTATACAAACCCTGTACCTCCATGACGTAACTGTATGTCTTGGAGTGTTAAGGGGTTAAGAAGATATGCTTGGAAGGGCAGGTTTCACAGGTGCGTTGCCCATTAAATAAAGGCACACAAATGCTGGTTACTGACAAATCTGTTCTTCTCAAGAGAGGCTGGTTATTGTGAACTGCAACCTGATGTAAACAGCTTTCAAAAGACCTCAGAATATCTGTTACAGAGACACATAAAGCTTGACAAGTCTTCAAAAGCTAAAGACCTGGGTGTACATTAGTACATGGTCATTATCTACAGATGAAGGACATTCAAGACTGTTCTATTCTCCCCAGAAGTATTTTGTTATATCACTGCAAGAGCACAAAGGGCAATCCTGAAAGGGGTGAGAAAGCACCCAATAAGAACCACAAAAGACATACAGAAGTGTTTGCAGACTGCAAAATCTTCTGTTCATGTTCCATTGTGGTCATGGAAGGACAACACGAAGGAAGACACTGCTGGCCAAAAAACATTGTAGCCCATCTCATCTTTACTCGAGACTACCTGGATGTTCCACAGTGATTTTGCTAAATGTTCTATTGATGGATGAGACAAAAGTGTAACTTTTTAGCACAAATGCACAACACTACTATATATGTAGGTGAAGAACAACAACAATGCACACCCGCAACAAATCTTCGTGCAACTTTGGAGGCGGCGTTGTGGTTTTAAGCTATGGCAGAGGGAGCATCACGGTTTGGGGCTATGGTGAAGAAAGCATCACGGTTTGGGGCTGTAGAGGAGGGAGCATCATAGTTTGGGGCTATGATGGAGGGAGCATCATGGTTTGGGGCTATGGTGGAGGGAGCATCATGGTTTGGGGCTATGGTGGAGGGGACATCATGATTCGGAGCTATGGTGGAGGGACATCATGCTTTAGCACCATGGTGAAGGCATCATGGTTTGGGGCTATGGTAGAGGGGTCACCATGGTTTAGGGCTATGGTGGAAGGACATCATGATTTGGGGCTATGGTGAAGGGGACATCATGGTTTGGAGCTATGGTGGAGAGACATCATGGTTTAGCACCATGGTGGAGAAGGCATCATGGTTTTTGGCTATGGT
Source organism: Eleutherodactylus coqui (assembly GCA_035609135.1). NCBI lineage: Eukaryota > Metazoa > Chordata > Amphibia > Anura > Eleutherodactylidae > Eleutherodactylus > Eleutherodactylus coqui. Next base: position 515,324,124 of record CM069405.1, on the reverse strand, counting down.
GTAGGGGTGACCATGGTTTTGGGCTATGGTAGAAGGATATCATGGTTTGGAGTTATAGTGGAGGGGGCATAATGGTTTGGAGCTATGGTGGAGTGGGCATCCTTGTTTAGAGCTATGGTGGGGGGCATCATAGTTTTTGGCTATGGTGGAGGGGACATCCTGGTTTGGGCTACTTTGCTCCTCAGGGTCTAGACACCTTGTGATAATTAAGGGAACAATGAATCCTAAGGTGGATCAGAACTTCTTACAGGAGAATGTAATGTCAGTCACCCAGGACTTCAAGCTGAAGAGAGGTTGGGTAATGCAACAAGTCAAAGACCCAAAACACACAAGCATTCACCTAAAGAATGGTGGAAAAGAATACGATTTGTGTTTTGGAATGACCAAGTCACAGTCTTGACCTTACCCCTTTGGAGATGCTGTGGCATGACCCGAAGAGGGCTGTACATGCAAGTCATCCCAGAAATAATGATGAACTAAAACACATTTGCAGGGAGGAACAGTCCTCAGTGGTGTGTGAATGTTATTTGTGATAGATGTATAGAGCATGGAGGTGGAGTGCGCTGGAGATCTCTCCAGGCCGCCTGCCTATATTCACAGTAAACAGGCTATTGTGTATAGATGAATTACTACCTGTTTACACAGTCCGATACTTGTAAGGTTTTTATGTAAGTTAAGAACCAAATAACTGACTAAAAGTGAGTGATTTCTCCTGTTAGTGGCTGTGTGTACACAGGACGACTATCGCCCATATTCACTGTTTCCAGTGATTATTCAGGTGATAATAGCCCCGTGTAATGGTATTGCAGCGTCCGAGGAGCGGGCCCACAGCCAAGGACATGCGGGGTAGATAAGGATTTCTGTCACGGTGGCTCTACCCCTCAGGGTAGCTCGGAACTAGGTAGCGGCACTGGCACATCCTGGGTGAAGCAATGCCAGGCCACGCTGAGGGATACCTTTCAGCCTCTTCCATTCTGGACCACACACAGCAGACAGTGTCTGTGTGGCTCACTCAATTGCAGACTTCTCAAGACTGCTCCACTTACTTACTAACTAATTCTCACCCTCTGTAGATCCTTATCAACATATATATAAAACACAATCACATGACAAACAATATGATACATTTCTCAAACATAACCCAGACGTTAACTTATTCAGTGCTGCAAAGGTGCAATACACATCAAATGCATACAATATAGAACACTGACAATACCATTGCACAAGACAAACTAGATTCTATGGATGG